>OW052183.1:139494033-139900919 GCA_932526625.1 Rhingia campestris
TAGGCCCTGATACTGTGATATCCCATCACCACGTTCTGATTATCAAAATGGGGACACACAGAGTTGCCGAAGTATCTACCCCACGACCACTTCAAACTTCACATCATTGTTTGCGCAATTTTACCGCGTAATTCTCCTTAGGGACTGGCAAGCCAGGGGCTTTGCATTTGTAATCGAATTAGTTGAATCGGCTGCGGACTGATGCAACGGTTATATACATATCCACTCGTGTCTTTTGTCGCCAATTAGGTGTACACTTCTGCGAATGCCATGATTGTTTGAATATCTGTGATTTCATGAATCGAAAGGATAATGGATGGATGGGGTGTATTCAGTTGACGGTATTGTTTGATGCTTTGAGGTTATGTTGCCGCCGACGAAAGGTGATTTATGTATATTTTGTGTTCTTCTCCTTTGTTGCTGTTGTTCGTGTGTGATGATGGAAGTAGGTTACAAATGACTGGATGTGTGCTGTAACTCGAGGCCCAATTAGAGGGGACAGAAAACATGTTAATGGATTTTCTGTCAGCTTCCGCCTGAGGGAGTTTGCCTTTTGAATTTGTCTATCTATACAGATTTTTTTTTTGTTCAGCATATGCAGTCGACTGTAGACGAATAAGGGTAAAATCGTAGTCGAAAGCTTGCATCGTATTGTTAGTGTCAATATGATGGATTGTGTAGATTTGTTTTTCAGTTATAATAGTGAAATGGCAACAAAGTAGGCATCGATGAGTATGAGCTGGCGCTCACAAGGGATGAGTGCTTAGATTGTTGGATGGTTGGTGTTGATGGATTAAAATGACTTATGGTTTGGTAGGATAAATGCATGTGCTCGAATTCTCAATAAAGGATTTGATATTCAGAAGTTACGGAGATTGATTTAAAAGTGTAGGCATTGTGAAGAAGGCTTTCATGATCTCAATTGATGGAATATACTTTGTGACACAATCTATTTATTAAAAAGAAAAAGTTTAAACTTAATATGTAGATGATATGTTCTCACCAATTATTATCATATTCGTACATACATACATCTAACTGATGTCAATAGGTTTTGAAAGATGGTCGATGGTTATATGATATACATATAAGATATCCAATTAGATATGGCATATCTGTGAATTGGTGGTGGCAGCAAACGAGAGAGGGGGGAGGAGTGTCCTCTCACTAAGGCACTCACTCTCAGGCGGCAGCGGAGGAATTCCCTAGACGGTGGCGCCTACAGCTCCAGTTTGATCGAACTGGTAGTGAAATCCCTATATGAGCTGCTTCGACATATTTGAACACCAGGTCTATAGGGATTTCCAATACTCAGCCAGGGTATTGGAAAGAGTTGGTGGCGGAGGAGCCCTCAATGGGTCAACGGCAGCGCTCATACCCCGAAAATGGGTATACTGACATAGTTATTTTTTCCGGCCCGCTGTCCTAGGTTCAAAACAAGGGGCTGGCATTCCAGTTTGGGGGTTGTGCTTTGGGTTAACTACCCATCCACGGAAAAAAGATTATGTTACGAAGCAAACAATAGCCTCGGAAAGGACTGATATTATTGTTGACGACCCTGCTAAACGAAAAAAGGACAACGACGTTCGTATCTGCACCTGGAATGTGAGAACATTAAACAGGAGAGGTGCAGGCGAACAACTAGCGGAAGCCCTAAACTGCTACAAAGCAGAAATTACTGCCATCAAGGAATTACGATGGGATGGGCCGGGCAAAAAGAGGATGAAAAACTGTGACATCTACTATGGACTGTGTTATAGTGAGCAGAAACAGCGACTATTTGGATGCGGATTTGTTATAAGTGCCAGACTTAGGCAAGAAGTTTTATGTTTTCAAGACACAATGCGTTCCATTGTAACAATCCGCATCAATCGGGCTGGGAGATTTTAACGCAAAGGTAGGAAGAGAAGACAACTTTAGCAGTACTATCGGAAAATATAGCCTAGACGACAACACGTCTGGTTACGGACTTAGGCTAATTGACTTCGCTACGGAACGAAATGCCACTATAGCCAGCACACGGTTTCCTCACCTCGATATCCGCAAGGGGACATGGCGGTCTCCAGATCAACGAACAGTCAACCAAATTGATCACATTGCGATAGACAAGAGGCACGCATCCAGTATTTTGGATGTCCGAACATTCCGAGGGGCTAACATCGACTCGGACCACTACCTTATTGTAGCCAAGGTAAGGATGCGGATATCCACCACGCCACAAAAAAACAGAAATACTGTGAAAAAATTTAATGTCGAAATACTGCAATCGCCAGAGACCGCCAAGACCTTCGCGCAACGCATATCCCTTAACCTCTCGACTCACAACATACCACCAGCATCTAATGTCGAAGAACATTGGCAACGATGCCAACAAGCCATTAGATCAGCCGCAACTGATGTGCTAGGTTTTCTCGCGGCCACCAGCAAGAAACCCCTGGTTTGATGAGGAATGCCGACATGTGCTCGCAGCCAAGAACGAGGCCTACAAGCCTAAGCTGCAGGTGAAGACGAGAGCTGCCATTGAGCTCCATAGGCAATGAAGAAGGGAAGATCATCGGCTTTTCGGAAAGAAGAAAAAAGAGCAAGAAAAGCGCGCGATCGAGGATATAGAGAGATGCCACTCCAGGAACGATGTTCGCAAGTTTTACCAAAGTGTAAAACGTCAAAGCCAAGGATACAAGGCTCGAACAGAATCCTGTCGAGATGAACACGAAAATATCGTAGTTGAGACACAGTCGATGCTGAGGATATGGAAGAACCACTTCTGCAGACTGTTAAACGGCGATGACGAACAATATTCCGCTATCAGGCAGAACGAACCGCTTTATATTGGCAACGGCAGCTAATACTGCCAACCGCAAGACCTAAGTGAAGCAAGAATAGCAATATATAAACTGAAGCTTATTAAGGCCGCTTCGGCAGATCCTGGAAAAAACCCAAGAAGTCATACCCACCACCTATTTATCGATTTCAAAGCCGCATACGACAGCATTTATAGAGACGAACTATACAGAGCCATGTCTAGTTTTGGTATACCGCCCAAACTCGTCCGTTTGTGTAGGATGACGATGGAGAATTCTCGCTGCACCATCAGGGTCGGAAACGACCTCACCGACACATTCGATACCAAAAAAGGATTTAGGCAACGCGATGCGCTGTCATGTTGCTTCTTCAATTTGATTCTTGAGAGGATTGTGCAAAACTCCCCAGCCAACACCAGAGGCACAGTTCTTCAAAAATCGGTGCAACTACTACCATACGCCAACGATATTGACATCATTGGTAGGACTCAACGTGATGTCATAGCCACGATTGCTAGTATAGAGAAGGAAGCGGCAAAAATGGGTTTAGCAGTAAATGAGAGTTAGACTAAGTATATGCGGTCAACACGAAAGGACACACAACCTCGACGAATTGGACAGAACGTCACCATTGACAGATATAACTTTGAGGTAGTACGGGACTTTGTCTACCTCGGTTCCGCTATTAACTCTGACAACAACATCTCGTCAGAAATCAAACTGAGAACTACTCTTGCCATTAACTCCGCATTGGACGTAGGACATGTAGAATGAATGGATACTTATTCTCCGGCTCGCAGACTCATCGATTACCAGCCAGATGTCGGACGCAGTACAGGAAGACCTCGCTTTAAGTGGCGCGCATAAGTAGAAACCGACCTCAACCAACTTGGAGTGCGCAACTGGAGGCAGTTAGCTAAGGACCGGTCTATTTGGAGAGGCATGTTGGTTGAGGCCCAGGTTCATCCCGGTCTGTAGCACCACTTAAGTAAGTAAGTAAGTAAGCTCTAATATGGAGCTTCCTGTTGTTTGATAGGGCCGGGCAGTTACAAAGGAGATGAAGTGTTGTTTCTTCTTCTTCTTCGTTCATGCAGCTCCTACAGAAGTCATTTGAGTGGAGGCCTATCCTTTCTGCGTGTCTTCCTATTAAACAGTGTCCAGTGATGACACCTATAATTGCGCTAATGTACAATCTATCAACCTAAACAGTCCCTTGGATCTTCTCAAATCCAGTGGGAGGTCAAATAAGCTCTATAAATGTGTGGTTACAAAGACTGAGATTATTCAAGGTAGCGGCGCGTACTACAATACGCAACCATTGGTGAATCGGAACACACAAATAAGCCATATTTACCTAAAATGTACCAGCAATATCTATTATGCCTTACCAACCTACCTAAGTCATATCAGCTTACGTGCGATTTTTACGCGTAGTTTCACGTTATAGACAACCACTTCCTATATACGTCGATTGAAGAGGTAAAAGGCAATAAAAACACGTCTCACAAAGGTAAAGGTTGAAAAGAATTAGAAGAAGATCTTCGAATTAGTAACGCGTTTATCGATCCATCGATTGAGTCATAAACTACAATCATTCATCTTAGCGCTTGCTATCACATACTTTTCAATAAAGACAACACACTCCATCATCATAAAACCAACACCACTCATCAGTCTCCGAGACAAAAATCAACCTCCGAAAGCCGAAACATGCAATCACTTAACCTATAAGTGGCTCTACTATCCAAGGATACAAAACCATAATCCAATATCATGGTTTTTAAATTTACAGGAAATCCAACATTTCCACGCGAACATTTCTTTGGCAGGTATTCCACAATAACAGCGCTTACAATCATCAAAGTGAAGCCATAAAACACTCAACACAACCACCTGACCTTATAGAGCAGCGCTTACCCACTAACACACATCGTACATCATCATCGCATAGTCATGAGGTTCAACCAACCATGTAAAATCTACATTATACCCCAAATATATATTTTTTTCGTCCTTTCCCCCCATCCACTCACAAACAGGAGCATGTCTATAGATAGACTGAGATGATGTAGAAAAGTAAAAAAAAAACACAGAGAACTCCCCGTAACCATGTCAATCCATTTGTGGCTGTGTGGCAAGAAAAGCAATCTTAATCTCAAGCAGCCATCTAGAGGCATGCGAGAGCAACCCTTCCGAAACCAACCATACCGTTACCGATACCTACATACTATGAGCATACCACTATACAAATGGAGTGTATGCAAATAAGTCACTTACATGTAACTCTTAGGATTGTCATGTCAGCACATTTAATTTGACATCGACGAACGTTACAACATCCTCCTTCACAATGCGGTAGGTACGTTTTGGTATCCTCCTCTTTGCCTAAGACGAACCAAGCCAAGCCAAGCCAACCAACCATGCAACCATCATATTGAATCAATATTGTCAACATATCCTTAGCCCCCTCCGATCAGTCAGAGAAAGGCACATCATTCCATCGTTCATCGGAGAAAGACAAATTTTTGCAAAAGTGCTTTCGAAGTCCTTGCGACTTGCAAATTTGCATTTCCTCCCGTCGAGTTTGTGAGCCCATCCAGGACTATTTCCCCCCTCTCTCTCTCTCTCTCGATTGTTATTGAATTCTTGAATTGAACTGTCGTCGATTTTTATGGAACCATTGATTTTAAATAATTGTTTTTCTTCCGGACCAAGGAAAGGGAAAGGATGAGTCGTCGGGCGGAATAAATTACATACCTCGATTGCGATGCAAGGGCACGACTTGTAACGCACATTATATCCTTCTTCGGTCGAAGACCGACCGATAACGAAAACCGATTATCCAAATGAAGTGGGCTGTGCGGTCGGCCAAACGACGTTCGTCATAGGGAAGGAGGTGGATTTAGAGTTCGTGTCCCGAATTGAAAAAAATCCCTCAACGTTTAAAAACTTAAAAGTGCCGGTTTTACATCAGTCTGTGTATGTGTGGGGCAGAGTTGGTACCCGCGTTGACAACATTACTTGGCACGTACGAGATCGACTCTGGTTTCTGATGGAACAAGGGTTCGATGTAATTATTGAGGTGGCGTCTTATATGCGCCTGGAAAGCAAACAGTAAGAAGTGTTGTGTATCCTTTTTGGTGTATTGTTCGACGGTAGACTTTCACCTCTTGAATGTAAATTATCGATTTCGTGAGTACTTAAAGGTGTCAATGGCAAAAAGGTAGAACCAAATTGTTTCGAAATCCATAGCCACATAGTTGCTGAAGTTGAGATATTAAGTATTTATTGTGGTAGTGGGTGTTTTTTTGTTTTTTTTTTTTGCTTTATATCACTCCATCGGTTTGTGTAAATATCTTTTTTTTTCTCAATTTCATTGCTGGCAACGCAAAAGGGTTTTTTTTTCTGCAAATTCACAACCCATTTTGGAAATTTTTGTGTTTGCGGAAGATGAAAGGGGGATGGACAGATCCATCCCTTCGATTTGTTTGGCTTTGTTAGCTTTAAAATAAATTGAATTATGAATGGTTTGCGTCGAAGTGGATGTGTCACGTGTTCTTTTCGAATGGATGATAAAAAAAAATCCAAAAACAGAGATAAAAACAGAAGCCAGTGGTATAAACTCTTTATACAGCTTGATGCAATCGAAGCGACGCACGGGGAATTGTAAAATCGGAGGCGTATGCGTAATATTACATCCATACCATTTCGAATTATTTTCAGAAGCATTAAATTTCAATAAAGCCTTTGAACACGTGTACATTATGCCAACCAGAGCTGACTTAATAAGTAGATACTAACGGGGTATGACTTTTCTCCTGGGAGCTACTTCGTTCCCTTAATTTTCTCGTTTCCATATACTTTCCTAAATTCAAGGTGGGCCAAAAGAAGTCAACCGATGTTGTTTGGCCTTCAGAATATCGGTTGCGGCTTGCGCAGTGTGTGTCGTTGCTCCGTTGTGTTGGAACCACATGTCTTCCAGTCCTAATTCGTCCAATTGCGACAGAAAAAACTCGGTTTGCCCTATAGCGCGCACCGTCCACGCCGCTGGTCTACTTACTTACTTATTTAAGTGGCGTTACAGTCCGGGATGAACCTGGCCCTCAACCAACATGCCTCTCCAATTAGCCCGGTCCTTAGCTAACTACCTCCAGTTGCGCACTCCAAGTTGGTTGAGGTCGGTTTCTACTTGTGCGCGCCACTTAAGGCGAGGTCTTCCTCTAATGCGTCCGACGTCTGGCTGGGAATCGAAGACTCTGCGAGCCGGAGTAGTGGTGTCCATTCTTTCTACATGTCCTAGTCATCTTAAACGTCCAATGCGGAGTTTTTTGACAAGGGGTATGTCGCTGTACAGCTCGTATATTTTGTGGTTGAATCTTCGTCTCCATAGCCCGTCAACGCAAACGGGACCGAAGATTTTCCGAAGAATTTTTCTCTCGAATCGACCAAGGATTTCTTCATCCGCTTTTGATACGGTCCATGCTTCAGCGCCGTAGAGCAGGACTGGGATGATCAGGGTGTTATATAGGATCTCCTTAGTAGTTCGAGTTAGGGCTTTACTACTAAATTGCCTTCTTAGCCCGAAGAAACAGCGATTGGCAAGAGTAATTCTTCGTTTGATTTCTGACGAGATGTTGTTCTCAGAGTTAATTGCGGACAAGGTAGACAAAGTCCCGTTCTACCTCAAAGTTATATCTGTCAATGGTGAAGTTCGAGGCTATTCGTTGATGTTGTGTGTCCTTTCGTGTTGACAGCATATACTTTCTCTTACCCTCATTTACTGCTTGTTGCCGCTTCCTTCTCTATACTAGCAAACGTGGCTATGACATCACGTTGAGTCCTACCAATGATGTCCATATCGTCGGCGTATGCTAGTAGTTGCACCGATATTTGGATAATTGTGTCTCTGGTGTTTGCTCGGGAGTTTTGCACAATCCTCTTAAGAATAAAATTGAAAAAGTCACATGACAGCGCATCGCCTTGCCTAAATCCTTTTTTGGTATCGAATGTGTTGGTGAGGTCGTTTCCGACCCTGATGGTGCAGCGAGAATTCTCTATCGTCATCCTACACAAACGGACGAGTTTGGGCGGTATAACACAACTAGACATGGCCCTGTATAGTTCGTCTCTATAAATGTTGTATGCAGCTTTGAAATCGATAAACAGGTGGTGGGTATCGACTTGGACTTCTTGGGTTTTTTCCAGGATCTGCCGAACTGAAAATTTGATCGATTTTCGACTTTCCTGGCCTAAACCTTACTGATAAGGGCCGATCAGGTTGTTGGCAAATGGTTTCAGGCTTTCACATATTACGGTAGATAGGATCTTGTAGCCGATGTTGAGCAGACTTAGTTGGCGCAATTCAGAGGGTCTCTTTATTTGTGGATCGGGCAAACGATGCAGAGGTTCGTTCTTCAGGCATGCTTTCATCCGACCAGATTTGGCTTATGAGTTGGAGGATGTTACTTATAGACAAAGAAGAAGGGAAGAACATCGGCTTTTCAGAAAGAAGATAAAGAGCAACAAAAGCGCGCGATCAAGGATATAGAGAGGTGCCACTCCAGGAACGATGTTCGCAAGTTTACCAAAGTGTAAAACGTCAAAGCCAAGGATACAAGGCCCGAACAGTATCCTGTCGAGATGACCAAGGAAATATCGTAGTAGAGACACTACGATGCTGAGGATATCGAAGAACCACTTCTGCAGACTATTAAACGGCGTTGACGAACAACATTAATCCGTCAGGCAGATGAACCATTCAAAATTGGCAACGGCAGCGAAAACTACAAACCACCCGACTTAAGTGAAGTGAGGATAGCAATATCTAAACTCAAGCTTAATAAGGCCGCCGGAAATGATGGCCTTCCCGCTGAGCTTTATAAAGCTGGCGGATTTGAATTGGAAAGTAACATCCACCAACTCATAAGCCAAATCTGGTCGGATGAAAGTATGCCTGAAGAATGGAACCTCAACATCGTTTGTCCGATCCAAAAAAAAGGAGACCCTCTGCTCCAACTACAGAGGCATAAGTCTGTTAAACATCGCCTACAAGATCCTATCTGCAGTAATATGTGAACGCCTTAAACCTTTTACCAACAACCTGATCGGCCCTTATCAGAGTGGTTTTAGGCCAGGAAAGTCCGCAACCGATCAAATATTCGCACTTCGGCAGATCCTGGAAAAAACCCTAGGAGTCCAAATCGATACCCACCGCCTAGTTATCGATTTCAAAGCCGTATACACAGCATTTATAGAGACGAACTGTACAGAGCAAGGTCTAGTTTTGGTCGCCCAAAGTCGTCCGTTTGTGTAGGATGACGATGGAGAATTCTCCCTGGTCCATCAGGGTAGGAAACGACTTCACCGACACATTCGATACCAAAAAAGGATTTATGCAAGGCGATGCGCTGTCATGTGACTTCTTGAATTTGATTCTTGAGAGGATTGTGCAAAACTCCCGAAGATGCACAATTTTCCAAAAGTCGGTGGAACTACTAGCATAAGCCGACGATATTGACATCATTGGTAGAACACCATTGACAGATATAACTTTGAGGTAGTACGGGACTTTGTCTACCTCGGCTCCGCTATTAACTCTGACAACAACATCTCGTCAGAAATTAAACTAAGAATTTATCTTGCCAACCGCTGTTTCCTCTGGCTAAGACGGCAATTTAGTAGTAAAGCCCTCACTCGAACTACTAAGGAGATCCTATATAAGACCCTGATCATCCCAGTCCTGCTCTACGGCGCTGAAGCATGGACGTATCAAAAGCGGATGAAGAAATCCTTGGTCGATTCGAGAGAAAAAATTCTTCGAAAAATCTTCGGTCCCAATTGCGTTGACGGGCTATGGAGACGAAGATTCAACCAAGTATTATACGAGCTCTACAGTGACATACCCATGGTCAAAAAACACCGCAATGGACGTTTAAGATGGCTAGGGCATGTAGAACGAATGGACACCAATACTCCGGCTTCGAGTCTTCGATTCCCAGCCTGACGTTGGGCGCAGTATAGAAGGACCTCGCCTTAAGTGGCGCGCACATGTAGAAATTGACCTCAAATAACTTGGAGTGAGCAACTAGAGGCAGTTAGCTAAGGCCGGACTAATGGGAGAGTCATGTTGGTTGAGGCCTTGGTTCATTCCGGACTGTAGCGCCACTTTAATAAAATAAAAAAAATAATGTAAAACATTTCTTCAAAAGATGGGTTACTTTTTTTGTATATAGATTTTTATTTATACAAGTAATTTAAAGTGGAGAGGTGGAGGGGTACGTACGTACGAACCAGTCTTGAACCAACCATTTCCTCGAGTTATAAAATTGTAAGATATGTCGGATAACCGCGATGGAGCAAACTGATGTACGTTAAAAATATTTTTTTTAAATTCTCATGTTTGGCAAATATTTTCAAGATATTTGTACAGATGGTATTGAAATCAGATATGCTTTAAAGGATGATCCAAATATCCTGTGGGGCTTTTTTTTTTTTTTGTAGAGATATATTATTATTATTTATTATGTAAATTCTTTAAATTTAAATTTAAATTTGTAAGTTCCTAAGCAACAAAATTTTGTTTTTATTGTTTGCAATTCCATTCTCAAAAGTCTATTATGGGCAACTTGATTAATTGAGAGTACTGAAGAAAACTTAACTTATAATTTTGACATTAGCTTCCGATTGCTTCCGTCCATTATAGTTCAGCCTTTATGTCGTATATTGACTTAGAGAAAGCGGAGATGTGGTCATACCTTCTACGTCCATAGATGTAACGTGCGATGCTGTTGTATGCAACATTAAGCTTGCGCTTAAGCTCATAGTTGCAGTTACTAAATATCTCACAACCAAAGAGCATAGTTGGGACGAGTAGAGTCTTAGCTATGATTTTTCTAGTTGCAAGAGGAGTTATGGGCTGTGAGGCCCAAAGCATCCTGAGGCTTCCGTACATTCTACCAAGAGTGATACGTATATGATTGTCCCAAGTAAGATTATTTGTGAATGTGACCCCATGGTTCCTTGCGGTATCAACAAACTCGATAACTGAACCGTTAAGCTCAATTGGAGGTAAGAATGACGTGTCTACTTTAACCCTTGAAATAACCATACATTTGGACTTGGTGGGATTAAGAGCAAGACTGTTTGCTTGTGCCCAGATATAAATTGATTGGATGTCCTCGTTTACTTCGTAAGCACCATTTTCAACCAGACCAACTCGGCAGCTATTGTATAGTTGAACATCATCAGCATACATGTGTATGGACGAGTTCTTTATATATTTGGGTAGCTCCTTGATATAATGTGAAAAAAGAAGTGGTCCAAGGATGGAGCCCTGTGGAACACCTTTATTTAAGGGAAGAAAGGTTGAGATGTTGTTTTTGCCTACAACTGCCTGTGATCTACCACTTAAATACGATGAAACCAGGTTCGCGGCTGATAGTGTAAAGTTGAATTGTTCTACAAGTTTGCTACAAAGTATGTCGTGAATAACAGTATCAAATGCCTTCGAAAAATCAAGCAGGGTAAGAAAAGTTAGATTATTTTCATCTACGGCCTGCCTGATATCTTCTACTACTTTTATTAAAGCTGTTGTGCAGCTGTGTTTTGGACGGAAACCGGACTGTTCAGGGCAGAGGAAACTATTAGTATCAAGGTATTCACGAATCTGGGAGTTCATTATCTTTTCTAGGATTTTCGAGAGGTGGGGTAGAATTCCAATCGGTCTATACTCTTCTTTAGTGCCCTTTTTTGGAATGGGTATAATTTTAGACTGTTTCCATACATAAGGTAAAATGCCGGTCGTGAGAATCGAGTTGAAAGCATATGTGATATATTTTAAGCAATATGGGAGAATTGCTTTTAAAAAAGTCGGATGGATTTCATCAAAGCCAACGGAGTTTGATTTTGTGCCTAGAAAACTCTCGAGCACTTTGGTTTCATCAGTTGCAGAAAATTGAAAGGTGTTTAGGCGTTGTTCATTTTGAATATGGATATGGGAGCGTGAGTAGGAATTCCACTGGTCAGTGGAGTCAGCAGTGGACACAGATGCGAATTTTTTATTCAACTCATCACAATCAAAGTCACAATCTGTAATGTTTTTCTGTTTTCCTATACCAATTTCTCTAATATTCCTCCATAGTTTTTGCCCAGCAAGCGATGGGTTTAGTCGTGAGGAGTAGAATTGTTTTTTTGATTCCCGTATATCACGAACGACCTTAATTCGTAAGGCTTTGTAAGCGCTGTGATGCTCTTCGAGACGAAAACACTTCCAACGCCTATAAGCTACATCACGCAAAGAGATGAGGTTTTTAATCGCCGCTGAAAACCATGGTCGATCTTGATGTTTAATTTGCTTTGTTTTGTAAGGAACATGCTTATTAAAGAGATCAAGAATGATTTTTTGTAGGAATATCACCTGATCGATAGCAGACGGCATACTGAACACTCGAAACCATTCAGCAGATCTCAAGTCCTCTTCTAAATTATGTCTATTGATATTTCTGAAATCTCGAAAACTGTAAGTTGTACTAGAGAGTGGGGGAAGACATTGGAACGTAAGATGAATTAGATCGTGGTTGGAGAAACCAGAAGCGGAGAGTTGATCGAAAAAAGTAGCCTTATCTAGATGACTGACGAAAAAAACATCGAGGAGTGTACTGTTGTCCTTGGTAAAGTGGGTGGGCGTCGATGTATTTACTGGCAGTAGATTTAAAGAACGCATGCCGTCGACCAGATATGAATACCTTAGAAGATCGCAATTAAAATCGCCAGCAACAATTATAAATGGGGATACAAATGATAGCTCATCTAATATTGAAAATAAGGGCAAAATGGAGATGTTCTGATTAGGTCTGTACACTGTACCTAAAAGAATTTTGCTTTCTTCACCTAATATTTCCATGAAAAGGTAATCAATTTCAGAGCCAGCAGGAGATTTACGTATTATTTTCCCTTCAAGACCTTGTCTAACATAGATAGCTACACCTCCCCCAACACGTCCAAATCTATCAGATCGAAAAAACCTATATCCCTCCAGTTTGAAGAAACAATCAATTAAGTCTGGATCAGTATCTGGATCCGGATTTATCCAAGTTTCCGAGACACAAAATTATATCAACACTTGAACCTTCAAACAAATATCTAAATTCATCTAATTTCAGGCGCAAGCTCTGGGCATTGATATGCTATTACTTTGCTATTACTTATTTATTGCAAAGCTGTAACAAATTCAATTTCAAAGCCTATGCTAGTGGATATAAATAAATTTCCAACTCCACACGCAGGCCATTACAAATTCGTATATTAAACAGTTTTTCACGTTATTGGTTGTCAATAAACCCCACAGAGATGTAAATGGCTTTTAATCACAGCGATTATATGGAACTCGTCTACATTCGCGCAAACCACCCTCGCATGCAAAAACAAAACCAAAAACAAACAGCGATGATGATGACAACAAAGTGTGAAATTTATTGGCCTTTTGGCCTCATTTATTTCCAGCCCACATAAATTCACTTTGACTCATCATGATGACAACACGAGACTTCCAATCTGCATTCCTCATTCTTCTGGCTCACTACCTCAAACAACTGAAACAACACAACAATCACTGTTGTCGTTTGCACATAGGGAATTGTGGATGTGGATAGCAAGGATGTTTCTCCCAACAACGCCTAGAATATAGGAAAACAAAAATCGACAACAGGTTGACAGTTGGAAAATTTATTTGTTTACGTGGAGAATTTGCGCTATTTTTTGTCATGCAGGTTATATGTCCATTTAATAGCGGTACTTTAGGACATGGATTGGTTAACATTTGCATCTAATTGTATAACATTATATGGAGGGTGTGATTTGTGTGAATGGGGGAGGAGGAGTTAGGAGTTTTAGTTTCAAACAGGAGAGTCTTCGAAATACCTCTATCGAAGAATTGGAATATAAGCAATCACATGGCAGGACCTGGGATTATATTTTTTTAGGTTTAATTTGACATACGTTTTTTTTTTTACTTTCCCAGTATATGTAGTATAGGCCCGAAAAGTAGATTTTAAAAATTCTATTGCTGGAGACTTGGGTCAGTTTTTGACACTGGATGACAGGGATTCCGTCTATGGGTGTTGTTGGTGGTCCTACAGAAGGGGTTTTGATATAGAGATTCAAGCTATAGAACTTACTTAAGTGGCGCTACAGTCCGGGATGAACCTGGGCCTCAACCAACATGCAAGATTTTGTGTGTCCTTTTGTGTTGACAGTATATACTTAGTCTCACCCTTATTTACA
The DNA here is from genome assembly GCA_932526625.1 of Rhingia campestris. Lineage (NCBI taxonomy): Eukaryota > Metazoa > Arthropoda > Insecta > Diptera > Syrphidae > Rhingia > Rhingia campestris. Next base: position 139,508,115 of record OW052183.1, read on the forward strand.
GCTAAACCCATTTTCTCCGCTTCCTTCTCTATACTAGCAAACGTGGCTATGACATCACATTGGGTCCTACCAATGATGTCAATATCGTCGGAGTATGCTAGTAGTTGCTAGGACTTTTAGAAAATTGTGCCTCTGGTGTCTGGCTCGGGAGTTTTGCACAATCCTCTTAAGAATCAAATTTAAGAAGTCACATGACAGCGCATCGCCTTGCCTAAATCCTTTTTTGGTGTCGAATGTGTCGGTGAGGTCGTTTCCGACCCTGATGGAGCAGCGAGAATGCTCCATCGGCAGCCTACACAAGCGGACGAGTTTGGGCGGTATACCAAAACTAGACATGGCTCTGTATAGTTCGTCTCTATAAATGCTGTCGTTATGAAATCGATAAATAGGTGGTGGGTATCGATTTGGACTTCTTGGGTTTTTTCCAGGATCTGCCGAAGTGTGAAAATTTGATCGATTGTGGACCTGGCCTAAAACCACACTGATAAGGGCCGATAAGGTTGTTGGTGAAACCGTTTAACAACAACCTTATCGGCCGTTCACATATTACGGCAGATATCATCTTGTAGGCGATGTTCAGGAGACTTATGCCTCTTTAGTTTTCGTAGTTCAGAATGTCTCCTTTTTTGTGGATCGGACAAACGATGTTGAGGTTCTATTCTTCAGACATACTTTCATCCGACCAGATTTGGCTTATAGGTTAGTGGATGTTACTTCCAATTCATCTCCGCCAGCTTTATAAAGCTCAGCGGGAAGGCCGTCATTTCCGGCGGCCGTATTAAGCTTGAGTTTAGATATTGCTATCCTCACTTCACTTAGGTCGGGTGGTTCGTATTTTTCGCTGCCATCGCCAATATTAAATGGTTCGTTCTGACTGACAGCTGAATATTTTTAGTCATCGCCGTTTAACAGTCTGCAGAAGTGGTTCTTCCATATCATCAGCATCGCCAGTGTATCAACTACGATATGTCCCTGTTCATTTCGGCAGGATGTTGTACGGGTCTTGTATCTTTGCCTCTGACGTTTTCTTCCAGCTTAGTTTTGTAATGCCTCCTTGGCTGCGAGCATCTGTCAGTAGTCTTTATCATACCAAATCAGTTGCGTCTGATCTAATGGCTTCTTGACATCGTTGCCATTATTCTTCGAAATTGGATGCTGATACTACGGTGTTAATCGTGAGGTCTCTTGTGATTTCAGTCTTCCGACATTACATTTTTTTCACAGTATTTCTAATTTGTTATGGCGTGGTGGTAGTGGTCTGAATAGATGTTAGCCCCTCGGAATGTTCGGACATCCAAAATACTGGATGCATGCGTTGTTAAAGAAATATGCGTGGTGGCAGTGGTCTGAATAGATGTTAGCCCCTCGGAATGTTCGGACATCCAAAATACTGGATGCATGCGTTGTTAAAGAAATATGGACCGATGCCGCCGCCAGCCCAAATTCCACACCAAACAGAGACTTTTTCGGGTTGCATTGGATGGTCTGGTATGGATTGGTATCGTCCCAAACTTAACAATTTCGTTTGTTGATGTACCCATTCATACAGAAATGGGCCTCATCGCTAACGATGGTTTTTCCATAAAAATTAGGGTCAGCTTCAACTCGTCCTTAGCCTATTCAGCGAACACGCGTCGCTGTTTATGTATGGATGGAAGCCCAAGTTATGACGCAAAATTCGCCAAGTTGTGATCTGCGAAATGCCGAGTTCTTGTGAGCGACGCCAACTCGGATAGCAAACAGCGGCGATGTTTTCGGCGGATCTTGCGTTTCTTCGACTTACGGGTGATTGTTTATCGTTTCCTGAACCATTGGATTTGTATTTATTCAACTCACTTCAGGATGATTATTGCAACCTAAAAACGGCGAAAAGCGCGGAACAATGCCCGACCAGAACACCCATTTTGATAAAATAATTTGATCTTTCGAACGTACTTTTGAACAGACTGAATAAACGACAGTCAATTTGACAGCTGTAACTTCAACAGTATGGCCGATATCAACCGTCAAAGTTCGGAAGTCCCTATTGAAAGATCCTTTATAAGAAAGAGTTAAATATCCGAAACTCACGCTAAGAGTAATTTCAACTTAAAGATTAAAGATAACCTATCATGCTGTACATCCGTCAAATAAGGGTAGAGCTACACCATCACTATATATAAAGAATGGTGGGTGCACGACTGGGTCGTACGCACCTTTTAATATGCTATTTGAATGTGAATTATTGAAAATCTGTCGCCATTTAGTAATACTGTGTTGCCAGTAGAAAAAAAAAAACACGGTGACAGCTGAAAGTTCGGAGTTAGTAAAAATGAAGCGCTGTATGAAATAACAACGCAATTTCATTGTTGAGCAATATTTTATTGCTGTTTTGGTGGTTTCGTAAAAGCATCTAACGGGCGCCCCATAATTCACGCAAAATTTGAATTTTGCATCATTTAATAGTACTGTGTTGCCAACGGAAAAAAGGTATCAAAGTGAAAGCTGACAGTTCGGGCTAACAGTTGTGAGTGCCTGAATTACCATATGTGGGTTCATACCGATGGAAGCCATGTCTGGTGGAATTCCATGAAAAAGACGAAGTATTTGACAAAAGTTCAAAGAACAGCATGAGTACCCTTTATAAGAACAGGAGCTATGCGCACCAGTCCCACAGCAGGCTTGGAAGCAATTCTAAATCTTCCACCGATTGACTTACAGATCAATGACACAGTAGCGAAGAGCGCAGCACGTCTCAAAGAAGCGGGTAACCTGTGTATCAAACTCTATAGTCACAGCACAATATTGAAATTAGTAGCATACGAGAATAGGATATCTGACTACACTATCCCATATCACGATTTCGACATCAAATATTCAATCAGAATACCAAGCAGAGACGAATTTTCGTCAAATACTGTGTTATCCAACACCGAAATATCAATCTATACTGATGGATCTAAAATGGTAATAGAAGTGGGCTCTGGGGTCTACTGCGATATACACAGATCCTAGCCATACTCGAAGCTGCTTAATCGCCCAGAGTATTGCACATATCACAAGAGAATATCTCCATTTACGTAGATAGTCAAGCGGCCATAAAAGCTCTGGCAACCAAAATAATCAAATCAGGAATAGTTGAAAGCTGCCGCACAGAGCTAAAGGATCTATGTAAACAGAATAAAGTCCAAATTACCTGGGTGCCAGGACATAATAATATTCCAGGAAATGAGAAAGCAGACGAGTTAGCTAGACTAGGATCGTTCAGCTGCAGCTCTTTATGCGACAGCAGGGTTGGGGGTCTTTCAAAAAACAGGCAATAACTAGATACACGCAAAGTGCAACAAAATCTAGGTGGCATAACATTAAAACTTGTAAACACACCAAAGACCTTTGGCCAGAAATAAGCGCTTGCAAATCAAATAAGCTTATAGCTTTAAACAGAGCTTGCATTTCTATAGCTGTAAGATGGATTACAGGTCACAGCTTGTTGGGTAAGCACTCTCATAGAATCGGACTAGCTGACTCACACCAACTATGCAGAAAATGCGGCGACCCAGAAGTCGAGGAGGACATCCCACACCTACCCACTATCCAGCGATCTGCAACAGCCCCAAAAAACTCCTTGGTAGCTTCTACTACGAGGACCTATAGCGAAGATCGTCCGTTTCTGCTCCTATTCGGGATGGAGCAAATATCTTTTCGAAGCGGATGGAACAACGCAGGTCACAACTTAAGTATCACGCTCACTATATCTTTTTTTTAAACATTCTTTACAGGTACCTACACTTCTTTTTAACAAAGGGTATCGCTATGGCCCCACGTAGGCCTATGCGAGTTTGACGACTCACCTGAGTGCCAACAGCCCATTAAACCTAACCACATATGGATGTGACCAACGTGTGTTTTCAACAAGACGATGCCACATGGCATATAGCCAGGAAAATAAATCAACCATTGCATGGGACATTTCCTAATCGTGTACTCAATACTTTCTTAAGATGCACTACAGTCCGGGATGAACGTGTTTCTCAAGACCTCAACCAGCCATCATCGTCCTTCTAATGTTCAAAAAAGCTGTCACCTCTTTTGTTTATTTTCAATTTACTTCGATTTCTTCTACCCAAATAAATAACAGCACTTTTTCACTTTTTCTTAAAAAAAAAACCCACACACTAGCTCACGGTGCGCCTTCTCGCATAAACTTCACTTTATTGCGCTAGCCATGAACGAAAGGATTTACCATGCACTTGAGTGTGAAGGCAGAGAATGAGTTACGACTACGCGACATGGTGTGCACACACATATGGAAGTGAATTTAACTGTTTCGGCTTTATTTTTTCGTCCGACTTTCGTTCCTCAACAAAGGAATGGCACCATCCCTCTTCATCATAGCGTTCAAGTACCCACGGAGTAGACGAAACAAAAAATTGTAAAAAGAAAGAAAAATAAACTGTTATGGCTGCGAGAACATATGCAAGTTTAGACGAAACTGGGCCGAGGTGGCTCTACCTTTAAGTTCGCACAACCTACCTACTCCTAAAAAAATGGATTTGCTAAAAAAAGTCTTTCCTAGTGGAGCTGTGACGCCGATGGTATTACCACTGGTCCTATGGCGAATATCCGTTAGTGTTGTTAACCACTTTGATTTATGATGCCTTAAAATTTACCATTTGGAAAATTCCTGCGGCATCTGGTACACTCCGGTAACCACTATTTTCAGGGTTCTCTTTTGCTCGCTTGGTTTTGAAGTGAATGAATGTCAGCGCTGCAGTTGGAGTTGGACATAGAAGCAGTATTGTGCCAAAAATTCCAGCTACTACTACCTTACCTAAAAATATATGAATATTCGTTTTTCTTTTTGCAGACACTGCTTTCTTGGCTAAGGTCCTATGCTAACAAAATGTTTGCCATATTTAGAGGTAGATATTTGCACTTTTTTCGACATATGAAATGCCAAATGATCGCTTATTTTTGAAAAAAAAAGTCGCTCTGTGGTGTTTTTTGAAAAGTTTTCAAAACAAATTTCTGAACTCCTGTACATCTTTGCATCACTGAAAAATAAAAAGTCGGCGGGACAGGACGGTATCCCAAACGTCGTATTTAGACAACTGCCAATAGATATTTTCAAAACCCTGTTTAACAATTGTTGACGACTTTTTAACGAAAAAAGGACAACGAATTTCGTATCTTCACCTCGAATGTGAGAACAAGGAGAGGTACAGGCGAACAACTAGCGGAAGCCCGACTCTGCTACAATGCAGACATTACTGCCATCTAGGAAATATGATAGGATGGGCCGGACATCTACTATGGACCGTGTAATAGTGATTAGAAACAGTGATTATTTGGATGCCTCCTCACCTCTACGCCCACAAGTATCCCTTAACCACTCGATTCACACCATACCACCAGCATCTAATGTCGAAAAGCAATGGCTACGATGCTAACAAGCCATTTGATCAACCGCAACTGATGTACTAGGTTTCTAGCGCCCACCAGCAAGAAACCCTTGGTTTGATGAGGAATGCCGACAGATGCTTGCAGCCAACGAGTCCTACAAGGCTATGCTCCAGGTAAAGACGAGATTTGCCAATGAGATCTATAGGCAGAGAAGAAGGGAAAAACACCGGCTTGTCAGGAAGTAGAAAAAAGGAAAAGCGCGCGATCGAGAATATAGAGAGGTGCCACTCCAGGAACGATGTTCGCAAGTTTTACCAAAGTGTTAAACGTCAAAGCCAAGGATACAAGGCTCGAACAGAATCCTGTCGAGATGAACAAGGAAATATCGTAGTTGAGACAAAGTCGATACTGAGGATATCGAAGAACCACTTCTGCAGACTGTTAAACGGCGATGACGAACAACATTCCGCTGTCAGGCAGAACGAACCATTTAATATTGGCAACGACAGCGAAAACTGCCAACCACCCGACCTAAGTGAAGTGAGGATAGCAATATCTAAACTCAAGCTTAATAAAGTCGCCGGAAATGACGGCCTTCCCGCTGAGCTTTATAAAGCTGGCGGAGAAGACATGGTAAGTAACATCCACCAACTCATAAGCCAAATCTGGTCGGATGAAAGTGTGCCTGAAGAATGGAACCTCAGCATCGTTTGCCCGATCCACAAACAAGCAGACCCTCTGCTCCATCTACAGATGCATAAGTCTCTTCAACATCGCCTACAAGATCCTATCTGCCGCAATATGTGAACGCCTGAAACCGTTTACCAACAACCTGATCGGCCCTTATCAGAGTGGTTTTAGGCCAGGAAAGTCCGCAACCGATTAAATATTCACACTTCGGCAGATCCTGAAAAAAATCCAAGGAGTCCAAATCGATACCCACCACCTATTTATCGATTTCAAAGCCGCATACGACAGCATTTATAGAGACGAACTGTACAGAGCAATGTCTAGTTTTGGTATGCCGCCCAAAGTCGTCCGTTTGTGTAGGCTGACGATGGAGAATTCTCCCTGGTCCATCAGGGTCGGAAACGACTTCACCGACGCATTCGATACCAAAAAAGGATTTAGGCAAGGCGATGCGCTGTCATGTGACTTCTTCAATTTGATTCTTGATAGGATTGTGCAAAACTCCAGAGCCAACACCAGAAGCACAATTTTCCAAAAATCGGTGCAGCTACTAGCATACGCCGACGATATTGACATCATTGGTAGGACTCAACGTGATGTCATAGTATAGAGAAGGAAGCGGCAAAAATGGGTTTAGCAGTAAATGAGGGTAAGACTAAGTATATGCTGTCAACATGAAAGGACACACAACATGGACAGAACGTCACCATTGACAGATATAACTTTGAGGTAGTACTGGATTTTGGCTACCTCGAATCCGCTATTAACTCTTACAACTCTCTCGTCAGAAACGAAGAATTACTCTCTCGTCAGAAACGATGAATTACTCTTGCCAACCGCAGGAGACCGAAGAAAAATCTTCTGTCCAGTTTGCGTTAACGGGCTATGGAGACGATGATTCAACCAAGAACTATACGAGCTGTACAGCGACATACCCCTAGTCAAAAAAAACTCCGTATTGGACGTTTAAGATGGCTAGGACATGTAGAACGAATGGACACCAATACTCCGGCTCGCAGAGTCTTCGATTCCCAGCCAGACGTCGAACGCAGTAGAGGAAGACCTCGCCTTAAGTGGCACGCACAAGTAGAAACCGACCTCAACCAACTTGAAGTGCGCAACTGGAGGCAGTTAGCTATGGACCGGGCTAATTGGAAAGGTATGTTGGTTTCCTACAAGCTTACCAGGCTGGGCATACGTAAACCCATGCTATATATGATTTATGAAATGCTTATGGGAAAAAAGTTCGCTGTCTAATGTGGCAACGCAACTTCGAGTAAAGTCTTTCAAATTAAAAACGGCTTACAACAGGGGGCGGTGAACTCCCCATTATTGTTTAACATTTATACAAGTGATAAGCATATGATATCTATATCGTTTACAATTTTTCGATCCGCTGGACTCAGGCGCTCGCACTATTACTTATCTCCAAACGGAGACTGTGTGAGACAAGTCTTTATATAGATTTCATTAGTTTTGGCTTTGCAAAAGTCAACACAAACCATCTACGGATGTTATACAGCGGTTTGTTGTATCTGTGTGTGACTTATCATTATAAAGTCTTTGATTGGAAGTTAAAAAAATCAACTTTTTATTAAAAAAAATTATCTGAAAAATTTATATTCCAGTGTAACTCTACAAAGTAACCAAGGTTTACAAAGGTCTAGTGCTTACTTGGGCTACCAAACGCAGAGTGCTTGTTTCAATACCTGAAAGTAACAATACCATATTCACATGCATTTAAAACATTCAGATGATGCTTTTAAAATTTACCACTTCGTTGCTACCAAAAAGTGACATCGCGCACATGAATACTTCGTGGTCCTTTATAAGCTGTTATTGGCAGAGATTTCGTTTTCAGTAACCAACTAAACGAAATCGGTTTGGTGACAATATATCACAAAATATAAAATACTGTTCTTCATCCCCTTAAGACTCACAATATATTAATTAAGTAAAGTTCTTTTGCAAAAAATGCAAGAATAAAGGAAACCATTGAATTATAAACACACACAATTTTCAAAAGAGAATGGCAGTACAAAATAAAATAAATAAAAATTATTTACAAAGATCAGACCCTCTCAAAGAGGATTTCTTCGCTTCCAACCCCACCCATTTTAATTAAAGAAAATATATTAGCAAGCTAAACCAAACTAAAGAGACCACTTTCTTTCAATTGAAGAAAAGTCACCTCAGAGTTTTTAGCGCTTTGAAGTAAATCGTTAGATATTAACCGCCAACTTCCTGCTCCACCCATCAACTCAGCAGTGTATAGAAACCAACTAAGCGGAAAAGAGAACATTTCAGAAGCTAACATTAGAATATTTAGAAAATTAGAAAAATAAGACAAATAAAATAATAAAAACCTGGTACCTACCGAGAATCATCCCAATATCAGTCGATATCCACAAAAACAAAAGAATATTTGGTCAGAAAAAATGCATTTTGAGAAAGCGATAGGAATTTAGAAAAATAGGTATATGACAAAAGTGACTAAAAGTTTAGGCCTAAACAAGAATTTTGGTTCATGTAACTTCGATAGGAAACACTTTTACTAGCCACCAGTCCCAGTGCAGTATGCATGCCAATATATTCGTAGCGAGGTCATTGTTTTAACAAAATATCTTCCAAAAAGTGATTTAACGCTATTGGCTTATATAAAATTTATAAGTCTTCTCCCTCTGAAAAATGAGGTTCTGGCAATGTATTAGCCTGTGCTTTTTTAACTTTCTCTTACAAAGAGAAAGATATTGTTTTCGTGAAAATGTTCGACCTCGAGATTTTGATTGATTCTAACAATACGATGATAGCGGAACCCAAAAAGTGGTTTTTGGAATTCCGTCCGTCGGTCCGTCGGTCCGTCTGTCCGTAATGGTCTCCCCAGCCTAAACGGCTTGACCGATTTTCTTCAAATTTCGTATCCAAGTTTCTTTTGGTCATAATTCTAGATCATTTTTTTGTGCTTTTTCTCGAAAACGGATCTAACGATTTTGATTAAACTTTACATATACCATAAGCATATTAGTTCCAAAAAAACAGCATACCCAGTTTTTTTTTCGAGAAAATCCAGATTTTGTCATTTAGGCCATATAAAGAAAATTGTTAATTTCTCGCAAACTGCTATGTCAAATTGAATGAAATTTATTATATATACTACTATTATAGTTTTAAACAATTCCACATAATTAGTTGTAGCCCAACTATCACTAAACGTTCGTATAGTCACATTTCGATAATATTTATTTTAAGCTTTAATAATCAAAATGCGTACTATTTGATCTAACCCCTAACTCGCTGTGAAAGAGAAAGTTGCGTACGACCAAGTCGTGCACCCACCACTGGTTTTCCAACAGACAGCTTCTCATACCATCCATGAAACTCCTCTGGAATACCGCTCAATGTGCAGAGTTTCCACAAATCTTTTTGTTTCTCCTTGCTTAGAGGGAGTAAGCCCTTGTACAATTTTAGAAGATCTTGTACTCCATTAACTGTTTTTCCCCGCCTATCTGCAACATGTATTTTCGTAAAAAAATTGTGCCTGGTGTATCTTTTCCCCTGATAGACCTGACGTTTTTCATAATGCACTCTATACACCCTAAGAAGATAAGGATTTTCGTTTGATATGACTATTGCACTATTTTTACCATCGGTGCAGCACGAACTAGGAGGAATTTTTGTGATGTTTGGACTCTTAAGAAGTATCTTAACGAGGTTACTCAGTGGCACGTTGTCTTCATCTTCACCAGAGTCAGAGCCTCTATCTCTGGGTTATGGATTAAACTCTGGATCGGCAATACTATTATTGTTTGAAAAATCGGAGTCTGATTCTTCAAGAATTTCTCGAACTAACTCACTAGATAGGCCAGACATTTTTAAGCACGGATAAAAATTAACTTGTAGCTTCAATGGCGCCAAAAATGTATTTGAGGTGACGAATTACAGTAAGTTAGTGACATTATGAACTTGATATTTAATATATCGGCTACTATGATTCAAACATTTTTTTTTTACCAAAATTCATTAAATCACATAATAGGTTTTGGTTGGTGGGGTGGAGTATGAGAATTTCAGTGAATGACATTTGGAATCGAGTTATCACAAAAATTATAAAAAACATATGAGAAGGCTACAATCCGCTGTGCGGATCGTTTAATACCCTATCCCAACCCATCCTTGAAATTAATATCCCCAAAATGTTGTCGTTATGGTCATAAAGTATTGAAAATGGCGTTGTCACAACATATTGTTCAGAAGGTTTATCAAATTATTTTATGGTTCACCGAAAAACAACGTTTTTCTATTGCATATGCCTTGGGGTAGGGCATACAAATGTTTTTTTTTGTAAGAAAACGTCCCCAAAAAGTGGGCGTAGGTTTAAATTTCCTATAGACGAAATGTTCATATTAATACTACCAATGATTGTGCATCAACATTTTTTGAAAATTTTAAAATCTTACCAGAAAACGTTTTTTATAAAAAAACGCCCCCAAAAAGTGGGCGTTGCAAAAAACTTTATAGTGGCGAAATATAGATATAACGATTCTCTAAATATGCTACTCAAACACTTTTTCCTTACGGTTTGGCCAAAAAATACGTTTTCCTAAAAAGGGGGCGTGGCAGTGGGCGGATTTCAAAAATGTTTACACTTGTTCTGGTGGCACGGACGAGGATCCTATATACCAAATTTCATTATCCTTGCTCAAAATTTAAGGCCCAAAAATTGGTGACGAACAGAGAGACGGACGGACGGACGGACGGACAGACAGACATGGCTAATTCGACTCAGCTAGCGATTCTGAGTCGATCCATATACTTTGAGGTATATGTAGCTAAATTATTTTTCTATGTTACAAACTAAGTATCAAAACAAATATACCCCTATGGGAAAGAAAACTTGAAAATAATAATTTTGGTGCAATAAAAAAGTTTTCCGAAAATTTTCAGATAATGAATTTTGGTCGAACATAGACGAAATTATGTTTAGAGACTTTTAGGCTAAGACAAACTATAAGGCATTGATTCAAATGTCAATAGGAATATTGATTTTCAATTTCATTAAACTGGACAAACAAATTGATACAAATGTCAAGTCAGATTCCATGTATGTATGTATCTGACACGAAATTTCCGAATCTATCCAACGGATTTGAGTGGAGTAGACTAAGAATTATTCTGCGGAATTTTTTTTATACCACATAGCTTTAACAAAAACCTTTTAAGTAAAAAAAAAAGAGTGGTGGGTGCACGACTGGGTCGTACGCAACTTTCTCTTTCACATCAAGTTGGGCGTTAGTTCAAATCATAAGCATTTTTATTATTAATGCTAAAATGATATTAATAATGTCGAAATGTATTTGTACGAATTGTTACTCCGAAATTTGAAGGAATCGATGTCAATGTGAATAATAATGATTTTCCGTTATTGGCAAAAACTGAAAATTCCGTTTAGTGATAGCATTGTTTAAAACTATAAAAGTAGTATATATATTAAATTTCATTCAATTTGACTTAGTAGTTTGCGAAAATTAACAATTTTCTTTATATGGCCTGAATGACAAAATCCGTTTTATGGATTTTCTCAACGAAACTAAGTATGCAGTTTTATTGGAACTAGTATGCTTATAGTATATATAAAGCTAATCAAAACCGGTAGAGTCGTTTTCGATAAAATTGAGGTTATGTGTAATTTTTTATGGCAGGTACCGTTAATAACATGGCTAAAAGCAAACAAAAAAATGGCCTAGAATTACGACCAAAAAAAAAAAAAAGCTTGGATACGAAGTTTGAAGAAATTCGATCGAGCCGTTTAGGCTGGGGAGACCATTGCGGACAGACGGACCGACGGACAGAATTCCAAAAACCACTTTTTTAGGCTCCGCTATCATCTTAATGTTAGAATCAATCAAAATATCGAGGTCGAAAATTTTCACGAAACCAATATCTTTCTCTTTGTAAGAGAAAGTTAAAAAGTATTAAAATTTTATTTTTTTGTGGTTTATCTTAATTTTTCTTAAATGTTATCAAAAAGAACTAAATTTAATTAACATATCTATGTAGAACTTCCTTCAACAAATCCAGTTGTCACCCGTCGCAAAAGCTGTCACCCGATGTTTTTTGGTTGCAAATATTTAAATTCTTCAGCAAAAAAAGTAGAAAAAAATATTTCATTTTTTAGTTATATACTTATGTATACATCTGTGGTAATATGACAGAGTAGCTTATGTTGAAAAAGATAATTTCAAGAAATTTGCATTTCCATCTAAAGTGTTAATTTCTATTTATACCCTATCCCATAGGGGTATATAGGTTTTAATACATATTTTGTAGCATAAATAATTTAGCTAGATATACCTTCTGTCTGTTAGTCCATCCGTCTGTAGGTAACCATTTTTTAGGCCTTAAATTTTGAGCTTCAAATTTGGTATTCAAATATTCAAATTTGGTTTATGCGATCCATGAACGTCTGTTAGTCAACGATTTTTGGGCCTTAAATTTTGAGCTAGAGTGTTGAAATTTGGTATATACACTCTTTGGCCGACGATGCAGAAATATTGTAAATATTTTCAAAATCCGCCAACAACTACGACTCTTATTCCATAAAAAGTTGTTTTTGGCCAAACGGTTTGTTTTTGCCACGCCAACATTTAAAGGCCAGGTGTTCACGTTAGGCATTCTCTAATTATCTGTGTGATGGGCTATGGATTTGAAAATTCAGCCAAGTATTAACGAGCTGTATAGAACATAGTGATGGTCAAAAAACTTGGCATTTGACGTTATAGATAACTAGGACATATAGAGCGAATGTACACCAATACTCTGGCTCGATGAGTCTTTGATTTACAATCTGATGTCGGACAAAATAGAGGAAGACTTAGCTTTAAGTGGCGTGCAAAAGTTGAAATAGACCTCAACCATCTCAAAGTGGCGGCAGGTAGCAAAGGACCAGGCTAGTTGGAGATCCATGTTGGTTGAGGCCTAGTTTAATTTTAAACAGTAGCGCCACTTAAGTAAGCAAGTAAATTGTAGGGAGTTACTAGAGGTAGAGGTATTTAACGAGTTTATCAACCTCGCACTCAACATCAGCCTAATTAAAGACACATTAGTTGATATACGGTGAAGCCAGACCCTATGAAATCGAAGCTTTTTTGGTTAAGCGAAACAAATGGAATCAGAATCTTAATTTATATACCGAACAATAATCATACCAGTCCTGCTTTAAGGCACCGACTGTGGAAAACAAGTGGAACAAAAATAAGATACCTTTGTCGAATAATTATTAGTGCTCCAAGAAAATGTTCGAATGCCAGCCTTCAGGTTTGATACGGCAAGAATACCAAAATACCGGTTTAAGGATTAACCGATAACAAGACGGAATGACTGGAAGCAACGTGCACCGGATCAAAATGTACAGATGGCTGCCTTGGCAGAGATCCTCAACAGGTCAAGAACCCTCAAAGAAATAAAAGTATCTCATTAAATAAATTTTATATCACAAATAATTTAACAGTAACTGCATTAAAATATGTTACCTGGAAACTTCAATTTGTTCTTGGATTCTTATTCACTTGAGGTTTCTTACTTACTTACTTACTTAAGTGGCGCTACAGTCCGGAATGAACCTCTTACCCTCATTCTCTGTACTATCGTCAGCGTATGCTAGTAGTTGCACCGACTTTTGGAAAATTGTGCCTCTGGTGTTGGCTTTGGAGTTTTGCACAATTCTCTCAAGAATCAGATTAAAGAAGTCACATGACAGCGAATCGCCTTTCCTAAATCCTTTTTTGGTATCGAATGTGTCGGTGAGGTCGTTTCCGACCCTGATGGAGCAGCGAGAATTCTCCATCGTCATCCTACACAAACGGACGAGTTTGGGCGGTATACCAAAACTAGACATGGCTCTGTACAGTTCGTCTCTATAAATGCTGTCATATGCGGCTTTGAAATCGATGAATAGGTGGTGGGTATCGATTTGGACTTCTTGAGTTATTTCCAGGATCTGCAGAAGTGTGAAAATTTGATCGATTGTGGACTTTCCTGGCCTAAAACCACACTGACGAGGAACGATCAGGTTGTTGGTAAACGGTTTAAGGCGTTCACATATTACGGCAGATCTTGTAGGCGATGTTGAGGAGACTTATGCCTCTGTAGTTGGCGCAGTTCAGTGGGTCTCCTTTTTTGTGGATCGGGCAAACGATGCTGAGGTTCTATTCTTCAGGCATTTTTTCATCGGACCAGATTCAGCTTATGAGTTGGTGAATGTTGCTTACCAAGTCATCTCCGCCAGCTTTATAAAGCTCAGCGGGAAGGCCGACATTTCCGGCGGCCTTATTAAGCTTGAGTTTAGATATTGCTATCCTCACTTCACTCAGGTCGGGTGGTTGGCAGTTTTCGCTGTCGTTGCCAATATTGAATGGTTCGTTCTGCCTGACAGCGGAATGTTGTTCGTCATCGCCGTTTAACAGTCTGCAGAAGTGGTTCTTCAATATACTCAGCATCGACTGTGTCTCAACTACAATATTTCCTTGTTTATCTAGACAGGATTCTGTTCGAGCCTTGTATCCTTGGTTTTGACGTTTTACACTTTGGTAAAACTTGCGAACATCGTTCCTGGAGTGGCACCTCTCTATATCCTCGATCGCGCGCTTTTCTTGTTTTTTTTTCTTCTTGCTGAAAAGCCAATGTTCTTCCCTTCTTCTTTGCCTATAGAGCTCAATGGCAGCTCTCGTCTTCACCTGCAGCTTAGCCTTGTAGGCCTCTTTCTTGGCTGCGAGCATCTGTCGGCATTCCTCATCAAACCAGGGGTTTCTTGCTGGTGGACGCGATAAACCTAGCACATCAGTTGCGGCTGATCTAATGGCTTGTTGGCATCGTTGCCATTGCTCTTCGACATTCGATGCTGGTGGTATGGTGTTAATCGAGAGGTTAAGGGATACGCGTTGTGCGAAGGTCTTGGCGGTCTCTTGCGATTGCAGTCTTCCGACATTAAATTTTTTTACAGTATTTCTGGATTGTTGTGGCGTGGTGGATATCCGCATTCTTACCTTGGCTGCTACAAGGTAGTTATCCGAGTCAATGTTATGTTATGAATGTTCGGACATCCAAAATACTGGATGCGTGCCTCTCATCTATCGCAATGTGGTCAATTTGGAGACCGCCATGTCCGCTTATGGATATCGAGGTGAGGAAACCGTGTGCTGTCTATAGTGGCATTTCGTTCCGTAGCGAAATCAATTAGCCTAAGTCCGTTACCAGACGTGTTGTCGTGTAGGCTATGTTTTCTGACAGTACTTCTAAAGATGTCTTCTCTTCCTACCTTTGCGTTAAAATCTCCCAGAACGATTTTAACATCGTACTTCGGTAGTTGCTCATAGGTTTTGTCAAGGAGCTTGAGGTATCTAAGAAAAGTAATTGTCCTCAGAAACTAACTAAACCAAAGTGGACCATTAAAAGCTGAAATAATTAAATTTGTCTACCGACTCATTTATTACCCCCGTATGCTTGCGGCTTTCAGACAAAAATCTGAAGCCTCAAGCACATTGTTAAGTTTCCACTCTTCAAATTAGCCATTCATTGAGAAAAGATCCTTTGCTCTCTGAAAAAAAAAAAATCTGCCCCAATATTAATCAAAAGTCAGCACAATAGATTCGTGTTGATGAAAAAAATGCCTTTCCTGTCCCGCACTAATCTAATTTAATAAAATCTCATTCTCGTTGACATTCCCTTTCAACTTTTTGTCCCATCACTTGTTGACGACCTCAAAGTAATGAAAGCCGAAAATTAAATTCTCTTTGCGAGCGTATTAATCAAATTTTGTGTGGCAAGCCACTCGCTCCACTATCAATACTGAAAATGAAAAACCAAATGAATTACATTTCAGATTTCACTTGGTACTTCATAGACACGTATTCATTCGGATACATTATTGCCAGGACCAGTCATTTATCTGAAACCACCCATTTCATAAAGCTAAGTCGTAACTGTCCACACAGTTATTAATTAATTAAAATTATGTTATATATACGCCCTGTGGTATTAAAGATACATCGGTTGCAACAATAACTGTATACATAATAATTGAACTTACTATCCTTCCGAAGGACTGCAACAAAAATAAACAGTTCGCTCAGAAAATAGCTGTGGCTGACTCGACTCTCTGGCTCTCGCCGCGGAAAAAGGATCAAACCTTCGCCGTACCAGTAAAACATCACAACGAAAAATGTTCATTTATCATCGCGTTCACAACAACTACAGGAATCTGCAAGACCCCTGCTGCACCCTCGTCGGCATCACCGATGACTCTGTCATTTTAATTCGTTGCTCGGGTTCGTTAATAAATTAATTTCTCTTCTTAATGCGGGTGCCGGCGAATGTAGTTACACATGAAAATAAAAATAAAAAAAAAAGAATGAAGAGGTGGCAGCTTAAATGCAGTTATTCACCAATTCATCTCCATCCAACTACCACCAACAGCGCCGGGAATCCATCTGAAAAACGAGCCATAACTTTGATTTATGAGAAATCTGCAAAAATTATTTCGATTTTCGCCCCACCAAGCCCAACTCAATTCGGATTCGTTTTTAATTGAGTTTTGCGGATCGGACAGTGTCTGACACTTGTGTTGGCTCACGATGATCACCCGATTTCACACACAAAGGCCGCAAGATTGAAATATGAATATTTATATTGTACAGATGTCCTAATTTGTTGTCAGGACAGGCGATGGTGATGGTGTATTATTTCACGCGGTAAAGGTAACCGGCTTTGTGGGGACCTGGCACAAGATGAACCAATTTGCTGAAACTTTTCCAAGTAATTGGCTGGAAAATCATTTTTGTTTCCTGCGCAAGGACTTTTGCAAATGAAAACAACTTACATTCAAAAAAAAGGTGACTGCCATAAACCAATGTTGGCCAACATGGACAGCACAATACATCTTAAGGAGCAGCAGCTTCGACGACGATGGCAGCAACGAAACGAAACGAAACCCACAACCGACAAGAAAGGAAGAAGGACATTGTTTGGCTTTGACAAGAAGTTTTTTCGACGCACAGAATAGCACTCCCTCTCTCACTCTGAGACTCGACAATATGAATATTCATCCGGTCTCTGGCGAGTGCCGAAAGTAATCCGGAAATCTAAGTTCCGAGTGAAGGAAGAAGTTTGTTTGCCCTTGTTCCATCCTGCTTTGCAAGAAAAAAAAAAGGAAGTTTATATATTCCTTTGTTGTCGAAAGCAAAGGATTTCCATTTGAATTTTTAATGGTAAATATTTATTTGCTCTTGCAGATGCGGTCATGGGTGGGCGATGTGGTCGTTGATGCAACCTGCTTCAAGACGTGACAGCTTGTGGATTGGAGTAATACATTTTAATTAAAGCAAATTGGCCATAAGACATTATGGATCCCTTCTGGGGAAGACTCTCATTTGTATATTGTCAGTGTTTTATTTCTTGTTAGTTTTGTTGTGGATGAAGAGTAATCCTTTGTGTTAAGAGGCTTTGAGATGAATTTTATTTACCAAAGGAATTTGTTTCAGGTTTGTTTTTATATGATAAAACCCAATATAATGCATTCAATGATCTCTGGTTTATTTGAAATACATATTTGAAACTTACTTTTTGAGTCCATTATTGGAAACAAGGAATTCACTATAATTGAATTAATCTGCGCGACAACCTAACACATTCTGAACTCAAGTTAGCACAGTTTCGGCAATAGCTCCGCATAGGGCTGTGCAGTCTCCTGTTGTAATGAACCTAGTCAGAAATGATTCGCTTTAAAGGTTGCATCAATATACAGGGTGGCGCACCAATTGTGCTACAATAAGAAATTCAAATAACTTTTTTTTTAATCGATGTATTTCATTTATTTTTTTTTTATTGGTTAGAAAATTAAATTTTATTTTAAATAGTTAGTTGTTTTTAAAGATTATAGATCGCAAATGATATAGCTAAGGATTGCTTCTACGAGCTCCTCGACAAAACCTATGAGCGACTACCGAAGTACGATGTTAAAATCGTGCTGGGAGAATTTAACGCAAAGGTAGGAAGAGAAGACATCTTTAGAAGTATTGTCGGAAAACATAGCCTACACGACAACACGTCTGGTAACGGACTTAGGCTAATTGATTTCGCTACGGAACGAAATGCCACTTTAGCCAGCACACGGTTTCCTCACCTCGATATCCATAAGGGGACATGGCGGTCTCCAGATCAACGAACGGTCAACCAAATTGATCACATTGCGATAGATAAGAGGCACGCATCCAGTATTTTGGATGTCCGAACATTCCGAGGAGCTAACATCGACTCGTATCACTACCTTGTAGCAGCCAAGGTAAGAATGCGGATATCCACCACGCCACAACAATCCAGAAATACTGTGAAAAAATTTAATGTCGGAAGACTGCAATCGCAAGAGACCGCCAAGACCTTCGCACAACGCGTATCCCTTAACCTCTCGATTAACACCATACCACCAGCATCGAATGTCGAAGAGCAATGGCAACGATGCCAACAGGCCATTTGATCAGCCGCAACTGATGTGCTAGGTTTATCGCGTCCACCAGCAAGAAACCCCTGGTTTGATGAGGAATGCCGACAGATGCTCGCAGCCAAGAACGAGGCCTACAAGGCTAAGCTGCAGGTGAAGACGAGAGCTGCCATTGAGCTCTATAGGCAAAGAAGAAGGGAAGAACATCGGCTTTTCAGCAAGAAGAAAAAAGAGCAAGAAAAGCGCGCGATCGAGGATATAGAGAGGTGCCACTCCAGGAACGATGTTCGCAAGTTTTACCAAAGTGTAAAACGTCAAAGCCAAGGATACAAGGCTCGAACAGAATCCTGTCGAGATGAACAAGGAAATATTATAGTTGAGACACAGTCGATGCTGAGGATATGGAAGAACCACTTCTGCAGACTGTTAAACGGCGATGACGAACAACATTCCGCTGTCAGGCAGAACGAACCATTCAATATTGGCAACGACAGCGAAGACTGCCAACCACCCGACCTGAGTGAAGTGAGGATAGCAATATCTAAACTCAAGCTTAATAAGGCTGCCGGAAATGACGGCCTTCCCGCTGAGCTCTATAAGGCCGGCGGAGATGACTTGGTAAGTAACATCCACCAACTCATAAGCCAAATCTGGTCGGATGAAAATATGACAGAAGAATGGAACCTCAGCATCGTTTGCCCGATCCACAAAAAAGGAGACCCTCTGAACTGCGCCAACTACAGAGGCATAAGTCTCCTCAACATCGCCTACAAGATCCTATCTGCCGTAATATGTGAACGCCTGAAACCGTTTACCAACAACCTGATTGGCCCTTATCAGTGTGGTTTTAGGCCAGGAAAGTCCACAACCGATCAAATTTTCACACTTCGGCAGATCCTGGAAAAAACTCAAGAAGTCCAAATCGATACCCACCACCTATTCATCGATTTCAAAGCCGCATATGACAGCATTTATAGAGACGAACTGTATAGAGCCATGTCTAGTTTTGGTATACCGCCCAAACTCGCCCGTTTGTGTAGGATGCCGATAGAGAATTCTCGCTGCTCCATCAGGGTCGGAAACGACCTCACCGACACATTCGACACGAAAAAAGGATTTAGGCAAGGCGATGCGCTGTCATGTGACTTCTTTAATCTGATTCTTGAGAGAATTGTACAAAACTCCAAAGCCAACACCAGAGGCACAATTTTCCAAAAGTCGGTGCAACTACTAGCATACGCTGACGATATTGACATCATTGGTAGGACTCAACGTGATGTCATAGCCACGTTTGCTAGTATAGAGAAGGAAGCGGCGAAAATGGGTTTAGCAGTAAATGAGGGTAAGACTAAGTATATGCTGTCATCACGAAAGGACTCACAACATCGACGAATTGGACAGAACGCCACCATTGACAGATATAACTTTGAGGTAATACGGGACTTTGTCTACCTCGGCTCCGCTATTAGCTCTGACAACAACATCTCGTCAGAAATTAAACGAAGAATTACTCTTGCCAACCGCTGTTTCTTCGGGCTAAGAAGGCAATTTAGTAGTAAAGCCCTCACTCGAACTACTAAGGAAACCCTATATAAGACCCTGATCATCCCAGTCCTGCTCTACGGCGCTGAAGCATGGACCGTATCAAAGCGGATGAAGAAATCCTTGGTAGATTCGAGAGGAAAATTCTTCGAAAAATCTTCGGTCCCGTTTGCGTTGACGGGCTATGGAGACGAAGATTCAACCAAGAACTATACGAGCTGTACAGCGACATGCCCCTGGTCAAAAAACTCCGCATTGGACGTTTAAGATGGCTAGGACATGTAGAACGAATGGACACCAATACTCCGGCTCGCAGAGTCGTCGATTCCCAGCTAGACGTCGGACGCAGTAGAGGAAGACCTCGCCTTAAGTGGCGCGCACAAGTGGAAACCGACCTCAACCAACTTGGAGTGCGCAACTGGAGGCAGTTAGCTAAGGACCGGGCTAATTGGAGAGGCATGTTGGTTGAGGCCCAGGTTCATTCCGGACTGTAGCGCCACTTAAGTAAGTAAGTAAGTAAGATCGCAAATGACCTCCACGCTCTCCCACGCATATGCGGCACCTGATCAAAAAATTATTCATTGCGGCCTGAAGAGTTGAAGTTGGGATCGCCTCAATTATTGTCGTTATGGACTGCTTTAATTCAGTTAAATTCCTGGGCTTCGTTTTATACACCTCTTGCTTGACATAACCCCATAAAAAGAAGTCTGGTGCAGTCAGGTCAGGTGACCTTGGGGGCCAGCGAAGAGTGGAGTTCCTAGAAATTAATTTGTTTGCGAATTTTTTGTTTAGCTCCGCCATAACTGGTCTGGCTATATGTGCAGTTGCTCCATCTTGGTGAAACCAAACGCTGTTGAATGGTATACGTCTTCGGGGCAGTTCTGGGTAAAAAAACTCCTTCAACATCTTTAAATAACGGTCCCCATTGACAGTAACGTTTACACCGTTTTCTTCAAAGAAGTACGGCCCGACAATACACCTTGATGAAACTGCGCACCACACAGTGACTCGTTCTGGGTGCAGTTCCGTCTCATGGAGCATTTCTGGATTAGACTCTTTCCGTATACGGCAATTTTGCTTGTTTACATTGCCGTTAAGATCAAAATGGGCCTCATCAGACATGAACAAACAACTGATCAATGTGTTGTCTTCTTCGGCCATTGATATCATTTTTTGGCAAAATTCCAGGCGAACAGGCAAATCCTGAGGGTTTAACTTGCTAGTAATTTGGACTTTGTACGGAAACAAGTTTAAATCGTCATGAAGTATCCGTTGTAATGACCGTCTACTAACTCCAATTTGCCCCGATAAGTTTCGGGTCGAAACGCTCGGATTGGCCTGTATTGCAGATGCTACTGCTGCGATTGTATCCTGAACCCGAACATTGGCATCTCGATGGTACGGCCTTCGTGCGATGCTTCCAGATTCGGCAAACATGTTTACAAGCCTCATAATGGTCCATCTACTCGGGTGATTACCGCCAAACTCCCGCCTAAATTCCCTTTGGACGGAAATGACGGACTGCAAAGCATGGTACCGTTGCACTATCCAAATTCTTTTCCCTGTATCCCAAGCATCCATTTTTATAAATCTAAATAGTAACCTACAAAATAAAAAAAAAATAAGCCGATTACTCACACAGAAAAAAAGTTATTACGTTTTATTTTTGTGGCACGATTCGTGCGCCACCCTGTATAAAGGTGCTACACGTGCAATAAAACTGTAGGTCCGAGTGGGTTCTTTAGATAAAAATCATGCAAAGGATAAGTACGTTTTTATCATTCCGATACTCAGCTTATGCACAATGGCACGGTGGCCTACACTGAAAAAGAAATAGAACATCATACAGACTATTTGATAGCCAAAAAGTAGATTGAGGAATACTTAACCGAGCATGCGTCGATAATAAGCTCAGTCTTTAGCCTCACTAGATACTTCAAATCAATTAATTTCGGTTCTAATACGGACTCGGATTCAAAACGAGCAAACTCAACTGGATGAGTTTGATCAAGTGCATTCTTTCTACTATCGGAGGACGAACTGGCCGCGCTTCGCCAGAGTTATAAAACGAGAATTGACGTCCTAACGAAATAAACCCAATGACAAACAGAAACATGATGACAAATGACGAAATTGACCGACATTCACTCCAAATGAATGAGGTTATCATCAGATTAATCCCTAGGGTGGCTATTTCTAATGATCAGACGGAAAGTGTCGAACGCCAACAATCGATGCATTCCACAGACACAAAATCAGATGCTCTTAAGACTTAAACCACTGAATACAGGACAAGACAGGACATTCAGACATTAAAGTCGATGATCAAAAGTGTCCAACATCTTATACGGATTCGAATTCGACATAAAACAGGAGGTCCCGCCATCGTGCAAGAAGTACACACGCACACATGAATGGATGTGAGGAGAAGATAGACCTAACGAGATTGTTGGGCCGAAAATTTTTATTTTGTTTGTACTGGGGGAGAAAATCAGGCTATGCAAATGCAGTATACATGTTCCCATAAATAAATTAAATATTTAGAGGAAAGGGTCCATGATATTCCATGTGTCAGAAATTCCCAGACGACAAAGACAAGCTTTTTGTATAAGTGCAGGAAGTGTTGATTCGAACGACTTTTTTTTCACGATGAAAGAACCACAGGAGAAGACGAATTCGATCGGACTTTTCGATACTCGCGATCTCATAATCACGGTTTTACAATATTCAACGTATAGTTCGTGGGTGAATCTTCGTCTCCATAGCCCGTCATCGCAAAAGGGACCGAAGATTTTCCGAAGAATTTTTCGCTCGAATCGACCAAGGATTTCTTCATCCGCTTTTGATACGTTCCATGCTTCAGCGCCGTAGAGCAGGACTGGGATGATCAGGGTCTTATATAGGATCTCCTTAGTAGTTCGAGTGAGGGCTTTACTACTAAATTGCCTTCTTAGCCCAGAAACAGCGATTGGCAAGAGTAATTCTTCGTTTGATTTCTGACGAGATGTTGTTGTCAGAGTAAATAGCGGAGCCGAGGTAGACAAAGTCCCGTACTACCTCAAAGTTATATCTGTCAATGGTGACGTTCTGTCCAATTCGTCGATGTTGTGTGTCCTTTCGTGTTGACAGCATATACTTAGTCTTACCCTCATTTACTGCTAAACCCATTTTTGCCGCTTCCTTCGCTATACTAGCAACGTGGCTATGACATCACGTGGAGTCCTACCAAAGATGTCAATATCGTCGGCGGGCGTATGCTAGTAGTTGCACCAATTTTTGGAAAATTGTGCCTCTGGTGTTGGCTCGGGAGTTTTGCACAATCCTCTCAAGAATCAAGTTGAAGAATTCACATAACAGCGCATCGCCTTGCCTAAATCCTTTTTTGGTATCAAATGTGTCGGTGAGGTCGTTTCCGACCCTGACCCGAGAATTCTCCATCGTCATCCTACACAAACGGACGAGTTTGGGTGGTATACCAAAACTAGACATGGCTCTGTATAGTTCGTCTCTATAAATGCTGTCGTATGCGGCTTTGAAATCGATAAATAGGTGGTGGGTATCGATTTGGACTTCTTGGGTTTTTTCCAGGATCTGCCGAAGTGTGAAAATTTGATCGATTGTGGACTGTCCTGGCCTAAAACCACACTGATAAGGGCCGATCAGGTTGTTGGTAAACGGTTTCAAGCGTTCACATATTACGGCAGATAGGATCTTGTAAGCGATGTTGAGTAGACTAATGCCTCTGTAGTTGGCGCAGTTCAGAGGGTCTCCTTTTTTGTGGATCGGGCAAACGATGCTGAGGTTCCACTCTTCAGGCATGCTTTCAACCGACCATATTTGGCTTATGAGTTGGTGGATGTTGCTTACCAAGTCAACTCCCCCAGCTTTATAAAGCTCAGCGGGAAGGCCATCATTTACGGCGGCCTTATTAAGCTTGAGTTTAGATATAGCTATCCTCACTTCACTTAGGTCCGGTGGTTGGCATTTTTCGCTGTCGTTGCCAATATTGAATGGATCGTTCTGAATGACAGCGGAATGTTGTCCGTCATCGCCGTTTAACAGTCTGCAGAAGTAGTTCTTCCATATCCTCAGCATCGACCGGTCTCAACTATATATTTACTGATATTTCCTTGTTCATCTCGACAGGATTCTGTTAAAGCCTTGTAGCCTTGGCTGTGACGTTTTACACTTTGGTAAAACTTGCGAACATCGTTCCTGGAGTGGCACCTCTCTATATCCTCGATCGCGCGCTTTTCTTGCTCTTTTTTCTTCTTTCTGAAAAGCCGATGTTCTTCCCTTCTTCTTCGCCTATAGAGCTCAATGGCAGCTCTCATCTTCACCTGCAGCTTAGTCTTGTAGGCCTAGTTCTTTGCTGCGAGCATCTGTCGGTATTCCTCATCAAACCAGGGGTTTCTTGCTTGTGGCCGCGAGAAACCTAGCACATCAGTTGCGGCGGATCTAATGGCTTGTTGGCATCGTTGCCATTGTTCGTTGACATTAGATGCTGGTGGTGTGGTGAGTCGAGAGGTTAAGGGATACGCGCTGGGCGAAGGTCTTGGCGGTCTCTTGCGATTGCAGTCTTTTGACATTAATTTTTTTCACAGTATTTCTGGTTTTTTGTGGCGTGGTGGATATCCGCATCCTTACCTTGGCTACAACACGGTAGTGGTCCGAGTCGCTGTTAGCCCCTCGGAATGTTCGGACATCCAAAATACTGGATGCGTGCCTCTTGTCTATCGCAATGTGATCAATTTGGTTGACTGTCCGTTGGTCTGGAGACCGCCATGTCTCCTTGTGGATATCGAGGTGAGAAAACCGTGTGCTGGCTATAGTGGCATTCGCATAAGTCCGTTACTAGACGTGCTGTCGTGTAGGCTATATTTTCCGATAATATTGCTAAATATTTCTTCTCTTCCTACCTTTTCGTTAAAATCTCCCAGAATGATTTTAACATCGTACTTTGGTAGTCGCTTATAGGTTTTGTCGAGGGTCTGGTAGAAGCAACACTTAGTTATATCATCTTTTTCCTCCGTCGGAGCATGAGCGCATATAAAGCTTATATGGGCGAATTTGGCCTTGATGCGGATTGTTACAATGCATTCGCTAATGTCTTGGAAACATAAGACTTCATGCCTAAGTCTGGCACCTATAACAAATCCGCATCCAAATAGTCGCTGTTTCTGCTCACTTTAACACGGTCCATAGTAGATGTCACAGTTTTTCATCCTCTTTTTGCCCGGCACATTCCATCATATTTCCTGGATGGCAGTAATGTCTGCTTTGTAGCAGTTTAGGGCTTCCGCTAGCTGATCGCCTGTACCTTTCCTGTTTAATGTTCTCACATTCCAGGTGCAGATACGAACGTCGTTGTCCTTTTTTCATTTAGCATGGTCGTCAACAATAATATCAGTCCTTTCCGAGGCTATTGGTTGCTTCGTAACATAAGCTTTTTTCCGTGGATGGGTAGTTAACCCAAAGCAACAACCCCTAACCTGGAGGGCCAGGCCCTTGTTTTGACCCTAGGACAGCGGGCCGGAATAAATACCGATGTCAGTAGCCCATTTTGGGATATGAGCGCTGCCGTTGACCCATTAAGTTCTCCTCCACCACCAACTCTTTTCCAACACCCTGGCTTAGTATTGGAAATCCCTATAGACCTGGTGTTCAAATATGTCGAAGCAGCTCATATAGGGATTACACTACCAGTTCGATCAAACTGGAGCTGTAGGCGCCACAGTTGACTCCATCTAGGGAATTCCTCCGCTTTCGCCTGAGAGTGAGTGCCTTAGTGAGAGGACACTCCTCCCCCCTCTCTCGTTTGCTGCCACCAACGACCTTCCACAGGGATTCAATACCCCATCTCATAATAAGCCTGAATAAATTTTAACGCGTTGCTCGACTATGTATATTTCCATGGATCAAATTTAGTTAGTCTAAAATTGAGAAATGTCAAATGAAATGCAGAAGAAAAACTTGATGTTTACCCGTAACTATCGAACAGTGTACATCATGAACACAGAGACTTCTACCATTGAAACGGTACAACTTTCAATGGATATGTATTTTAATCATCCGGCTTTTTCTAGGCGACTCTTGTAATTCTGAGAACATGACAATATCATAACAACCACTGGATTATATTTTCATTGGATCCTGCAGGACATCATGTCGTAAAAGTCAACTGCATTCGTTGCGGTCTAGAGTACGTTCTGAAAACTTGTTTTAAAATCCATATTTGAAGCCTAAAAATGTATTCCTTTTGGACCAATAATTTGTACTGCTTTAATGAATTACTTCAGTAGCTATTTAGATAACATCGTATCTGCTAAGACCCTGGCTTATGATCATAAATGTATAAACTAATATGAATCATCTTAACTCATCCGCAGTTCATAGTTCCCTCGCTCTTACAAGCATCTCTGTAGTTACAGATATCAAAACCCCAATAGCTTCCAAAAGCACATCTAATATGCAAACGCTAAATTTACTGCGTGCCTCCGTTTCAAGTTCAAGTGAAACATCACATACAGAAAATATATATCCATCTCTAGCTACAGTCCTTTGATGTTCCTCTCCGCACTCCTATTATATCCGACATATGAGTATCTATCATCTACCTGTAACCGAAATACGAAAACCAAACCAAAGTCTTGTTACCTCTTGCATGGATGCAAGCATTCTGCAATTACCCTCCTAGGAAAATCCAATTTTTACTGCAACATGAAACATCAACAACAGTAGCAGTAGTAGCAGTTTCATCTTCTAAGCAAGATGTGGTGCCTGATGTCGGTTTTCCACTACCACTGCAAGTTGAGGTGCAACACTCTTACACAAATAGAGGGTGTGCGGTATTTCGTTTCGACGACATAAGCTAGCTGCTGCATCTTAAACCTTTTTTCCTTCATCGCAAATACACATGCATGTACACGCATCCATTCTTATGGCGTAATTAATTTAATAGCTCAAACTAAAAACCATTTGCCACACATACACACAAAAAATCCGTCTACACATGTCTGAAGAAAATTAATTTTGCCACTCTGGCAGGATCTTCCGCAAGTTGCATGAGGTAACACAACTACTTCAGTTGTTACATGTCTGCCTTTATCTATCTCCGGCTCACCTGAAGATGTGAAATTCTTCATGATTATATCTCTTTGAATTTGATTCTATTACCGTAAGTTTCATCCTTTCTGCTGGATTGTAAATTTTTTTTTGTTCCACCATCCTTCTAATGATGAGGATGCCATACGAGTCAGTAGCCATGTAACAGCATACGTCTCGTAAACAAGCTTTTAATTGCAACAAAGCGAGCGCCACAGTAATTAGATGGAGTTCGTTGAAATGGAATGGTAATCCTGCATACAGTTGTCAGTAGTGTGTGGGGTGTGGTTAAAATATTTCCGATAGGTATTCAAGTGCACCCTCATGTGATAACAACATGACATGAGTCGAATCATCCCAGCCTCGCCTAGATACTTAGTGCATATGATTTTTTTTTAATGGTAGGAAATAAAAAAAAATCCTTAATTTGAATAGATTCTATGGTATGGCAGGATTTATTGTTTGTGGAGGGAACAATGTGAGAACGAGGTTCATAAACCGCAAACTAAGCTCCTATAGCATTCTCTGTCTCCGTACCGACAAAACTTTGAAGGGAATCTACAGTGCTAATGAAAAAAGTTTTAACCGATACAGTTTCTTGTTTTAAGGAAATGAAATTACAATTCATAAATATGATATAGGAGGGTACTCCTGTTGTCATTGATGTAAAACATTAGAGGTATGTGCGTGCAAATGTGTGCAAGTTATAACAAAAGTACAACACATCAGTTCAACCAGAGATGGAAAGTTCTTGAAAAAAAAGTTTTATTTTGTTGTTGCCTAGGTGCACAGTGTGATATTTTTGATAATGGATTCCTTATGACATTAAAGTTCAATTTAAAAAAAATATATAGAGGGTGATCCAAGTAGAGATACTTTTTTCAATAGGCTTTTTTGACAGATCACGTGTGAGTCGTGTCATGCTGTCATGTTATTTTTGTTTAGTATTGTTTGGCATTTCATAATGGAAAGACTTACGCGTGAACAACGTTTACAAATTGTTCAACTTTATTATGAAAATTCACGTTCTGTGAGGAATGTACACGAAGACCGTAGATAGTCGATTCGGCGCCGTTCGCAGCAACTCGGACTGACATGACGTATGGAACGACTTGGCGCATTTTACGTCAAGATCTTAAATTGAAAGCGTACAAAATACAGCTTGTGCAACAACTGAAGCCGCTCGACCTTCCCAAGCGACATCGCTTCGCTCTATGGGCTCTTGAAAAGTTCCAAGAAGATCCGACGTTTTCGAGGCAAATTTTGTTTAGCGATGAGGCCCATTTCTGGCTCAATGGGTATGTAAACAAATAAAATTGCCGCATTTGGGACGAAGAGCAAGAGAGATTGAAGAACTGCAACTTCATCCAGAAAAAAACAACAGTTTGGTGTGGTTTATGGGCCGGTGGAATCATCGGTCCATATTTCTTTGAAAATTATGCCGGTGCGAACGTAACCGTCAATGGCGACCGTTATCGTGCCATGATAGCCGACTATTTGATGCCTGAAATTGAAGCTCGTGATCTGGGCGACATTTGGATCACCCATTAGTTTTCAGGTTCGTAAATACGGACATAACATGTTTGTTTACATTCATTTTGCAGTGGCCTAGTGGAAAGTGTCTAGGACCTTAATTTTTTCAATGCTCAACCTCATGCTAAATTCAGACAAACATCCAACAAAAACACTGTCACGAGAAGCTTCTCAAATTCGCCATTCGAATTCGGAGTTAAACAGGAGGTCCTTTTCTTTCTGGAAAAAATAAAAACTTCGCACGCACATAAATGAAGGGAGTAGTTAGGCTTGAGGCCATGTAAAGAAGGTTTTTGCAAGATATTTCATCAGTTAAATGCAACTCTGAATAATTGATGATGTTGAGCTAACAATTTTTTTCAGGAGTTTTAAGCTACCGATTTGCTGGAGATAATTTTTACAATTCTTTGTGGGTGCAATGCAATCTGACGAAGCACATAAGGGTCAAACCTTTTCAGTTTGAAAGAGCCCAATCAAAAAAGTTTCGGCGATTGAAATGATCATGAGTATTTAGTTCTTTAGTTAGTTTGATCTTTTAAGGCTGATGGTTTGATTTTGTTAATATGGGCGAACTGTGGACTGCGCTCGGCAACGCCTAGTAGTTGTAACTTTGACTACACATCAATTGTGCTAATATTACCTCCAAGTGGTTCCATCGGATCCAGTTTCCGTTTCACCGGATTTGATTTGGTAAACTTATATGTGCCAGTGTTGATAAGGTGAAAGAATGTAGTTGCGAAACAGGCGATGCTGAAGATACATATGAAAGAACCAATTCTGCGGACTGTTAAATGTCGATGACGAACAATCTTTTATTGTCAGGCTGAGCGAACCAATCAATATTGGCAAAGACAACGAAAAATATCAACCAGCCGACTTAATTGAAGTGATGTCCTTCCCGCCGATGCTTAAGAATAGTGATGCGATTATATGAGGACACAAGCGTTCTCACTCTATCCTCTCACTATCAACTCCTACTCTCATCTCCACGCTGGTGAATGGTGGGTGCTTAGTACCTCGACTGGAGATGGGGTATTAAACCCCTGTGGTAGGTCGTTGGTGGCAGCAAACGAGAGAGGGAGAGGAGTGTCCTCTCACTAAGGCACTCACTCTCAGTCGGCAGCGGAGGAATTCCCCAGGTGGAGTCAACGGTGGCGCCTACAGCTCCAGTTTGATCGAACTGATAGTGAAACCCCTATATGAGCTGCTTCGACATATTTGTACACCAGGTCTATAGGGATTTCCAATACTGAGCCAGGGTATTGGAAAAGAGTTGGTGGCGGAGGAGCCCTCAATGGGTCAACGGCAGCGCTGTCCTAGGGTCAAAACTAGGGCCTGGCCCTCCAGGTTGGGGGTTGTGCTTTGGGTTAGCTACCCATCCACGGAAAAGAGGATTATGTTACGAAGCAACCAATAGCCTTGGAAAGGACTGATATTATCGTTGACGACCATGCTAAACGAAAAAAAGGACAACGACGTTCGTATCTGCACCTGGAATGTGAGAACATTAAACAGGAGAGGTGCAGGCGAACAACTAGCCGAAGCCCTAAACTGCTACAAAGCAGACATTACTGCCATCCAGGAATGGATGGCAGTAATGAATGGATACTGTGACATCTACTATGGACCGTGTTATAGTGAGCAGAAACAGCAACTATTCGGATGCGGATTTGTTATAAGTGTCAGACTTAGGCAAGAAGGCTCATGTTTCCAAGACATTAGCGAACGCATTGTAACAATCCGCATCAAGGCCAAATTCGCCAACATAAGCCTTATATGCGCTCATGCTCCGACGGAGGAAAATGATGATATAACTAAGGACTGCTTCTACGAGCTCCTCGACAAAACCTATGAGCGACTGCCAAAGTACGATGTTAAACTTTAAATCGTGCTGGGAGATTTTAACGCAAAGTTAGGAAGAGACGACATCTTTAGCAGTACTCTCGGAAAATATAGCCAACACGACAACACGTCTGGTAACGGACTTATGCTAATTGACTTCGCTTGGGAACGAAATGCCACAATAGCCAGCACACGGTTTCCTCACCTCGATATCCATAAGGGGACATGACGGTCTCCAGATCAACGAACAGTCAACCAAATTGATCACAATTAAAAGAGACACACAGCCAGTATTTTGGATGTCCGAACATTCCGAGGGGCTAACATCGACTCGGACCACTACCTTGTTGCAGCCAAGGTAAGGATGCGGATATCCACTACGCCACAAAAAAAATACTGTGAAAAAATTTAATGTCGAAAGACTGAAATCGTAAGAGACCGCCAAGACCTTCGCGCAACGCGTATCCCTTAACCTCTCGATTCACACAATACAACCAGCATCTAATGTCGAAGAACAATGGCAACGATGCCAACAAGCCATTAGATCAGCCGCAACTGATGTGCTAGGTTTCTCGCGGCCACAAGCAAGAAACCCCTGGTTTGATGAGGAATGCCGACAGATTCTTGCAGCCAATAACGAGGCCTACAAAGCTAAGCTGCAGGTGAAGATGAGAGCTGCCATTGAGCTCTATAGGCAAAGAAGATGGGAAGAACATCGGCTTTTCAGAAAGAAGAAAAAAGAGCAAGCAAAGCGCGCGATCGAGGATATAGAGAGGTGCCACTCCAGGAACGATGTTCGCAAGTTTTACCAAAGTGTAAAACGTCAAAGCCAAGGATACAAGGCTCGAAAATATTACTATCGAGATGAACAAGTAAATATCGTAGTTGAGACACAGTCGATGCTGAGGATATGGAAGAACCACTTCTGCAGACTGTTAAACGGCGATGACGAACAACATTCCGCTGTCAGGCAGAACGAACCATTCAATATTGGCAACGACAGCGAAAACTGCCAACCACTCGACCTAAGGGAAGTGGGGATAGCTATATATAAACTGGCGGAGATGACTTGGTAAGCAACATCCACCAACTCATAAGCCAAATCTGGTCGGATGAACGCATGCCTGAAGAATGGAACCTCAATATCGTTTGCTATCCGAACTTCCAGAACTTGACATGATCTGTGCGGTTACAGACCGCTTACCAAAGACACTATGCTTCGACAAAAGATTCTCAACGGAGATCACAACCAGAGAAGCATGGTGTAGCAACAACCCTCCAAACTGCCTAAACGGCCTAAAGTGGTATACGGATGGTTCTAAAATGGACTCAGGGGTAGGAGCTGGCATACATGGACCAAATAAAAACATCTCAATACCTATGTGAAAAAACCCTAGTGTATTCCAAGCTGAGCTCCATGCCATAAAAGAATGCGCAAACCTAATACACAACTCAGGTATTAAAGGCGCAAACATCCATATATTCACGGACAGTCAAGCAGCTATAAAAGCCCTTAGCTCACACATCATTGACTCCAAATCAGTACTACACTGCTTCAACTCCCTCCAAACACTCAGTTCCAGGAACAAAACCAAACTATGGTGGGTCCCCGGACATAAGGGAGTTGAAGGTAACGAAAAAGCTGATGAACTAGCCAGAAAAGGTTCCGAAACCCCCTTATTGGACCTGAACCCTTCTGTGCAATCCCCAAATCAGCCATAAATCTAGTCATAAAAAACTGGGAACAAAACAGATGTGTTTCATACTGGGGAAACATCCCAGGCCTAAGACAGGCCAAAAGAGCTATTCAGCCCTTCAAATCAGATGCCGACAAGATACTAAATCTTCGCAGGCACGATATCCAAAATTTAGTAGGCTACCTAACTGGTCATCACGGTCTGCGATATCACCTAAACAAAATGCGTCTAGTCGACTCACCGGAGTGCAGACTATGTCTAGAAGAAGACGAAACAGCCGAGTATATCATATGTGAATGCCCGGCTCTTTACGGTATGAGAAGAGAATCTTTCTTCAGGGAATTCTTAAGTCCCGAAGAATTGAGGAAACCTTCGGCTGAAAGTATTATCAGCTACATTAGGAAAGTAGAAGCGCTACTAACCTAAAAAGCATCTGACGGCAAGCACAATAGATCTTTTAGGTCGATGTGTATATTACTGCTTAGGCAGGTCAGAATTTAAAAAAAAAAAAAAATCGTTTGCCCAGATCCACAAAAAAGTAAACCCTCTGAACTGCGCCAACTACAGAGGCATAAGTCTGCTCAACATCGCCTACAAGATCCTATCTGCGTAGTATGTGAACGCCTGAAATCGTTTACCAACAACCTGATCGGCCCTTTTCAGTGAGGTCTGATAGCCTGGTCCTTAGCTAACTGCCTCCAGTTGCGCACTCCAAGTTGGGTTGAGGTCGGTTTCTACTTGTGCGCGCCACTTAAGGCGAGGGCTTCCTCTACTGCGTCCAACGTCTGGATGCAAATCGAATACTCTGCGAGCCGGAGTATTGGTGTCCATTCTTTCTACATGTCATAGCCATTTTAAACGTCCAATGCGGAGTTTTTTGACCAGGGGTATATCGCTGTACAGCTCGTATAGTTCGTGGTTGGATCTTCGTCTCCATAGCCCGTCAACGCAAACGGGACCGAAGATTTTCCGGAGAATTTTTCTCTCGAATCGACCAAGGATTTCTTCATCCGCTTTTGATATGGTTCATGCTTCAGCGCCGTAGAGCAGGACTGGGATGATCAAGGTCATATATAGTATCTCCTTAGTAGTTCGAGTGAGGGCTTTACTACTAAATTGCCTTCTTAGCCCGAAGAAACAGCGCTTGGCAAGAGTTATTCTTCGTTTGATTTCTGACGAGATGTTGTTGTCAGAGTAAATAGCGGAGCCGAGGTAGACAAAGTCCCGTACAAAGTTATATCAGTCAATGGTGACGTTCTGTCCAATTCGTCGATGTTGTGTCTCCTTTCGTGTTGACAGCATATTCTTAGTCTTACCCTCATTTACTGCTAAACCCGTCTTTGCCGCTTCCTTCCCTATACTAGCAAACGTGGCTATGACATCACGTTGAGTCCTACCAATGATGTCAATATCGTCAGCGTATGCTAGTAGTTGCACCGATTTTTGGAGAATTGTTGGCTCGGGAGTTTTGCACAATCCTCTCAAGAATCAAATTGAAAAAGGCACAGCGCATCGCCTTGCCTAAATCCTTTTTTGGTATCGAATGTGTCGGGGAGGTCGTTTCCGATCCTGATGGTGCAGCGAGAATTCTCCATCGTCATCCTACACAAACGGACGAGTTTGGACGGTATACCAAAACTAGACATGGCTCTGTATAGTTCGTCTCTATAAATGCTGTCGTATGCGGCTTTGAAATCGATAAATATGTGGTGGGTATCGATTTGGACTTCTTGGGTTTTTTCCAGGATCTGCCGAAGTGTGAAAATTTGATCGATTGTGGACTTTCCTGGCTTAAAACCACGCTGATAAGGGCCGATCAGGGTGTTGGTAAACGCTTTCAGGCGTTCACATATTACGGCAGACAGGATCGTAGTGTTGAGTGCCAAACAAAACAAAAAAAAAAACAACGACGTTCGTTAATGCATCTGAAATGAAAGAACGCTTAATAGGTGCCATCAAAAATTCAACAGAGGCCTTAAACTACTACAAACATGAGATTACTGCTTTCCAAATGGCTAGGATGAAAAATGTGACTATGTTCCGTGTTAAAGTGTGCAAAATCAGCGAGTATTCGGATGTGGATATGTCATAAGCTGTCGACTTATGTAAGAAGACCAAGAGGATATTTTATTGAAACTACCAAAGTCCTCTTAACTGCTCTAGGGGAAAGTCATTAAACCTTTTATTTATAACTGGTCATATCACACAACACGAATGTAGAAATCCGATAGAATGCTAGAATCATTGTCAGGTGAGTGTAATTGTACCCTGAAGGTACAGTTATTAAGTAAACTATAGTGACCCATTTGGATACATCAGTTGATATCTATGGTATTTTGGGAATATACGTATACAAAGCATTTTCCAATGTCTAGTAGGTACCTACTCAATGCAATGTCCTGCACATGTCCTCAAGTAAGATTACCTTGTACACTGCACACAACAAACACTAATAACTTATA
The DNA here is from genome assembly GCA_932526625.1 of Rhingia campestris. Taxonomy (NCBI): domain Eukaryota; kingdom Metazoa; phylum Arthropoda; class Insecta; order Diptera; family Syrphidae; genus Rhingia; species Rhingia campestris. The sequence goes on from OW052183.1 coordinate 139,542,857, forward strand.
TTAATCGGTGTAATCGGTTCCGATTACATGGTCTGAATTTGCCAATTATTAAACGATATGCTTGGGACCAGGGGAGAACAAATCAATTCAGCAACATAGGATCCAGGGCTGGGGAATTTATCATTAACATCGCAATGATATATGGCGAATGGAATTTACCAAAGGACAAAATGGATTCTATAACATATATGCAAGTCACAAGCAATTTAATTTTAAATTGCAATATTTATAGTAATATCAGAGTAACCGTTACAATTTCTACCACCAACAACTAACAATAACATCATCTACACGCGCCAAAGTTATTTCTTTCAAACTCAAAACAATGCAAAATTCTCGAAAACGGCACACAGTTTTCTTAATTTGGAAAAACGTTTTTCCTCGAAAACTCCGACTATAACTGGGTATATCAACATTGCGGTATAAATTCTTAGTCCAATTTTCCATATTGCATAACAAGTCTGTTTATTGTTTTAATATGCAAGACCATAAACTTTTGGCGAACATGGTTTCCTTGGGTGGTGTTGATGTATAGATAAACCGCCCAGATGCTAAAAACTATAACCAACACCGATGTGTAGGCCTGCACACAGGTGTGCCGTCCGGTAGTTGCAGCAATCTATACACCGAATACATATGCAGACCAAGTTTCACACGACTGTGGAAAGGACTGCAAAATGGATGTGGCTTCATGTTATTTTATCAACACACCAACCACTTCAACTATTTCAAGAAATTCCCAAACAATTTGAAAAGTTTATTTTTGACCAGAAAGATGTTGAGTTTTATACCTAAATACTTTTATATAGGAAGAAGGAAAGCGGAGATGCACAGTTACCTGGTAAGGTATCCACTTCCTTACGCAAGCAGTCGTTCGAATTAGTTTTGCAGTTGTTGTTTGATTGGTAAAATATAATACCGGGTGTTGTGCACTGGAAGAGAAATATTTTTGAGGGGATTCCTTGGAATGTCCTGTGAAAAGGTTTTAATAATTTATGCGAGTTAGTTTAATGTTAGTTGATCAGGTATAAAGCTGTTGGGTATTGGGCACTTGGATACCGATATTGTTATGCTGATTTCTGGGAGGCTGCACGAATTGCATGCTCACCGTTAAGTGAGTTATAGCAGCAAAGAATTCATCATTTAAAACTCTATTCTAAAAGCTGTAAATTAAGAGAAGAAATGTACATACAATCGATAATAAAGGGTCCGCCAAATAACTTTTATTTTTTTGAAAATGCTTTAAAAAAAAATCTACTAAATATTTTCTCAAATTTCTTTTTTTATTTGAAGGTACAATCCTTCCGGTTAATAATGGAAAATAATTTCATTCAAATGGCTGCCTCGGCTGGCCATGCAGTAGCCTACACGATCGGTCTAATTTTTAAGCACATTATCGATTGTGTGCAGCTGTATTTCACCAATGGCTTCACGAATATTGTCCTTTAAAGCGTCAATTTTCTCTGGCTTATCGGCGTAACACTTATCTTTTACGGCACCCCACAAATAATAGTCCAACGGTGTCAAATCGCATCTCCGAGGTGGCCAAACGACATCAGCTCTGCGGCTGATAATGCGATCTTCAAAAACAGGGCGCAAAATATCGAGTGTAGCTTCGACTGTGTGGCACGTAGCGCCGTCCTGTTGAAACCAAATGTTGCCAATATCCTCCTCTTCAATTTTTGTGAAAAATTCGTTCAACATGGCCCGATAACGATCGCCATTGACTGTAACGGCCACTCCTTGCTCATTTTCGAAGAAAAATGGCCCAATTATGCCTCTGGACCAAAATCCGCACCAAACAGTGACTCGTTTTGGGTGTATCGGCTTTTCAATGTATGCGTGCGGGTTTTCTGTGCCCCAAATGCGACAATTTTGCTTGTTTACAAACCCGCCAAGATCAAAATGAGCTTCATCTGAAAAAATGATTTTTTTTGGCAAAATCGGCATCTTCTCTAAGTCGATCGCAGGCCCACTTAGCGAAGCGAAAACGCATTGGATGGTCAGTTGGCTTCAACTCCTGAACCAATTGGACTTTGTATGGCGTCATACCAAGATCTTTATGCAAAATTCGTCTCAATGATGTCTCCGAAATGTTCAATTCGGTGAATTGATGTTGATGGCGCTTCACGCACACTTTCTGCCACAGCAGCAATATTCTCGGGTGTACGCACTGTTTTTGGATTTTCACGCTTTGGTTTAGGATGAGGATGCCAGTTTCTTTCACTTTTTTCACAAGATAACGAACATACGAAGCTGACGGTGCTTCTCTTCTTCCAAAATCCTTACGCAATTTTTGCACACATTCTGCAATATTACCATGATTTTCAAAGTAATGTCGCAATATTTCCAAGCATTGTTCAAGCGTATACACAACCATATTCGTTCAGCGGAAGGATAAAACTAATTATCTGTCAAATCAGACATGAGCTAAGTGTTACCATTCACAAAATAAGCACTAGTTGAAAAAAAAAAACGTTAGATGGCGGACCCGTTACCTCTATGGAGGTGAATATCTATTTAATCAGTTATAGCCTAAAGTCTATTTTTTAAAGAAAAAAGTGTTATATACTTTTTTTTTAGTTTTGGCCAAAACCGAATGTTAACGAAAAATTTAAATTTTTCTGTGGCACTTTCGAGTTTACTTATACCAAATATTTAAGATCGATTCCGTAAGGAGGGTGTACGTACGACCCAATCGTGTATTAAAATAAGGAATATGGGACCGGAGCTACCGGTCCGGTACCTCCATGTTACGCCCGTATGTAACTCAATATCGATACTTCACAAACTTCGATTTATATGTTATGTTACAAATTCCGTATTTGAACACACATTGTATTATTCGAACATCGTTATAAAGAATATACACTAGTCGGCATAAGTATTTTGACGAAATAAAAATCGTGCATTTTTAAGTTTAACTTCTAAATGGCTTGACAAGAATTCATGTTTATTTTTTCATTTTTATATATAACTAATACAAACTTAAAAATAGGCAAACAAATATTTTTTCATAGAAGTCAAAAAAGATATAAATTAATTTGTAATTTCGTGTGTTGGCATAAGTATTTTGACAAGTATATAACTCTAAGAAAAAACATTTTAAACTTAACAAAAGTAAATAAATAAAGAAGAATTTAGTAAAATATATAACCTCGTTTGGCTTCAATAACTTTTTAAAGGCGTCTCGGTACTGAATCTACTAAATTTTGAAGAATCTCTGGAGATATCTCTTCCCAAAGGGAAGTGACCTCAGAAATCGTCTCCTCTCTGGTTTTATTTAAAGAAACTGTTCTTTTGCGTTTCAAAAGAGACCAGACGTTTTCTATTATATTTAAATCTGGACTTTGAGGTGGCCAGTCCAAAGTGGCAACACCAACATCCTTCAAAAATTTAGTTATCATCCGGGCTTTGTGGCATGGGGCATTGTCCTGTTGCAGGATAAATGATTCACCAATAAGCCTGCCTCCGGAAGGAAAGGCATTATCATTTAGGGTTCTTAAATATTGACCTTGGTTCATCGAGCCGGTGATAGGTACCAATTCACCCAGGCCATTATACGCAACACATCCCCAGAACATGACAGAGCCTCCACCATGGCTCACTTTTTGACAAACGGGGCGTCTCTTTTGCCTTTCTACCTTTGGCAATCTAACGTAAAATTTGTTTTTTGATGAGTTATATTCAAAGGAGCTTTCATCTGTCCATAGAACGCTTCTCCAGTACTCCTTTGGCTTGTGCAGATGTTCCTTTGCGAAAGACAGTCTTTTAAGCTTGTTTACCTTTGATATGCACGGCACGTCCTTAGCTTTAAATGTGCGCTCACTGATTGGATTCGTTGCCGTCAAATTCCATTGATTTGCAGCAGTTTGAGGCTTCAGGAATATATTTCTTTTAAATTCCCGTAGAAGGGTTCGGTCTTCAGTGGGCGTTGTTTTACGCGTAGCACCTGATCTCATTAGGTTTGTGATGTCATTATGCTTTTTAAACTTATTGATTTGATAGTGCACAGTTTGACGCGACACATTAAACTCACTTGCTATGTCTTTTACTGCCGTTCCAGCGTTAAACTTCGCTGCCATTGAAGATCTGACAACCAAACTCAACTCAGCCGTTTTACCCATGGTTTTTAATAAATTTTAATAAATATTTATTTTGTTATCAACGTTTAATGTAAATTAAAGTTAACTACACAAGTTTTTTGGTTATCACGTGCTCAAAACTGTTAATATATTTACACAAAGTTTCCGTCAAAATACTTATGCCACGTAAAAATTCTTTGTCTGCATGCGTTCTTATCAGCAGAAAGAGAATGCAAAAGGTAAACAATACAAAACTTGGCATGCATAGAGCTAAAAATAGATTCTTTGTTTCGCGCATCATTTTTGCACCGTTGTTTTAACGATACCAAGCAAAGTTAGTCTCAATAGTCACAAAAAGGTTTCGTCAAAATACTTATGCCGACTAGTGTACTTGCAAATGAATAAAGGGCTGAACAGAATGTGAAAATGTAGCTTGTATCGTTTATCGCTGTCAAAAGGGACATACACGCCTTGCGGCTGTATCGATTGATTGTATAAAAATGGATCCGGGACCCATTGTGTATTTACCTCTCAGAAAAATATTCAAAAATTGAGCACGTTAAAAAACATATGAGAGGCTACAATCCGCTATGCGGATCGTTGAATACCCTATCCCATCCCATCCTTTAAATTAATATCCTCAAAATATAGGCCTTATGGCGATGAAATACAGAAAATGACATTGTCACAATATATTGCTCAGACAGTTTCTCAAAATCTTGTGTGGTTCGACAAAAAGCAACGTATTTCTATTGCTAATGCCTTGGGATGGGGTATACAAATGGTTTTCGTAAGAAAACGCCCCCAAAATGTGGGCATAGGTGAAAATGATCTATGGATAAAATGTTTATATTACCATTTCGGAAGTATTTGCATCAAATTTTTTTTCGAAAGTTTTAAAATTTGGACAAAAAGCGTTTTTTACTAAAAACGCCCCCAAAAAGTGGGCGTGGCAAAAAACTTTGTATGAAGGAAATATAGATATTAGGATTGTCTAAATATGCTGCCCAGACACTTTTTTGAAATTCCTTACGGTTTGGCCAAAAAATAAGTTTTCCTAAAAAGGGGGCGTGGCAGTGGGCGGATTTCAAAAAATTTTACACTTGTTCTGGTGGCACGGACGAGGATCCTATATACCAAATTTCATTATCCTAGCTCAAAATTTAAGGCCCAAAAATCGGTGACGAACAGACAGACGGACGGACGGACCGACAGACATGGCTAATTCGACTCAGCTAGCGATTCTGAGTCGATCCATATACTTTGAGGTATATGTAGCTAAATTATTTCTCTATGTTACAAACTAAGTATCAAAACTAATATTTTTTTTTTTTTTTTTTAAATTCTGACCTGCCTAAGCAGTAATATACACATCGACCTAAAAGATCTATTGTGCTTGCCGTCAGATGCTTTTTAGGTTAGTAGCGCTTCTACTTTCCTAATGTAGCTGATAATACTTTCAGCCGAAGATTTCCTCAATTCTTCGGGACTTAAGAATTCCCTGAAGAAAGATTCTCTTCTCATACCCTAAAGAGCCGGGCATTCACATATGATATGCTCGGCTGTTTCGTCTTCTTCTAGACATAGTCTGCACTCCGGTGAGTCGACTAGACGCATTTTATTTAGGTGATATCGCAGACCGTGATGACCAGTTAGGTAGCCTACTAAGTTTTTGATATCGTGCCTGCGAAGATTTAGTATCTTGTCGGCATCTGATTTGAAGGGCTGAATAGCTCTTTTGGCCTGTCTTAGGCCTGGGATGTTTCCCCAGTATGAAACACATTTGTTTTGTTCCCAGTTTTTTATGACTAGATTTATGGCTGATTTGGGGATTGCACAGAAGGGTTCAGGTCCAATGAAGGGGGTTTCGGAACCTTTTCTGGCTAGTTCATCAGCTTTTTCGTTACCTTCAACTCCCTTATGTCCGGGGACCCACCATAGTTTGGTCTTGTTCCTGGAACTGAGTGTTTGGAGGGAGTTGAAGCAGTGTAATACTGATTTGGAGTCAATGATGTGTGAGCTAAGGGCTTTTATAGCTGCTTGACTGTCCGTGAATATATGGATGTTTGCGCCTTTAATACCTGAGTTGTGTATTAGGTTTGCGCATTCTTTTATGGCATGGAGCTCAGCTTGGAATACACTAGGGTTTTTTCCCATAGGTATTGAGATGTTTTTATTTGGTCCATGTATGCCAGCTCCTACCCCTGAGTCCATTTTAGAACCATCCGTATACCACTTTAGGCCGTTTAGGCAGTTTGGAGGGTTGTTGCATCAAAACTAATATACCCCTATGGGATAGGGTATAAAAAGTGTCTGAGAATCATATTTATAGAATCGTAATATCAATATTTCGTCAATACATAGTTTTTTACCACGCCCACTTTTTGGGGGCGTTTTCTATAAAAAAACAACTTTTTTGGCCAAATTTGAAAATTTTAGAAAAAAAATTTGATGCAAAATCATTGGTAGATAGTATTAATATGAACATTTCGTTAGTAGAGCATTTTAACCCACGCCCACTTTTTGGGGGCGTTTTCCTACAAAAAACCATTTGTATGCCCTACCCCAAGGCATATGCAATACAAAAACGTTGTTTTTTGTCGAACCACAAAAGGTTTTGATAAACTCTCTGAGCAATATATTGTGACAATGTCATTTTCTGTATTTTATCGCCATAAAGCCCACATTTTGAGGATATTATTTTAAAGATGGGATGGGATAGGGTATTCAACGATCCGAACAGCGGATTGTAGCCTCTTATATGTTTTTTGGTGCATTAGGTGGAACTGGCAAAGAATTTCTCATTTCACTAATTCTCGCCGAAATACGATCAAATAATGGCATCGTATTGGCCACCAACCTTGAAGAGTATGGGACCACACGAGACGCTTCCAAGAGTGGCCGGCCCCGCAGCGCCAGTTATGCCGAGAATATCGCCGCTGTTGAAGAGGATGTCGAGGTGTCGCCGGAAACATCGACCAGAATCCGTGCCTCGCAATTAGCCATCAGCCGGTCATCCCTAAGGCGAATTTCGGTCAAAGACTTAAGCATGTTCCCGTAAAATGTCCAGTCCGTGCATCAGCTGCTCCCTGTCGACCGTCAAACGCGTGTAACCTACGCCCAAGCCATCCTCAATCTCGAGGACGAAGTGGACGATTTTTCGACTAAAATCATAAACGTGAACAAGCAAAACTATCGCTTCTGGTGCACTGAAAATCTACGAGTAATGTACGAGAAGCCATTACAACCGCTCAAAGTTACTGCATGGCCATTTTTTTCGACCAGCGGCGTGAACGACAACAGTGGACGGTGCGCTATAGGGCCATGTTAACCGAGTTTTTTCCTGCCGGAATTGGACGAATTAGGACTGGAGGACATGTGGTTTCAACAGGACGGAGCAACGGCAGACACTGCGCGAGCCACAACCGATATTATGAAGGGCCGAACAACATCGGATGACTTCTTGTAGTTCTATACTCTTTGGTCGTACGTACTTGCTCTATGGGATAGGGTATAAATAGGAAAAAAACTTTGCTTGTCGAATTCAGACTACTTGTAAGTGCACTATTAGTCGTACGTACTTGCTCCTTACGAATTGTCACTATAGCCAGCACACAGTCTCCTCACTTTAATATCCATAAGGGGACATGATCACATTGTGATCACGCATGCGTGTTTTTTCTTCGGCAAAAAATGACGCCTACAAGGCAAAGCTGTAGGTGGAGACGAGTACCACCATTGAACTTTATAGGCAAAGAAGGTGGGAAAAACACCGGCTTTTCTGACAAAGATAAAGAAAGAGCGCGATCGAAGATATATAAAAATGCCAAAGCCAATGATACATGGCCCATACAGAATTCCGATAAGATGACCAAAAAAATTGGACTGGAGTCACAGTCGATGTTGGAAATATGAAAGAAGCAGAAGTGCTTCTGCAGACTGTTAAACGGCGAAGACGAATGATCTCTCGCTATCATAGAAAGAACCAACCATTCACCATTAGCGACGCAGGTCAGCAAATACTACCAACCACCCTACATAAGTGAAGTGTAAAATCAATATCTAAACTTAAGCGCAAAAAGCTGCTGGATATGACGGCCTTCCCGTCGAGTTATAAAGAGTGTTTTTTTTTTAGAGGTACAGAACTTTGAAATGGAAGAAAACAAAGATGCTCTTTTTCAATTGACATACAATTAATGGTATTCGAAAGATAATCTTCTGGCATTATAATTTAAATTTGGATTTCTGGAATATGACCACAACGCGTTGTGGTTTTTGTTCTATGGGAGATGCGTCAAAAATGCATATCTTTTGAAATAATCGGTTTTGATAAATAAAAGCGACTGATTCGTAAACAAAACATTAAATTTTATTGGAAAAATAGAATAATAACTTAATTACATAGGTACAGTTACAATGAAAAATAATATAAATTAAATTATAATAATGCATAAAAATGTATTTTTTTTTTGGGGTAATTTTCTTAAGCCTGTTATGTAGGGGTCAGAACTTAAGAGCAAACGATTCAACAAGTCTTGGTTAGTCGTTATTTTGGAAGTTTTCCGTGTGTTATTTAGTCTAAAAGCCTTTATATCTTTATTTTTAGCCTCAGCCGCCTCTTCAGATAATTCGCCTATAGGCAAGAGAGCATTCTCAATAACATATGATCCGTGGATAAGTATCTTATGGACAGATGCCGGAAGGTAATACCAAGGATATGTGGCTACCAGTCTTCTAGCTGTCTCTAAGACAAATTCTCTAAATTTACACGCATCAATATTATACCCCGAATTCATGGCTTTTAATATAGTAGCACATCTATCGATAAGACTCTTGTCGAGACCTGTTATCTCTGCAGAAATGTCACTGTTTTCAAAAAATGTTCTTGCAGTATTCCCATCGTTAGATGTGCCACTACCACCCGTTTTTGGCTGATCTACAATCAAGCCCAATTTTGTTTTTTATTTTGTAAAAGAGTTTCTTTCTCCTCCTTAGTTCTTACTTGCCATTTCTTGACATCAAGTCGGTATGAAATATGAATGAAATATTCAAAAAAACGAATCCATGCATGAAGTGGAGACAGACCAAATTCGAAGTTTTCAGTATGCACTAGCTTTTCTAAACATTTGTCGATTTGGTTCATTTCAGATGGTGTTGCGGCACAAATGTAACATCTGGAGGAGCTAGTGTTACTGAGAGCTGAACAGACCTTTCCATCAATCATTGTTAACTGCAAAGAGTGGCAAATAGAGAAATTGTGATCATTAAGCTTGATCGCAGTTGAAACTAAAGAGCCTATTTTATTTTTGTAGTATCTCTCTTCCTCAATAGAGACGGCTGTGGTTTCTTTTTCAAATTGAAATCAAATTGGCCTACAATATCTGGTTGAGGAGGGACGCGGGATTCTCCAAATAATTCGGTCATTCGAAGAATTAATTAATCGCAAAGGTACATAAGAAGTTACAAATAAACTTTCATCTTTACTCTCAGAATTAGAAAATGATTGATTTTACGCGCTATGACCACTACTACCGTCAAATCCCCACTTGCCAATCAAAACTAGGCTATCCAAGGATGTTCTAGGTATTTTGTTTAGTACTGCCTTTTGAGATTCTGCTAGTCGAGAAGCAGTGTGATCGAGAAGACTCTGGATCTCAATTTCAGCTGTAGTTCCTGTAACTTTAATATCTTTTGGATAGCATTCTTTCTTAGCTAGCAAAAGTTTACTGTAGGATGGAAAAGCAGCTGCAGATAGCTTAGTGTTAACAAAGTCTTTTATAAGCAAATATTGATGCTTTGTCAACTTGGCCTCCACAACGAGTGACAAAATTTCCTTCGTGTCAAATGGAGTACAATCCGTATTGAAAATGGATGTATTTTCACGCATAGAACTACCAATTGACTCGTCAAACTTAGACACCTCAGCTATTCTTCTTTGTTTTGTTCTATCGCTACAATCGAAAAAAACCTTTCGCGGTCGTCCACGTTTTCGTGATTCCATAAATTCCTCCGACGAATAGGATATTTCTTCAACATTACTTAACCATTCGGAATATTTTTTAAGAAAATATATTTTGTTGTGTCGACATTCCTTAAATAAAGTGTTGAGTCGGTCACAAATATAAGAAATGCGTGATTTCAGGCAATCAAAGTTCAAATTCTCTTTGTTTGGAGTATTTACAGTTTCCATCAAGATGTTAAATACTTGCATAGATTTTTCGAACACACTGCCATTTTTCATCACCCAAATGTCATATATACTCTTTCTAGACAAAGAACAGGTGTACGATGTGCCTAAAGAAAAATGGTAAAAATAACAAATTAAAAAAAACGTATACGTCTACGCAACAATAAATACGAAATTGTAACGTTAGTGGGTGATTGTGGGTGATAAGTTTGTTTTTTTTTCCAAAAACTGGATCTTGTGTCAATATTTTAGACCCCATTTTATCATTAGGATAGGAACAGGGATATATTAAAACTTAAGGTGAACTTACAAAAAATTAAAAGGAGAAACTTAAAACTCCACTGGGTTGTAACAGTATAACATTAGAAATAAAAAACCAACATTCACTAACGAGGTAACAAACTACTCTACAGACCTTGGACTTGAAATTCCATTACAAAAAAATATGCGTAAATTTAACTATTCGCCTAATTTGCTTGCACTTTTAATTGATCAATATTATTCACTTATGGTGCTATATGGAGAGACACGTGATACGCTCACTTCAGATAAGAAAACAGAACTGATAATAAGTGATATTAACGACGAAAAGTGTGTAATTGTAAAAACAGAATATTTCTCTACTATAAAAAGTTACCAAATGCAAAAAAAAAAAAAAATACTGCTATTTTTTTATTTTTGTCGTATGGGAGAAACCACTGTGCAACGGCTTGCTCGGTCATAGGCTAATTTGGAGTTCCAATTTTCGATGACTTTTTCCAACACTTGTGGCCGTATATCGGCAATACGTAAATGCTTATCGGCGTAGACTACCGACTTCACATATCTCCACAGAAATTAGTGAAGCAGCGTTAAGCCGCACGATCTTGGAGGCACAGGAATGCACAGGAACAGAACGACAAATTATGCACTCACCAAACGTTTCCTTCAACAAATTGTGGCACGAGTTGTGTGACATATTGATTCGTCTTGTTGAAACCACAGCTCCTGCACATCATGGTTGTTCAATTGATGAGCGAAAAAGTCAGTAATCATGGCTCTATAGCTGTCACCATTGACTATAATGTTCTGGCCAATGTTGTTTTTAGAGAAGTACGGACCTATTATTCCACCAACCCATAAAGCTCACCAAACAGTCAGTCAGTGACTCAACACACCCTTGAGGATAGTCATCACTCCAAATACGTTAGTTTTGTTTATTGACGTATCCATTCAACCAAAAGTGAGTTTCATCGCTAACAAAATTCGAATCTTGGGATCAACGGCAATATTGTTTGGGCCCATTCACCGAATTCAAAGACCTTGCTAGGTGTTCCTGTGGCTTCAATTCTTGCACGAGTTTGATTTTGTGAGCATGCAAACCAAGATATTTCCGCAAAATCTTCCATAAAGTGGATGGACACATGAACATAACATAACATGAATTTGAACTTGAAATTTTCTGTCCTGTAACAAATCGTAGCTTTTTGGAAAACTAAAAAGGTACTAAAAAACCATTTTTTTAGTACCTATGTTTCGGGCAACTTATAGATGGGTTCTTTTATTAATTTTCTTTTTCTTTTAATTTTAGATAGTCAAGTATAGACTTTTTAAGGAACTTCTAACAAAGATACCTATTTAAAATTTTGTTGAAAATATGGTTCTAGACTTGAATAATCTTACGCCTACCTCACAGTGAAAGAGAAAATTACGTACGACCCAGTCGTGTACCCACCACTCGTTTCCAGAAGTTTTTACTCCAATTGCTATGGTCATTATAGCGATAAGCGGTACTACATGCATTGGAACCACCTCCAGATATATTTGTGTTCTAGTACAAAACACCCTGTATATATTCAAAACTTCCTCCTCCTCGAATTTCATTTATGAGTATTAAAATATTCTGAATAAATGTGTGTGGTGGGGATATTTATATTTCCTCTTTGGAGGATAGCAGTTGTGTCGATACTTTGACATACTTTGCTGTAAGTAAAGTTCTTTCCTTTTTATGCCCTATCCCATAGGGGTATATTCGTTTTGATATTAAATCTGTAACATAGAGAAAGAATTTAGAAATTCAGATAGACTATACGACATGGATCTGTATGGCTTTCCGTCAGTCCGTCAGTCCGTACTTCCCTCTGTCTCTATGTTACCGATGTTTAGGCCTTAAATTTTAAGTTATGGTAAAAAAATTTTGTATATAATGCTCTTTGTCCATACAACCAGTATAAGTGTAAAATTTTCGACATCCGCCGACTGCCATGCTCACTTTTCAGAAAAACGTTATTTTTGGTCAAACCGTCAGAAATTTTTAAAAAGAGTCTGAAAAATATATTTAAAAAATTATTTTTCTATATTATAATTTATTCATAAAAATTTATCAGCCACACCTAATTTTTAAGGTGTTTTCTTAAAAAACAATTTAATACTATTTTAATGAAATTCAAATGAAGTTTCGGAAAAAATACTTCGATATTACATTGTAACCCACGCCCACACTTTTGGGACGCACGACCACATTTTTAAAGGAAAGGATAGGGTATTAAACGTTTCGCATATCAAATTCTAGTCGTTTCATTTGTTTTGGGAATGGAATTCAAAAAGTTGTGTATGCATTTGAAGGACCGGGCTCAGAGTATAATTCGTGTGCTACTTCAATATCATTGTGGCATTTGATGAAATTTAGTCCTCAATTGACATTCTTGAGAGTTAACTTTTAATTAAATCATCAAAATATTGCATGTATGCAGTCCAATGAAAGGAATAACTTTCGTAAGAGATATCCTTAAGTTGTATGTTAAGATTTGTCGAGAAAATGAGGACATACAAGTCAGCAATGCTTCGATATTAAACTCTATCTGTTCGTAGTAGTTGTGTGTGTGAATAGGGTCATGCAAACCAAAAATAATAAGGGTATTTACTTAAAGAAAGAATTCTGCAGCAGTATCGAAGAAAATAATGAATCTGCCAGATTGAGGAAGAAACTATCAAAATAAGCAAGCAGCCCAGCTTTTTTCAAAATTTTAGTAAATTAATGCACAGAATCCACCGCTGAAACCCTGAACCTTCTTTTAAGTACACACTTTCCAAACTGCAAAACTGCAGAGGAAAATGATATCGCAAGCACAAACACAGACCACACACCGGACAACATGGGAGACAAGGAAAGAATTGCATGGGCTATTAATACATTCAAGCCCCATTAATCAGCGGGCCCTGACGGTATAACCCCTATCATGTTACAAAAAACTGCTAATCACATAATGCCAACACTGCTTACCATCTTCCGTGGATCTCTAAGAATAAACTACATAACACAATCGTGGCGTGAAGTTAAAGTTATATTCATACCAAAAGCAGGGAAATGCAGCCACACTCTAGCGAAAGATTTAAGACCCATAAGCCTGCCTTCCTTCTTACTGAAAAGACTACTCGACATCCAAGCCAACTTCTTTCTTCTTTAAATGGCGCTACAGTCCGGGATGAACCTGTGCCTCAACCAACATGCCTCTCCAATTAGTTCGGTCCTTAGCTAACTGCCTCTAGTTGCGCACTCCAAGTTGGTTGAGGTCGGTTTCTACTTGTGCGCGCAACTTAAGGCGAGGTCTTCCTCTACTGCGTCCGAAGTCTGGATGGGAATCGAAGACTCTGCGAGCCGGAGTATTGGTGTCTATTCGTTCTACATGTCCTAGCCATCTTAAACGTCCAATGCGGAGTTCTTTGACTAGGAGTATGTCGCCGTACAGCTCGTATAGATCGTGGTTGAATCTTCGTCTCCATAGCCCGTCAACGCAAACGGGACCGAAGATTTTCCGAAGAATTTTTCGCTCGAATCGACCAAGGATTTCTTCATCCGCTTTTGAAACGGTCCATGCTTCAGCGCCATAGAGCAGGACTGGGATGATGAGGGTCTTATATAGGATCTCCTTAGTAGTTCGAGTGAGGGCTTTACTACTAAATTGCCTTCTTAGACCGAAGAAACAGCGGTTGGCAAGAGTAATTCTTCGTTTGATTTCTGACGAGATGTTGTTGTCAGAGTTAATAGCGGAGCCGAGGTAGACAAAGTCGGGTACAAAGTTATATCTGCCAATGGTGACGTTCTGTCCAATTCGTCGATGTTGTGTGTCCTTTAGTGTTGACCGCATATACTTAGTCTTACCCTCATTTACTGCTAAACCCATTTTTGCCGCTTCCTTCTCTATACTAACAAACGTAGCTATGACATCAGTTCATAAATAAACTTTATGGCATCCTTTTTTGGTATCGAATGTGTCGGTGAGGTCGTTTCCGACCCTGATGGTGCAGCGAGAATTCTCCATCGTCCTCCTACACAAACGGACGATTTTGGACGGTAAAGCAAAACTAGACATGGCTCTATATAGTTCGTCTCTATAAATGCTGTCGTATGCGGCTTTGAAATCGATTAATAGGTGATGGGTATCGATTTGGACTTCTTGGGTTTTTTCCAGGATCTGTCGAAGTGTGAATATTTGATCGATTGTGGACTTTCCTGGCCTAAAACCACACTGATAAGGGCCAATCGGGTTGTTGGTAAACGGTTTCAAGCGTTCACATATTACGGCAGATAGCATCTTGTAAGCGATGTTGAGTAGACTTATGCCTCTGTAAATGGCGCAGGTCAGAGGGTCTCCTTTTTTTTTTGTGGATCGGGCAAACGATGCTTAGGTTCCATTCTTCAGGCATGCTTTCAACCGACCAGATTTGGCTTATGAGTTGGTGGATGTTGCTTACCAAGTCATCTCCGCCAGCTTTATAAAGCTCAGCGGAAAGGCCGTCATTTCCGGCGGCCTTATTAAGCTTGAGTTTAGATATAGCTATCCTCACTTCACTTAGGTCGGGTGGTTGGCAGTTTTCGCTATCGTTGCCAATATTAAATGGTTCGTTCTGCCTGACAGCGGAATGTTGTTCGTCATCGCCGTTTAACAGTCTGCAGAAGTGGTTCTTCCATATCCTCAGCATCGACTGTGTCTCAACTACAATATTTCCTTGTTCATCTCAACAGGATTCTATTCGAGCATTGAATCCTTGGCTTTGACGTTTTACACTTTGGTAAAACTGGCGAGCATCGTTCCTGGAGTGGCACTTCTCTATATCCTCTATCGCGCGCTTTTCTTGCTCTTTTTTCTTCTTTCTGAAAAGCCGATGTTCGTCCCTTCTTCTTTGCCTACAGAGCTCAATGGCAGCTCTCGTCTTGACCTGCAGCTTAGCCTTGTAGGCCTCGTTCTTGGCTGCGAGCATCTGTCGGCATTCCTCATCAAACCAGGGGTTTCTTGCTGGTGGCCGCGAGAAACCTAGCACATCAGTTGCGGCTGATCTAATGGTTTGTTGGCATCGTTGCCATTGTTCTTCGACATTAGATGCTGGTGGTGTGTTGTGAGTCGAGAGGTTAAGGGATACGCGTTGAGCGAAGGTCTTAGCGGTCTCTGGCGATTGCAATCTTTCGACATTAAATTTTTTCACAGTATTTCTTTTTCTTTTTTTGTGGCGTGGTGGATATCCGCATCCTTACCTTGGCTACAACAAGGTTGTAGTCAGAGTCGATGTTAGCCCCTCGGAATGTTCGGACATCCAAAATACTGGATGCGTGCCTCTTGTCTATCGCAATGTGATCAGTTTGGTTGACTGTTCGTTGATCTGGAGACTGCCATGTCCCCTTATGGATATCGAGGTGAGGAAACCGTGTGCTGGCTATAGTGGCATTTCGTTCCGTAGCGAAGTTAATAAGCCTAAGTCCGTTACCAGACGTATTGTCGTGTAGGCTATATTTTCCGACAGTACTGCTAAAGATGTCTTCTTTTCCTACCTTTGCGTTAAAATCTCCCAGCGCGATTTTAACATCGTACTTTGTCTTGTCAGGGATGTGTATTATCTTCACTCCTCTGGTTACTAGTAGTCAACGAAGCACTTAAGAAGCTGGATATCACTGCAATAAAAACAGTGGTATACGCAGATGACGTAGTCCTCATGGCGTGCGGAATATTCCCATCGACACTGAGTGAAATTATGCAAAGAAGTCTTAATATACTCAGCAAGTGGGCAAAATCTTGCGGGCTGGGTGTAAATCCAAACAAAAAAGAAAGAACTTTGTTCGCGATATTCTGAATTATCATGTTGATTGATTTCTCTTATTAATTTGTATGCTGCCAGAGAATCGCTTAGGGAGCGAAATTTGTTAATGTCGAACTGTCATAAAACCAACTATGGCTGCAATGAACCTATTACATGATGTTGAATTTTGTAAGCAACAAAATTATTTTTTGTTTGTGCCGGGTTGATTTTAAAAATTGTTTATATTCAATTTTTTTGAGGTTAAAAAATCGGTAGATGATCATTTAAGTCGCGCAACAAAAACTAGATGTGTAAAGCGATACACATGTGAAAAAAATGATATTATTTAAGCTCACAAATATACAATAGTAGCTCATTAGTATCTTTTGCAAATACATCATTTACATATTATCCATTTCATCAATCCAAACACTACCCTTCATTAGTATCTATGACAATGTTCTCAGTAATTCTGGCAATTCCACTATAAATAAATGTATAATCACTAAGGTATAATTAAATGCCAGTGATTATTGCTGAATTTTAATTCACACATCCACCATCATCTGTATGATGTTGGCTCAATACTTAAAATTAATCTCAGCCGAATTTTTCATTGATGTGGTTGAACCACAGATTGGCTCCAGCCTTTTGCACGCTTGTTGTCAGTCGCAATTAACAAGAGGATATTTTGTTTATGTATGTGTGTGTGATTCGAAAGGAAAGTGGCAATCATTACGTGGTATTAATCTTTTTTTGGCTTCGAAAGTTTTTTTTTTTTAAATAACAGAAAATCACATGAATGTGATTACTCAGTTGCAGTAGGTACTTCTGAGATAATTATTAAATAATAAAATGAACATTTAATTAAAAATGGAAAATAGCCGACATGCACATACGCACGAATTCGAAAGCTTGGGATAATACACGTCATTCACAGGGATATAATGTATGTATTTATACGTTAAAAACGCCTCACTGGCGGGTATAGTATAGATATAAAGAAATATTTTTAACATCATTAAATTATGGTTATTAAATGCCACAAAAGTGAGCTCTTAAAAATGAATGTGCATTCGTACACCTCCGATCAGAGAGCAACAGTTGAAAACAGGAATTGTTTCCAGGTTTTGTGCATTAATCATGTCAATTTAAATTATGTCAACTTTCAAAAGGCATAGGGCGTGAATTTGGTTTTAACAATTTTATAAGGAGATATGCAAACATTTTTTTTTTTACGCTGGGAGGTGGTAATCTTCCAAAGGCGAAACCGAGCCCTTACTAAGTAACAGTGTGGTTATTTCTACCCACTAAACCCCTTCTCCCTTTTTCCCGTTTTCCCTGCGTTACAACCTTCTTGGTATTTTATGTCTATTAGCTACTTTTTTGAGTTCATCTTCAATCATTTCTATTTCTAGATCTCTATGCAGATCAGCGTTTCTTATGTACCATGGTGCATTTACTATGATCCGTAGAACTTTGTTTTGAAATGTTTGAATTTTCTGTAAATTTGTTTTGCATGTGCATGCCCACAGCTGGAGCCCGTAGGTCCATACTGGTTTTAAAATTTGCCTATAGAGCAGTAATTTATTGTAATTTGACAAACAACAGTATTTCCCTATAAGCCAATACATTTTACTGTAGCGCATATTTAGTTCTTCTCTTTTTTTCTTTACATGTACTTTCCAGCGCAGTTTTGCGTCTAGTGTCATGCCTAGCTATTTGGCTGTGTTTGCGTAATCTACTTCTTTATCATTTATGAATAAGGTATGCGCTGAACATTTTTATTTGTAAAATTTATATGGACCGATTTTAGGTCATTTAGTTTAATTTGCCAATTTTTTGTCCATTTTGTTATATTGTTCACTGCCTTCTGTAGTTTTTTTGTCGCTACTTCGACAGTTTCTCCCACAGCAAGTACAGCAATATCATATGCAAATGTTGCCACAGTTGTTTCATCACTGTTCGGCAAGTCGCTAGTAAATAAGAGATATAACACAGGACCCTACACACTTCCTTGTGGTACACCAGCTTTTATTTCTCTTAATGTGGAGTAGTCATTTCCTAGTTTAATTCTAAAGAATCTCTCTAATATATAGGACTCTAAAATTTCTGAAAATTGTTTTGACAGATGCTTTTGCAATTATAGATCAGTCCTTTGTGCCATACTTTGTCGAAAGCTTGTGGTATATCGAGAAATATAGTAGAGCATATCTTTTTTTCTTCAAATGCTTTTTCGATTTAATCTGTTATTCTATGCACCTGATCGATCGTGGAGTGTTCATTTCTAAAACCATATTTATGGTTTGGGATTAGCGATTTTTCTTCGATTATTTTGTTTAGACGTTTAATCAGCATCTTTTCGAATAACTTGGACAACATAGGTAGTATAGATATGGGGCGAAAGGAGGTGACTTCACTAGGCGGTTTGCCTGGTTTTGGTATCATAATCACCTCCGCGACTTTCCACATGCTAGGTACATACCATATCCTGAATGCAGCATTTATGATCTGTGTTAGTTTCTTTATGTCCTTTTTGGGAATTGTTTTAGGATTTCCCCTGATATTAAATTAAATCCCGGGGCTTTTTTAGTACTGATGCCCTTTTTTATTTCATTGGCAATTTCTTTAGCCGTTACCGGTTGGATGTGTCTTTCCTCTTCGCACAATTCTTCGCTTTCTTGACAGTCTTTATCTTCATATTTTTGAAAGACGCCTTCAAGATATTCAGCAAATAAATTAGCTTTTTCTTGGTTGTTTTTTGCCCAGTTACCTTTACTGTTTTTAACTGGTGCAATGTGAGCAATTGGCCTTTTAATTTTTTTGTTGCCTTCCAGAGTGAGTACTCGGTACTAGCGCCATTTGTAAGATTGGTAAAGTATTTTTTAAGAGACTCATTTTTAAATTAAAAAAAAAAACATATGAGAGGCTACAATCCGCTATGCGGATCGTTGAAAACCCTATCCCCTCCCATCCTTAAAATTAATATCCTCAAAATATAGGCCTTATGGCGATGAAATACAGTAAATGACATTGTCACAATATATTGCTCAAGTTTATCAAAATCTTTTGTGGTTCGACAAAAAACAACGGTTTTCTATTGCTAATGCCTTGGGATGGGGTATACAAATGGTTTTTGTAAGAAAACGCCCCCAAAATGTGGGCGTAGGTGAAAATGATCTATTGACAAAATGTTTATATTACCATTGCGGAAGTGGGCGTGGCAAAAAACTTTGTATGGACGAAATATAGATATTAGCATTGTCTAAATATGTTGCTAACACGCTTTTTTGAAATTCCTTACGGTTTGGCTTAAAACTACGTTTTTTCTAAAAGGGGGCGTGGCAGTGGGCGGATTTTAAAAATGTTTACACTTGTTCTGGTGACTCGGCCAAGGATCCTATATACCAAATTTCATTATCCTAGCTCAAAATTTAAGGCCCAAAAATCGGTGACGAACAGACAGACGGACGGACGGACACACGGACGGACGGACGGACGGACGGACAGACAGACACGGCTAATTCGACTCAGCTAGCGACTCTGAGTCGATCCATATACTTTGAGGTATATGTAGCTAAATTATTTCTCTATGTTACAAACTAAGTATCAAAACTAATTTACCCCTATGGGATAGGGTATAAAAATAAAGATGCGTTTGCTTTCACATCCATTGTCTGTCCTCTGGCTAAGCTATAGTTCGGCCAAAAAAATAGTCGTCGACATATAATTAAAACATCAAAACATTCAGTTGGGGTCATCTACACGATAGAATATGAGAGACGCTAGAGATGTAATCTATTAAGCGAGGTAAGGCTCGGTGTGACTATGACTTTACACGTTGAGGTTGGGTTATTAGCTCTGCTACTTATAAAGGCTGGTTAAATTTTAAGGGCTGATGTTGATTTTGAATAAAACACAAATTATTTAGAAAATATCGGCCAACTGGCCGCGGCGACCTCGGCAGCACACCTCCATCCGATGGTCCGAATTTTCGATGACGCTGAAGCATAACTGAGGTTCTATGCCGTTAATGTGCCGAATTATCTCATCCTTTAGCTCTTGAATTGTTGGTGGCTTATCGACGTACACCATTGATTTTAAATAACCCCAAAGAAAGAAGTCCAACGGTGTCAAATCACATGATCTTGGCGGCCAATTGACATAGCCACCACGTGAGATATAACGGCCATTGAATTTGACGCGCAAAAGAGACATTGTTTCGTTAGCTGTGTGGCAAGTGGCACCGTCCTGTTGAAACCACATATCGTCTACATCCAAATCTTCCAATTCTGACCATAAAAAGTTCGTTATCATTCCACGATAGCGAACACTATTCACAGTAACTGCCTGACCGGCCTCATTTTGGGAAAAATACGGCTCGATTATGCCGCCAGCCCATAAACCACACCAAACAGTCACTCTTTGTGGGTGCAATGGTTTTTCGACAATCACTCTTAGAGTATCATTCGCGCAAATGAAGCAACCAATAGCCTCGGAAAGGACTGATATTATTGTTGACGACCATGCTAAACGAAAAAAAGGACAACGACGTTCGTATCTGCACCTGGAATGTGAGAACATTAAACAGGAGAGGTGCAGGCGAACAACTAGCGGAAGCTCTATACTGCTACAAAGCAGACATTACTGCCATCCAGGAAATACGATGGGATGGGCCGGGCAAAAAGAGGACGAAAAACTGTGACATCTACTATGGACCGTGTTATAGGGAGCAGAAACAGCGACTATTTGGATGCGGATTTGTTATAGGTGCCAGACTTAGGCAAGAAGTCTTATGTTTTCAAAACATTAGCGAACGCATTGTAACAATCCGCATCAAGGCCAAATTCGCCAACATAAGCGTTATATTCGCTCATGCACCGACGGAGGAAAAAGATGTTATAACTAAGGATTGCTTCTACGAATTCCTCGACAAAACCTATGAGCGACTTCCAAAGTACGATGTTAAAATCGTGTTGGGAGATTTTAACGCAAAGGTAGCAAGAGAAGACATCTTTAGCAGTACTGTCGGAAAATAAAGCCTACACGACAACACGTCTGGTAACGGACTTAGGCTAATTGACTTCGCTACGGAACGAAATGCCACTATAGCCAGCACACGGTTTCCTCACCTCGATATCCATAAGTGGACATGGCGGTCTCCAGATCAACGAACAGTCAACCAAATTGATCACATTGCGATAGACAAGAAGCGGGCATCCAGTATTTTGGATGTCCGAACATTCCGAGGGGCTATCGACTCGGACTATTACCTTGTTGCAGCCAAGGTAAGGATGCGGATATCCACCACGCCACAACAATCCAGAAATACTGTGAAAAATGTTGGAAGACTGCAATCGCAAGAGACCGCCAAGACCTTCGCACAACGCGTATCCCTTAACCTCTCGACTCACAACATACCACCAGCATCTAATGTCGAAGAACAATGGCAACGATGCCAACAAGCCATTAGATCAGCCGCAACTGATGTGCTAGATTTCTCGCGGCCACTAGCAAGAAACCCCTGGTTTGATGAGCAATGCTGACAGATGCTCGCAGCCAAGAACGAGGCCTACATGGCTAAGCTGCAGGTGAAGACGAGAGCTGCCATTGAGCTCTATAGGCAAAGAAGAAGGGAAGAAGATCGGCTTTTCAGAAAGAAGAAATAAGAGCAAGAAAAGCGCGCGATCGAGGATATAGAGAGGTGCCACTCCAGCAACGATGTTCGCAAGTTTTACCAAAGTGTAAAACGTCAAAGCCAAGGCTACAAGGCTCGAACAGAATCCTATCGAGATGAACAAGGAAATGTCGTAGTTGAGACACATTCGATGCTGAGGATATCGAAGAACCACTTCTGCAGACTGTTAAACGGCGATGACAAACAACATTCTGCTGTCAGGCAGAACGAACCATTTAATATTGGCAACGACAGCGAAAACTGCCAACCACCCGACCTAAGTGAAGTGAGGACAATATCTAAGCTCAAGCTTAATAAGGCCGCTGGAAATGACGGCCTTCCCGCTGAGCTTTATGAAGCTGGCGGAGATGACTTGGTAGTAACATCCACCAACTCATAAGCCAAATCTGGCCGGTTGAAAGTATGCCTGAAGAATGGAACCACAGCATCGTTTGCCCGATCCACAAAAAAGTAGACCCTCTGAACTGCGCCAACTACAGAGGCATAAGTCTACTCAACATCGCTTACAAGATCCTATCTGCCGTAATATGTGAACGCTTGAAACCGTTTACCAACAACCTGATCGGCCCTTATCAGTGTGGTTTTAGGCCAGGAAAGTCCACAACCGATCAAATTTCACACTTCGACAGATCCTGGAAAAAACCCAAGAAGTCCAAATCGATACCCACAACCTATTTATCGATTTCAAAGCCGCATACGACAGCATTTATAGAGACGAACTATACAGAGCCATGTCTAGTTTTGGTATACCGCCCAAACTCTTCCGTTTGTGTAGGATGACGATGGAGAATTCTCGCTGCACCGTCAGGGTCGGAAACGAATTCACCGACACATTCGATACCAAAAAAGGATTTTGGCAAGGCGATGCGCTGTCATGTGATTTCTTTAATTTGATTCTTGAGAGGATTGTGCAAAACTCCCAAGCCCACACCAGTGGCACAACGCTCCAAAAATCGGTGCAACTACTAGCATACGCCGACGATATTGACATCATTGGTAGGACTCAACGTGATGTCATAGCCACGTTTGCTAGTATAGAGAAGGAAGCGGCAAAAATGGGTTTAGCAGTAAATGAGGGTAAGACTAAGTATATGCTGTCAACACGAAAGGACACACAACACCAACGAATTGGACAGAACGTCACCTTTGACAGATATAACTTTCAGGGAGGACGGTATTTTGTCTACCTTGGCTCCGCTATTAACTCTGACAACATCATCTCGTCAGAAATCAAACGAAGAATTACTCTTGTCAATCGCTGTTTCTTCTGGCTATGAAGGCAATTTAGTAGTAAAGCCCTCACTCGAACTACTAAGGAGATCCTATATAAGACCCTGATCATCCCTGTCCTGCTCTACGGCGCTGAAGCATGGACCGTATCAAAAGCGGATGAAGAAATCCTTGGTCGATTCGAGAGAAAAATTCTTCGGAAAATCTTCGGTCCCTTTTGCGTTGACGGGCTATGGAGACGAAGATTCAACAACGAACTATACGAGCTGTACAGCGACATACCCCTAGTCAAAAAACTTCGCATTGGACGTTTAAGATGGCTATGACATGTAGAACAAATGGACACCAATACTCCGGCTCGCAGAGTCTTCGATTCCCAGCCAGACGTCGGATGCAGTAGAGGAAGACCTCGCCTTAAGTGGCGCGAACAAGTAGAAACCGACCTCAACCAACTTGGAGTGCGCAACTGGAGGCAGTTAGCTAAGGACCGAACTAATTGGAGAGGCATGTTGGTTGAGGCCCAGGGTCATTCCGAACTGTAGCGCCACTTAAGTTAAGTAAAGTAACTTTAATGCATTGGTCGATTGTGTATCTTCCCATGGTTCAAATTGATTAGTCTGAAATTGAGAAATGTCAAATGAAATGCAGAAAAAAACTTGACGTTTAGGTGTGGTTCACATTCAACATCAGCCCTTAAAATTTAACCACTCGTAATCACTTATCACTTACTTCTATAAAAGACAAATCAGAAAACTTTTCAACAGTTGCAGATAAAATACCCTAAAATACCATCCAAATAACTGATCCGTTTTTTTTTAATGAAACACGCACTTAAATGTTTACAACTTTATTGGATGTCGGTCACAGTAGAAAATAGATGCTTCATAACTTTACGAGCTAAATTATAGTCTTTGGTAAATTTGTAAAGAAATAATTAACAAGCGTTTATCATGTTTTAAGTACAGACAGGGAAATAGACAAGTACATCGTCCCATTTTTAATTGTAACTGCTTATGTTATTCAATGTAAGTAACTTAATTCCAAAAATACATTAATAATATTTAATATATTTAGTACATTTTTAATAAAATTCAATTTCATATTTCTTAAATATTTTACATATCCTGGACTATGGAATGGACTATAACCACTCTTCTCCTTCTTACCTAGAAATATATCTCCCATGCAATTTACTAAAAAATTCTACAAAATAAAACAATTTAGCGGACAATTTGTTACCATCCCGAACAAAGACCCAAAATATTATTCACCATAAGCATTAAGCACATCCCTGGCAATTCATTTTGGGCCACAAGGAGAGCAAACAAAATATCACCAACACAGCCCTTGTCTTGCGACAATACAACCACTAGAACATTATTCGCACACATTTTGCCGCGCATTCAAAATCGTCCGATATTACATCTTTCATCCGTCAGGCGGTATTCTCGTTCGTATGTATGTACACATATACAGAGATACAAGCAACGGAATAAGTACCCTTGTCAAATCTACCATTAAATGGTAATTTCTCAGGAGTGTCATTAATTACAACAAAAACAACAGCACAAAACGTCAACCATAACTCCATAGTATCATCCTGGTATCTACTTATCTTTGATCCTCTTTCCCGGCGGCGCGGCGTCTTCTTCGGATTTTTGGTGGCGCATTCTCTAACGGTGTTGTCATCTCAAAGGTTAAGATAGTGTGACTTGATTTTAAAGCCAACCATCAGCGTCGTCGTTGACGTCGTATTCCCCTGCTTCACAGCTCCTCCAGAGCTCGGTTGTGGGTTGAGCAGTCTCGCTTAAGAGCCCATCATTAAACTAGTGCTCCTTATGTGGGAAGTGGTGGTGGCAGGCACGATTACCACGGCAAAAGCATCACTAGCGTGGCTTTCATATAAATGAAATGTAAATCATCATCTGCTCATGAGAAAAGTGAAACACTATAAACCACAGGACGATGGAGCTTGGGCTAGGAAGGATTCCACTTCTCGTTACACATTGATACTTGCACTTGTACTCGTATAATAGAAGCGTAAATTTGTTAAAGTCTGTCAGATATAGGTCTCGTCGTGGAAGGGGTGGCTTGCCAAAAGATATTCAAAATTCGAGTGCTTGTGATTCTGCGGTTGATGTGGCAAGCTTGTAGAGAATAGTCTTGGTTTTAAAATATCATTTATGCCGACTACGACGAAAAATGTAACGGTTAAATGGTATGTCCTGTAGCTGCATATTATTGAGAAGTTGCTTATTATCTGTATTGGATTGGGGAACTTCATTTTCATCTTTCGAATGGAAAAGGTCAATGTGGAGATTATTTAGATTCGAACAAGGGTTTTCTAAGTCTGCAAAAAAAGAGAATTATGGGGTAAACCTCGACCGCATTTCAAGTTGGTTGAGGTTGATTTCTACTTGTTTCTACTTGTGCGCTCCACTTAACACGAGGTCTTCCTCGAAAATTTACAAGCGACTGCTTGCACGACATACCAGATGGGCGGACTAACACAAGAAGCCCAATATGGGTAAGACCAAGGGTGAGCGGATTCCTGGTCTGCGTCTGAACCGTATTAGTTGGCAGTTTTACAGAAACCCAGAAATGAAATCAATATGGAAGTTGAGAATTATAGGAATGCTACGGTGCACGTAGTTGGAACCCCAGTACCGGCTGTTGACAGGAGTGAGCAAGCAAGCTCCGGGCAATCGAGATCAAGCGACCGAAATGCGACAGAAGTGGGAAACTATGCTACAGCATATAAAGCAACAACAAACAATTTAGGGGACAGCCATCTACCTCTGGACCCTTACACTAGAAGATCGATAATCAAAAGATCCCAACTAGGCTAACAAAATCACTTATGGCCATAGCGTCACAAGGAAAGACAACTGGAGCTGACCAAGTAAACGAAGAAAACTCAACTCAAGTTCTGCAAGAGAAGCAGATAAATAAGCAGGTATATGGAGACACACAGAAGCCCATTATCAACGAACAAGGTGAAAGATGTATATGAAACGTTGTGGCGTATTTTTAAGCGTGATCTTGGCTTAAAAGCTTAGAAAATGCAGCTCGTTCAAGAATTGAAGCCCACTGAGTTTCGTTTTACGTTTTAATTTCGGTGTTCGGGCATTAGAACAGTTTCAAATGTATCGAATCGAAAAACTGTTTTCAGCGTAATGAGCAAAAGTGCCGTATTTAGTCATCAGCACAAATTCGACCGATAAGAGCTGTATTTTATACGCTCTTAAACCAAGATCACGCTTTAAAATACGCCACAACGTTTTATAAGAGACAGCCAGAAGTAGGTAATCCAACAACTACCAATGCAACCCCAAAAATGCAATGTTTGGTGCACAGGATGGCGCTACATGTCATACAGCTAACGATCCAATCGCCTTATTGAGGGTAACGTTCGATGGAATGGTCCTGTCAATTGGCCACCAAGATCTTGTGATTTAACATCATTGGATTATTTTCTATGCGGATATGTGAAATATCTTCTTTATTTATTCATGGAATACCTGACTTATGCTTGAAAGTATGGTCGAAAACTGGACCTACAGAATGCCCCATTTAAGAGCTGGTCATGTGCAACTTTTTACGGAAATTATCTTTAAACAACCGAGTAACAATTCAGAACTGGACAGCCTTGAGGAAACTCTCTCACGAGCGCTTAGGGATGCAAGATCGTCAGCATGTCCTATTGGAAGGCCTCCTGGGAAGGCCAAGTCTCCATGGTGGAACTCCAACCTCTGCAACCTCGTTTTAACAAATCCAAGAGCTCCAAAGAGACACTAAATTGCGACCTATACAAGTTGTCTATCAAAATTTATAAAAGCGGTTTGAGGAAGGAAAAAAAGAGCGTACCCACTGTGGCAACATAGAAGAGACCTCAGAGGCTTCCTGACTCCGCAAAATCCTCTCCACCAATCCACTAATATCTACCTACCTACTAAAATCAGATGGTCAATGGACAACCTCCGGCATGGAAACCATTGACTTAATTCTGGACACCCACTTTTCTGGTAGCTCCTCCAACCCCATGGATACCAAATCAGAGCCGTTCGGTACATACATTCAACATAACCACATTATCTTCACCAAATAAAAACTTCTGTGGGCCGTTAAGAGCTTCAAAACATTTAGATCCCCTGGACCAGATGGTATCATACCTGCGGAACTGCACTCTCCAACTCCCATCATGCATACTGCAAGGGTAAGTCAGTTGAAACACCGTTTCACTCACTTGTACGTTTCATTGAAAACTCACCTAAGAGTGAAGGAGTATACCATGGTTGACTTTCTTGATATAGACGGAGCTTCTAACAATGTCAAAGCAAAAGCAATCACTAATACACTCTCGGATTTAAATCTAGACGACTCGTCGATGTTGTGTGTCCTTTCGTGTTGACAGCATATACATAGTCTTACCCTCATTTACTGCTAAACCCATTTTTGCCGCTTCCTTCTCTATACTAGCAAACGTGGCTATGACATCACGTTGAGTCCTACCGATGATGTCAATATCGTCGACATATGCTTGTAGTTGCACCGATTTTTGGAAAATTGTGCCTCTGATGTTGACTCGGGAGTTTTGCACAATCCTCTCAAGAATAAAATTGAAGAAGCCACATGACAGCACATCGCCTTGCCTAAATCCTTTTTTGGTATCGAATGTGTCGGTGAGGTCGTTTCCGACCCTAATGGTGCAGCGAGAATTTTCCATCGTCATCCTACACAAACGGACGAGTTTGGGCGGTATACCAAAACAAGACATGGCTCGGTATAGTTCGTCTCTATAAATGCTATCGTATGCGGCTTTGAAATCGATAAATAGGTGGTGGGTATCGATTTGGACTTCTTGGGTTTTTTCCAGGATCTGCCGAATTTGATCGGTTTTGGACTTTCCTGGCCTAAAACAACACTGATAAGGGCCGATCAGGTTGTTGGTAAACGGTTTCAGGCGTTCACATATTACGGCAGATAGGATCTTGTAGGCGATGTTGAGGAGACTTATGCCTCTGTAGTTGGCGCAGTTCAGAGGGTCTCCTTTTTTGTGGATCGGGCAAACGATGCTGAGGTTCCTTTCTTCAGGCATGCTTTCAACCGACCAGATTTGGCTTATCAGTTGGTGGATGTTGCTTACCAAGTCATATCCGCCAGATTTATAAAGCTCAGAGGGAAGGCCGTCATTTCCGGCAGCCTTATTATGCATGAGTTTGGATATTGTTATCCTCACTTCACTTACGTCGGGTGGTTGGAAGTTTTCGCTGTCGTTGCCAATATTAAATGGTTCGTTCTGCCTGACAGCGGAATGTTGTTCGTCATCGCCGCTTAACAGTCTGCAGAAGTGGTTCTTCCATATCCTCAGCATCGACTGTGTCTTAACTACGATATTTTCTTGTTCATCTCGATAGGATTCTGTTTGAGGCTTGTATCCTTGGCTTTGACGTTTTACAGTTTGCTAACATCGTTCTTGGAATGGCACATCTCTACTCTGGTTGGCAGAGTCTTTTATTCCCAGCGAGGCGTTAGACACTTGCTACTTGAGGATAATCATAAGGCTTATGTTGGTGAATTTGGCCTTGATGCGGATTGTTACAATACGTTCGCGAATGTCGTGGAAACATAAGTCTTCTTGCCTAAGTCTGGCACTTATAACAAATCCGCATCCGAATAGTCGCTGTTTCTGCTCACTATAACAAGGTCCATAGTAGATGTCACAGTTTTTCATCCTCTTTTCGCCCGGCCCATCCCATCGTATTTCCTGGATGGCAGTAATGTCTGCTTTATATAGCAGATTAGCACTTCCGCTGGTTGTTCGCCTGCACCTCTCCTGTTTAATTTTCTCATATTCCCGGTGCAGATACGAAGGTCGTTGTCCTTTTTCCGTTAACAGGGTCGTCAACAATAATATCAGTCCTTTACGAGGCTATTACTTGCATCGTAATAATGTTTTTTTCAATGGGTGGGTAGTTATCCCAAAGCACACTCCCAACCTGGAGGGCCAGTTCCAATATATTAGATACCCCTAGGACAGGGGGCCATCAGTATCCACTACGGATACTGATTTTTTCGGTTCATCCGCCACCATCTCTGTTTAAGAGGCCTGACTTACCCTTTAGATTCTTAGATAACCTGTTGTCCAAACATGTCGAAGCAGCTCATCTAGGTTCGCCTGGGACGGCAGGCCGGGTATTCGTTCTGCGCCATTCTGGCCAGGGTTCGCCTGGGACGACAGACCGGGTATTCGTTCTGCGCCATTCTGGCCAGGGTGATTATAGTGTTGCTGTTTTACGTCTTGTTATCAACACCGCACTTATCGTTAAGTCAAATCCGGTTGGATGAGACCATTACCCGATGGTTACCACTTGGAGGACAAAATAAGCACATTTGATGTGAAGTCAGAGTTGCAACTACTGGGCATTGCCAAGTTAAAGCCAATTAGAGTCTACGCTCGTTCTACAACACCAAACAATCTTTGATAACCAGACGACCAAAAGTTTATTTCGGCAAACTGCAGAATTGTTTAATTCCGATAAACATAAATTGTTTTCAAACCACCCAAGGCCAGATGGGCTTAGATGTTCAAATCGTAATAGTGTCGACACGAAGTCCAGTAATGAATGTAAACATAGTTATATAGATAATAGATAGTTAATTTCTTTTCTTAGTTCGTCTTGGTAGAAATCATCACTTCTATAGTCTTGAGGCGAATCGATAAATCGCAAAATCACTTAGCCTGTCCGCACATTCTATTATAATTACCTTAGGCTTTAGTTCAAGGCGATTCAGTCTACACATGTCATCAATTAAATTATACCTGGTAAATAATCAGAGTACTAAAGGCCATTACCTGCTCGTCTGCCCTCTAACTATCAATTACGAAGGTCTGATCGATTATCGTAAACGCCTATTCAACGTACAAGTAGCAATTTATTAATCTCAACCCCGCCAGTGACGAAAAAACTCATTATCTTGGAAAAGCGTAAAAAGAGATGACGAACATCATGTCGCGAGAATATTCCAAACACTTTCATGCTCAGAAACCTAGACACCATTAAAAACCCTTAAATTTCCCAGCATTACCGAACTTAATGCTTAAAACTAAATGCCATAGTACGTCAGCCAACAATTTAATTGCCATTCATCATTCAATTTATCTGATTTGATACCGAGGTGGCTTCGAGCTGCGTATAGGGTCACTCATGCAACATAAAATGGATACGTTCAAGGAAATTGGCTTTTTAATAGAACCTCCATATATCGAATGGATAATAGGATTTCTATATCCTCCTTGGTGGACTATGCTCTAAAGGGTGTGATTGATTGATATCGATGCATTACGTTGGGGAATTTAATTTATTTCGAGGATCTGAGAGCAAAATGATTTTTAATTGTGAATAATGCATCGACGAGTGAAACTCAGTGAAAGGGATTTGAATACGGAATATGAGTAAGATGTATTATGGCATATTGAGAAGCCCTTTTAGATTCCAAACCGCAAATTAAGGTCGGTGTAGTTCTGATAGTTTTATATAACAAGATTAGGCCAGTTATATTAAAAAACGCTATTCTGTTCAAAAAACGCTGTTTCCAGGTAATTAGACGCTCTAGCACCAGCGATATTTTGACCATTTAAACGACAACTGTGGCATCAAATCTTGAGCTGGAATTCTAAAATTCTGATTACTGGAATAGTGTAAAGAATTTCAGATACTAGGCATTTATCCACGTAAAAGAGTACTTGGTGCACAATTGCGTAGAACCAAAGATTATGAATTCTATACAGATGACGCACTCCGCCATGTTCTATGGCGGGTCGTGCTGGCACAGCCCGCAATATACAAGGTGGCGCAAAAGTTGTCACCCGTCGCAAAAGTTGTCACCCGATGTTTTTTGGGTACAAATATTTAAATTCTTCAGCAAAAAAAAGTAGAAAAAAATTATTCCATGATTCATGTCTTATGCGCCACCTATAATAATTTTTTCGATTTTTTTCCAAAACACTTTAAAAAATGGCGGCCAAAAAACATCGGGTGACAACTTTTGCGACGGGTGACAACTTTTGCGCCACCTTGTATTTTTGTTCATGTTTTTCATGTGTTTGCATGCACACCGCCCGCCCGTACCATGAAGCTACTGAGCAAAAGTTTCTGTTTTTTTGTTCTAAATGCGTCATCTGTATAGAATTCATAATCTTTGGTAGAACGTAACTTTCTCATTTACTGCGAGAAAAGTCCTGGTGTCGCAGTTCTGTTCTATGAATTTTGTGGGCCCAATTTTGGATGCTGTACACCAGGACGGTTACCTCAAGTACGGCGACAGTGGACACAACTCATTTCACGTTGAGGATACAGTTCACGTGGATATCGAGCATATACCGTGGGACAATGGTCTTCCTGAAATGATAACATTCGCCCCAACCGCGTCCTGGAAAACAATGCCCTGCTCCATCACTTCTACCTCAGAAACGACATAACGCAATGGCAATGGCGCAATGGCGAAAACTTGGCAAACGCCATAGTCGCCGAGCGAAGTGGGTCTAGTCCCCTGTTAATTTCGAAGGTGGAACTCCAGATCATCTTCGATTGCATAAAGAAAAAGAAGTCAGTGGGAGTCGATGGTATATCCAACATTGTATTACGACACTTACCCCCTGAAGCTGTGGACATTTACGCCACGCTGTTCAACAACGCGCTAAATAATGCATAATATCCAGTGCGTTGGAAGACGGCGGTGGTTCACCCTCTCCTGACAAAGGGAAACGACAACTCCAATCCGGCAAATTTCCGGTCGATAAGTCTCCTTCCGAGTATCAGCAAGGTATTCGAAAAGATTCTCAATCGGGCTCTGTTCAAGTGGTCTGAGGACAACAATATTATACCAGAGAACCAGTTTGGTTTCAAGGCCGGACATGACTGTATTCATGCCGCCCCCAAACTCGTCTCTGATATACAATGGAACAAAGCGAAAAACAGTGCACGGGTGCATGTCTGGTTGATTTGGAGAAGGCTTTCGACACCGTATGGTTAGAGGGCCTCTATCTAAAGCTGACCAGACTTAGCATAAGTAAACCACTACTTCAAGGTGGCGCAAAAATAACCTTCCGATGTTTTTTTGCTGTAATTTAAAAAAAATGAAAAACTTTGATTCTTCTTGTGGATTATTTTTATTTGGTCTTTTAATTTTTTTTACATCAAGTCGAGAATATGATGTCATGTAAATGGCCAAATGTGAAAACAGAACTGATATTAGGGGCCAATCGCAAAATTTATAGCATTTTCTGATAGGAGGATTACTTTTGCGCACCTTGTATATATGCTTCATGACATGTTGACTGGTAGAACGTTTGTTGTCAAAAGTGGCAATGTAACCTCTACCACCGAATTTTTCATTAAAAATGGTCTGCAACAGGGAGCGGTGAACTCTCCGATTCTCTTCAGCATTAACACCAGCGATATGATAGGTAGTCTTTATACTCAGGCAATTACGTATGCGGACGATCTTATCGCGTACAGAACAGCACCTACTGTCGAGTTCATCCGAACACTTTTGCAGAGGGACTTCGACAGGATCCAGAGATATTGTGAAGACTTGAAGTTGAAAATCAACTTTCAGAAATCGGAAACTATCCTGTTTAGGACACCGTTGTCTAGGGCCTCTAGGAATACGAGAAAGAACTGGCGCAAGCTGGTGATCGTTGGGCCAAACGGACATCCACTGGCGAGTAAAAGCGTAGTAAAGTACCTTGGCATCTGGCTGGACCAGTATCTATATTTCGGAAGACATGTAGATATTGCTCTGGCGAGGGTTAGGGGAGCATTTGCCCGGACAAGACGACTGTTTTATATCAGCCGTCTTGACAGCAGGGTGAAGGTGATTTGCTACATGTCCGGTGTGGTTCATCGTTGCCCCATCTCAAATGGAAAAGATACGGGTGTTTGAGAATCAGTGTTAGAGAAGCTGCCTTGGACTTCACAGAACACCAGTATCTGACTACACAAATTATTATTCCAACCAGGTCCTATACAACGGGGCCAACATAAACAGGATAGACAATTTTTTGGTGAAACTCATTCGGTTTCACGCGGCAAGAGCGATGACCTCGAGCAATAGACTCATCTTTGGGGCCTTCTACCCCAATGATGAATATTTTGAAAGTGCGCGATTAAGCGGCTTTATTCCGGCTGAAGCTTTCCTATTTTTGTATAGTCGAGGGCTGATACAGGACAGATCGGCGGTTCCACTAATCTACCACTTCTTCTGACGAACTGTGGATATGCGGCTCCTGTACGACCGAGATGTAGTCGCTCAGGGCGGATGAGAGCGTCTGCGGTTCAGCAGGAGTGGGACCGACGGAGTAGGTTGCAACAGGAGACCCTGTTGTGGTGGCTATAGATAGTTGACTTTTATAGTGAGGTATGGCCGACTTACGTAATCCTAAGGTTTTAAGGTCAGTTAGGTAAAACAGTCGGGGTGGCACGAAAAAAAATACAAAAAAATGCTTGCTGTGGCTGTTGTAGTTTTTAATTTATTTTCAGGTATTTTTAATTAGTTTCTAAGTAGTTTTAGTTAGTCCATAAGTAGTTTTAATTAGTAAGTAAGTTTAAATTAAATAAAAAAAAAGATACTAAACCACGTTTTTTTTAATGTTTCTTGGTAAACAAAAAGATATATATGTATAATAAAATAATTAAATTTGATTTTAGGCCGAAAGGCATTAGTTTTTATGTTGTTATTAATTAATTTAGGGTACCCGCAGAGGACCAGTATGTTATTTAAGTTAGTAGATAATTATTATTATTATTATTATTATCATTTATTAAACTATACATAAATGTACAGTGTAATTTATAAACAGCACTAGCTACCAGGGCTTAAGGCTGAAGGCAAAATGTTTTTTAACTTTCTCTTACAAAGAGAAAGATATTGTTTTCGTGAAAATTTTCGACCTCGAGATTTTGATTGATTCTAACATTACGATGATAGCGGAGCCTAAAAAAGTGGTTTTTGGAATCCCGTCCGTCGGTCCGTCGGTCCGTCTGTCCGTGACGGTCTCCCCAGCCTAAACGGCTTGACCGATTTTCTTCAAACTTCGTATCCAAGCTTATTTTGGTCATAATTCTAGGCTATTTTTTTTGTTTGCTTTTAGCCATGTTAAAACTGGTACCTGCCATATAAAAATTACACATAACCTCAATTTTCTCGAAAACGGCTCTAACGATTTTGATTAAACTTTATAAATACTATAACCATATTAGTTGCAACAAAACTGCATACCCAGTTTTTTCGAGAAAATCCATATAACGGATTTTGTCATTTAGGCCATATAAAGAAAATTGTTAATATCTCGCAAACTATTGTGTCAAATTGAATGAAATTTAATACATATACTACTATTACAGCTTGAAACAATTCCACATAATTAGTTTTAGCCCAACTATCACTAAACGGAATTTTCAGTTTTGGCCAAAAACGGAAAATCATTATTTTTCACATTGACATCGATTCCTTCAAATTTTGGAGTAAAAATTCATATAGATACATTTCGACATTATTTATATCATTTTAGCATCAATAATCAAAATGCTTATGATTAGATCTTACGCCCAACTTGCTGTGAAAGAGAAAGTTGCGTACGACCCAGTCGTGCACCCACCACTCGTTTTTTTTTAAGCTCTTATATACTATTTTCAAGATTTAATTTCTTTAGGAGAATGTAAACGTTTTTTATATTTTGTTCTGAAGGAACTAATAAAAGATTGTAAAAGTCTTCGTTATGTAATTTGTTGCAAATTGTTTTTATCTGTAGACAATCTACTGTTAGGTGTTTTATAGTTAATCTTTCGTTGGATTGACAAAATTGGTAAATCGGAGATGTGGTCCTGTTGAGTAGATAGGAATGAGTAAGCTGGGTGTGTCCAAGTCGTAGTCTAAGAAAGCTTTTATTCATTGCTGATGTGGTGGTTGTAGGATAGATGGGATAAAAAATTGGGTTTGGATTGATATTGGAGTAGTCTCCAGTTTTCTACCTTTTTTTGTGCCCAATAAGAATTGGCAAGTTTGAAATAATCGATTTTTTCGGGTTGGTATTTTGAGATAACGAGATTAGGGTCAGTGGAAGCAACTTTTGCATACTGATCTGCTATCTCATTACCCCGAATACCATCATGACCTGGAACCCACACTAGTTTCAGGGTCGTTTTTCCTTTTATTAGGGTGTCACGAATTTTACTAATGATCGGTGAGCGGTTTTTTATGTTTAGAATAGCAGTTAGCGTTGAGAGGCTATCTGTGCAGATAATAGTTTTGGTTTTTGAACTGATTGCCATTTGCGCAGCTTTAAGTACCGCCATCGCTTCTGTTGAAAGTATGGAAAAATAAGATGGGAGCTTTTCAGTAGATATAAGGGTGTCATTTGCGTTTACTATTGCAAAGCCTGTGCCTTCATTATTTTTAGAGCCGTCGGTAAAAACGATTTTCCAGTTGTTAAAAACGTAGGTGTTTATCAGTTCCAGGAAATGTTGAACGTATATTTCGTTTGGTGTATTATCTTTTTTAAATTTGGAGAGGCTGGTATTTATTTCATCAGGAGGTAAAAGCCAGGAAGGATATGTTTCAACTACCGTGTTTTTCAATGTCGGTTCGAGGCCAATGTTTTAGCGAATTTTAATGCGTTGTAAAGTGCTGATGGAATCTTTGGAGTTTTCCTTCTTTTTAAAATTTTTACAGCATCAGCGTAAATCGGAGATCTACCAGATTGGCAGATTTTTGGCACGAGTCTGGATGTTAGGAGATCTATCCTATCATCGATGAGTGGAAAACCACCTTCTGTGAGCATATTTTTTATTGGGATAGTTCTGAATGCTTTAAGACTGTTCCTGATTGAGGCGTGATATGAGGTTTGTATCATTTCGAGATAAGATTTGGCGCACTTTCCGTAAATTACCAGACCGTAGTCTATTTTTTGCCAATATAATTGCTTTGGTGATGTTGATTAGGGTGTTGATATGGATGAAACTATTTTTTGAACTTAAATATTTAATAATATTAAGCCTGGTAGCTAATTTCTTTTTTAAAACAATACAATGTTCCTTAAAATTAAACTTATTATCAAATATGATGCCAAGAATACTTAAATTATTGACAGTTTTTCATTAATTTTTGTCTAGCACGTAAGTTAGTTCTAAGTTGAATTTAAATAAAAAATGAATTAAAAAAAATGGCCTTCCTGAGCCCGAGTGTGATGACGGTTCATTCATTAAAAAACACACAAACCATTCATTTTCTCAATAAATGTATTTCACTAAAGTAACTGAGATCTCTAAATTACGTATACTGTAAAGTGAAAATGTAATATAGGTAAAAAAATAAAGAAAATCAATATTAATTTCGATGAGGAATTGCATGTATGATCTTCTTTGTCAGTGTGTCTTTAGTCATCACAAATAAGCTCGATGGTTAGCCCACGCGAGAACATGCCACGTATAATTGTCCATGTGAAAAACATGCTGTGCCCAAATCTAAGCCGGAAACTGACATGGTTTGTCCTTGTCAATATAAAGGGTGTTTTTTAAAAGTTGGTTTTTCGAATAGAGATAAAACTGACATTTTGTGGTCAAATCGGTCAACTAATTTATGTTCGGGCACGATATCAAAAACTTAGTAGGCTACCTAACTGGTCATCACGGTCTGCGATATCACCTAAATAAAATGCATCTAGTCGACTCACCGGAGTGCAGACTATGTCTAGAAGAAGACGAAACAGCCGAACATATCATATGTGAATGCCCGGCCCTTTACGGTATGAGAAGGGAATCTTTCTTCAGGGAATTTTTAAGTCCCGAAGAACTAAGAAAATCTTCGGCTGAAAGTAAAGGGTGATCCATTTCGAGGTTCCCTAATTTTTTAAAGAAAAAAACACAGAAAATTCAAATTTAATGGAGAATGTTTATTATCATTTGAAAGAACATTCTTTGGCATTTATTTTTTGAAGATTATGTCTATCAAATGTTGGCCGTTGCTACGTCGCAGATGGTCCATTCGTTGAGTCCAATTTTCGATCACTCGTTCGAGCATTTCGACTGGTAACTGGCGAATGACACGCGTGATGTTTTCCTCCAAGGCCTGAATCGAAGCGGGTTTGTCGGCATAAGCTTTTGACTTTACATATCCCCACAGGAAAAAGTCTAACGGTATGATATCACACGATCTTGGTGGCCAATCGACCGGCCCAAAACGTGAAATTATGTGCTCACCGAAATGTTCTCTCAATAAGTCCATTGATTGATGCGATGTGTGGGAAGTGGCGCCGTCTTGCTGAAACCAAATGTCGCCGAGATCACGAGCTTCAATTTCAGGCATCAAATAGTCGGTTATCATGGCACGATAACGGTCACCATTGACGGTTACGTTCACACCGGCATAATTTTTAAAGAAATATGGACCGATGATTCCACCGGCCCACAAAAACCACACCAAACCGTTGTTTTTTCTGGATGAAGTGGCAGTTCTTCAATCTCTTCAGGTTGCTTTTCGTCCCAAATGCGGCAATTTTGTTTGTTTACATACCCATTGAGCCAAAATTTGCCTCGAAAACGTCGGATCTTCTTGGAACTTTTCAAGAGCCCATAGAGCGAAGTGATGTCGCTTGGGAAGGTCGAGCGGCTTCAGTTGTTGCACACGCTGTATTTTGTACGCTTTCAATTTAAGATCTTGACGTAAAATGCGCCAAGTCGTTCCATACGTCAGTCCGAGTTGCTGCGAACGGCGCCGAATCGACTCCCTACGGTCTTCGTGTACACTCTCAGCTACGGCCGCTATATTTTCTTCACAGCGTGCTGGACGTAGTCTATTCGGTCGAATATTATCCAATAATGAATGCTGGGTCTCAAAATGGGTGATGGTGTTGCGAATAGTACGCTCAGTAGGCCGATTATGTTGACCATAAGTTGAGCGAAGTGCACGAAACACATTCCTCACAGAACGTGAATTTTCATAATAAAGTTGAACAATTTGTAAACGTTGTTCACGCGTAAGTCTTTCCATTATGAAATGCCAAACAATACTAAACAAAAATAACATGACAGCATGACACAACTCACACGTGATCTGTCAAAAAAGGCTATTGAAAAGAG
The DNA here is from genome assembly GCA_932526625.1 of Rhingia campestris. Taxonomy (NCBI): domain Eukaryota; kingdom Metazoa; phylum Arthropoda; class Insecta; order Diptera; family Syrphidae; genus Rhingia; species Rhingia campestris. The sequence goes on from OW052183.1 coordinate 139,581,248, forward strand.
TATCTCTACTTGGATCACCCGTTATTATCAGCTACATTAGGAAAGTAGAAGCGCTACTAACCTAAAAAACATCTGACGACAAGCCCAATAGATCTTTTAGGTCGATGTGCATCTTACTGCTTAGGCAAGTCAGATTTAAAAAAAAAAATGTTCAGTTTGGTTTGCCATTTTCATGAACAGGTTGACAAATGAACAACGCTTGCAAATCGTGCAAATTTTTTCCGAAAATAATGGTACAGTTCGCGAAGTTTACTGCAAGCTCCGTCCATTTGATGGTCGACTTAATCGTCCATCAGAGCAATTTATTCGGTTAACCATGGATCGTTTCGCTCTACGTTTACTCTATGTGATAATACGCATCCGCAGAGACGTCGAACAGTGTGCACCAGAGATCTGCACCGATACACCGCACTCTCCAATACATCGCATGTATACTCGGTTTTTAAATGACTCAGTCTCAAAAATATCGCAAACAAAAACTATCGCCACCGCATTGACTCAAAACACGAACGCTATTGCGGTGTTACACACTCTCTCTTACTCATATACTCTGAGTATAAGCGGTGTTTGCGTAAAATAAGTGTGAGTATTTATAATAAGCGATACATGTGTTAACCGCCACCGCAGTGCAATGATTGCTCTTCGTAAGGCTCTATTGTTATAACGTGTAATAACTAATTTTGTTCATTTACAATGTTTTATGTTTCATTCAAAAAAAAAAGAAAAACAAAACTAAAATACCTTTTATTTTGCGTTTGGTAGAATATTCCATGAATTAATTGCGGTGTTTGCAGAAACACCGCATATACCGCAATTGACACCGAGGCGAGCCGGCAGCATTCAGAAGCGGTGGTGCTTAACACTCGAGTATGCGAGAGAGCCATACACTCATTGACTCCTTTGTTGAACATATTCTCAACGCAACTATCGCATAGCTTGCGATGGCGGTATACACCTGCACCGCTTTTTTCTGAGTCTATCGCAAGATATAAAAACATGACCGCATGCAGTTCTCTGGTGTGCACCGAAGAAACAATTGCTGCTGTAGAGCAAAGTGTTGAAGAGGATCCGAATGAATCGATTCGCCACCGTGCACAACAATTGGAGCTTTGTCCATCAACTTTATGGAAGATTTTGTGCAAAGATCTTGGCTTATGACCTTACAAGATCCAGCTTGTGCAAGAATTAAAGCCGCGAGACCATGCAATGGGTCGTGATTTTGTTGTATGGGCCGAAAGTGAGATTGATCTCGATGGTGATTTTCATTGCAAAATTTTGTTCATTGATGAGGCTCATTTTTGGTTTAATGGCTACGTCGAGAAGCAAAATTGCCGCATTTGGAGTGAAGAGAATCCACATGAGACCCTTAAGATGCCATTACATCCACAACAACTGACTATTTGGTGTGCTCTATGGGCTGGTGGAGTCATTGGGCCATATTTCTTCCGAAATGATGCTGGAGAGTCAGTTACCGTTAATGGAGACCGGTATAGAGCCATGATAACCGACTATTTTGTTCCCGAATTGGATGGCATAAATGTGGATGAGATGTGGTTCCAACAAGACGGCGCTACATACCACACAGCGCAGGTCACAATCGATTTAAGGAAGTAAACATTCGATGAGGCATAATTTCGCGGAATGGACCTGTCAATTGGCCACCAAGATCGTGTGATTTGACACCATTGGATTATTTTCTTTTGGGATATGTGAAGTCGCTCGCCTACGCCAACATACCAGAAACGTTAAGGGACTTGGAAGCCAACATTCGTGGCGTTGTTGCCGACATACTGCCCCAAATGCTCGAAAAAATGGTTGAAAATTGGACCTCTAGACTTGGCTCTATTCGAACCAGCCGCGGCGGCCACTTGCCCGAAATCAAATTTAAACAATAATGGCATAAAGTTGTCCATCTAATAAAGCCAAATTGATGGACATTAAAACGATTTACCTCTAAAGAAAATCACCCTTTAGTAGTAAATTGGACGCATTTGAATTAAATTGGCACGCCTGTGCGGAAATCATTGGAATGCGTGGCAGCAGAACATTTCGGCTTGGGATATGCCATTCAAAATGGTGGCAGCAATAATGTTTTTGATTAATTTTTTTAATGACCGATGTGCCATTACACATAAACCTGTGGTGTTCAAATTCCGAAGTAAAATAACCGGAGATCCAAATTTCAAATTTCGCAGAAGGTGTGCCTGGCAAATTCAAAAACTCTGCTCGATAATTTACAGCTTCGTTGGCATCGCAAAATTTGATGCCAAAATGGCTCTTTCTGCCTTTCTCTGTGCGCACATCGGGGAATATGCGGTTAATGAGAGCATATTGCGTATCAAATTTCGATGGGAAATTTTATGCAATCAGTATTTTCATGGACAGCAACTTTTCCATCGCCGATATTTAACAATTGTTTTTGACGCGCATGATTATTTTTAGCTGGAATTTTTCAACATCGTTGAACGTGGAATGTCATAAAGTGTTTTTTTCTAAAAACACCTGAGTACCGTTGAATAGTTGGTTGGTGTTCTTTTATATCATTGAGTGTTCTCAACGCCTCAAGAGAATGTTCTGGGTTATCTGGGTTACTTCGAATATTCAAAGGCAGCTGAAATGTTAAATGAGTTGTTCTGGCTCCATCATACAAAGCTGCAATGCCATATGATGCAACGACAAATGCGATGTTATTATTTGATCGTATTTGGGTGAAATTTAGCGAAAGTAGAAATATTTTGCCAGTTCCACCTGGTGCATCAAAAAAAAAATTGCAACATTATGTTTTGACCGCTTTTTTACATCCGTAAAGTTACTGAGTACAATTTCATTCCCTGCTGTTGACACAGTCATGAGCAACAGACAAAAATTGCCTAAACTTGATATGAAACTGGCACGCAGGGATTCAAAATTCAAATGCACTTCGTCTGGACTTCTGTGTGGAAAATGGCTAGACACGAAAGAATTCATATCTTTCTCATTGTTTTCTGAATATTTTAAAATAAAAAACAATTAAATTGGTAAAAAATTACGTGAGTTATACTAAAGCACACAAAATATCAATCCAAAATGTTCTGCAATTCATGTGTTTTTTCACGCACGCACAACACACACATTTCCGATTTCAACCAAACTTTACAAAAACCATATGTAGACTAATATACAATTTTAAGGCTCAATTTTTACAGTCCACGATGAATATAAGAAACCTCTAGAAACCAAAACACTTGTTTCTTATATCCGAGTTGTTATTATATGCGACCACGCATATAACAAACCAAGTAAAACAACGGTTTTCTACATAAAAGGCCCATAAAAAGTCTACGTGGCACAAAAACTTTATAATGACGACATATAGATATGTTATTCAGACACTTTTTCAAAATTCTCAACCGTTTGGCCAAAAACAACGTTATTTTAAAAACTGGGCGTGGCGTTGGGCAGATTTTGATAAAGTTTACACTTGTTCTGTAGCCTTGGACAAGGATCCTATATACCAAAAATCAAAATTTAATACCAAAAAAATGAGTGACATATAGACTACTGGACGGATGGACAGAAAAGGCTTAATCGACTCAGCTAGCGATTCTGAGTCGATTCATATACTTTAAGGTATATCTAGCTTAATTATTTGTCTCTGCTTCAAACTATGTATAAAAACTAAAATACCCCTATGGGATAGGGTATCTCAAAAAAGGTATTCCATATCACATATGTATTATTGATTGTATGTATCTACAAGTGTATACATATATTTACTTATAATAAAAAAGTATATAATGCCTACCTAATGACTTAAAAAATAAATTGGTACATACGCGCAAAGTGTTAAAGCATTTATAAATTGCACTTTTGAAATTAGTCCTCGCTGACAAAGATGTCATGGCATTTGTTTCAATAGACGGCCCAACTCCTCATCCACCAAGTCCTCTACCACCAGTTCTATAAATTCGTTTATCATTTGAATTTTGTCCTTCACCCTTAATTTTCAATTCTGTGATGTGATTCCTTTAAATGCATAGTTTGGCTGAATTTGCTATATTTGCTGCACTGCGTGCCGCATGCAGTGCAGCAAGCAAAACACACATGCATTATTTTTTTGTTTGACATACATGCAGTGCAGTGGCTCCTGTCATTACATTCAGCTTACTGTGGTGGTGTTTGGTGATATATAATTGCCTCATAGTGCTTCATTATATGAAATAAATAAAAAAAATATGCATATGGTAGGAACTTGGATTTCAGTTGGTTGAAGCATTCATTCCAAATACACATTGAAAAAAGCAATCTCATCTTTGATACTTTACTGGATTTACTTTATGCTCTTGGGTCATAATAAGATTGAATAGGTATTCATTCAGTAATTGCTTCCTTCATCAAGCCATTCAAATTGGAAAACATTTTCATGTATATACATTTATTTTGTTATGGCATTTATTTGTTTTTTTTTTTTTATGCGGATTAAACGCCATAATTTAATAATGCCAAATATCTTAATATTACGTTTTTTTTCTTTTGTGTCGTGGTGCCCCTGAATTTTTGCAGTGGATTTAGAAATAGAGACAACTTGCAGTACTGCAACGCTTGCAGATTTTACATGTGTTCGCTCCGATTGAAAACTGTGTGTTCTATCTTTTCTGCAAGGAGAATTCTGCACATGTGTTTCAGGCATTAGTCATAGTGTGGATCAGGGATGAAAATTGGCTTTTCAGCATTGTATTGAAAGTTAAAAAAAATGTATTGAAATTGTACTGGTTGATTTTGATCATTGTTTGGTGTTTTGATTAGCTATTTATTTTATACAATTATAATATCGTCAGTTCAAAGGTTAAAGTAGGTACAAAATTGATGAAAATATAAAAATCATTAAGTGCAGGCATTTAATTTCTCTTAAAAGAAAAAAATCTCTTTCTCACTTAGTTTTGTTTTTCAATGCACATAATGGCCGTAACGGTCACAACTTATGATCATTTTTTCCTTTTATCGCCACTCTTTTGTCAGCTTTTAGTCATATGATCATTTAACGGAAATAAAAATTCATTATTTTTGCGAAATCGTGTAATATTTCTGTTTTGAGTAAACTCTCTTGATAGCTTGCCAGGATCAGTATTATGTTTAAATTTTTAAAATCGTTGCTTACAGCAGTCATCAAGATTAAAGATGGCTACAAAATTCCTTGTCTTAAAATTTAGTCGTTAAAATTTGAAAAGGACTTTTAAGGCCCAGTTTTCAGTGCGAGATCATCCTAGTTTCGGTATTAAATTCGAGTTATCTCGAGAAAGCAGTTTTTCAGTCGATTTATATCTAGAGCTATCCCGGGATTAAATGATCAGATATTTTTGACAGACAATAAAATACCAGACAAACATTTTTTTCATTTCCATATATGTGGAAATTTAATTTAATTTTGAGAAACTAAATCCAGATCTTAGCGACTTGAAATTGTATGATATATTGAGTTTAACTGTTTTAAGAAAATAAAGATTTGCAAGTTTGCGACAAAAGCGTTTTCATTTGTTTGGGTAAAGGAAACCAAAAAGCTGATAAAGTGATAACTGAGCAAAATCGATAAATCATGAATGCTACCAAATGAAATCACCACACACGGAGTCAAATATTATTCTGTACTGAAAAACTGCGAAAGAGCTTGTGCATTTATAAGGGCCTTCCAACCCATTGTCTTTAAGATTCAGAGCGCTTGCCGGAACCTGATCAACTGAGAGTGATTTAAAATTCGAAACAAAATTTTTTTAATTATTTGAAATACATACCCTAAAAAATAATAATGTTCGAAATCCAATAGAGGTAAAAATCATTTAGTACATTTCTCTTAAAATCATGTAAATTAACTGTTTTTTTGCTTATAGAAAGTATGGCATCAAGTGCATAAATACAAATAACAAGCTAAAAACAAAAATCCATTTTTGTCAGCATAATTGTAATTTTAAAACCCAAAATGTCTTTATATTGAATTATGTCCTTATTGCATATTTTGTGAGTTAATGACTTTCACCTTTGAACCGACGATATGTCCATTTGTACAAAGACATTTTCTACTTTAAGATCCGAGAAAATAAGAAGACAGTTGGAAGGTCCGAAAAGAATCATCAAACAGCTGATAAACTGTATACGGGCAAAAAAATGGCAAGAAAATTGAATTGAAAATTGGTACTTTCAGTGGTATTCATATAAATTCGAACGGATAGCAAAGCAAATTATGTGATGTTTTGGGTTTTTTAAAACATATTTTGATGATAAATACCTATTAAAATAGCTGCAGCACAAATTGTATCGAATTTTATATAAAGTGTATTTGTGTACTGAAGCAATGTCGATTGTATCGAAAAATGTACAATTGCGTCGACTTTTGCAACCCTGGTGTGGATTGTGGTTGTGGTCTGTGGATACGAAAAACGAAATATGTGTTTTGTGTCAAAGTTTGTGTTACTTTGGACATTTCATAGTGGTGCATGTGATATTTCATTTCATTTAGACATTTATGAACAGTCACTTGAGGTGAACGCATCATAGCGGAAAACAAAAATTCTATTTTACGCTACATCAAAATGCCAAAATCAAATGCACAGAGGTGCAAAGAATATCGACCTCGACTTCGTTCTAAAAACAAAACCTTAACTAGTAAAGAACGTGTCCGGAAACATAGGGCAAGGAAGAGGGCTGTCATCGTCCAAGAACTTCCGAACGCTTCACTGGCAATGGAAGTCGAACAAGCCGATAAATCGTTCAATGATTTTAATGTACCGGCGACCCTGAATATTCCATGTATCGCTAAAGACATTTCAGGACCGTCAATGAGGGCAAATGACATCCCAGAATTTACAGTTATCACTAGCCTACTTTGTAAGACTATTCAATCGATTTGAGAATATTTATAAAGAATTCGATAACAAATTTAAGAATAACTCTTTTGGCATTCCTTGCTCTATTTGTGATCGATTGTGGTTTAAAGAGGATTTAAGAGTTCCGGCGATTCAGCACTCTGACATTTTGAACACAATTGCACAGACTATGAATAGAGAACAAATGAAATTTTGCAATACTTGTTTCAGATCACTAAACACCGCCTCTGTCCGAACATTGTCAATGTATAATGGCTTCTTTTATCCACAAATACCCCATCATCTGCCCCACCTAGACTTGGTATCAGAATTATATTCATGCAAATACGACGATTACGGCATGGACATGGACAATATGGAATATATGGCCAGATCATCAACGTTCCAGTTGAAGTAAATACAATGGTGAAAAAACTTCCAAGACATCTAGATTACGATCATTGCATTAATGTTCACATTAAAAAGAAGAAAATTCAAAAGTCCAGTTATTTAAGCGGTCTGGTCAATAAAAGAACCATTAAGGTTTGGCTGCAGTATTTAATAACGACACCACTATATAAACTGTATGACATAACAATAGATGAGTCTACCAAATTTCATTATCCTAGCTCAAAATTTAAGTCTTAAAAATCGGTGACGTACAGACAGACATGGCTTAATCAACTCAGCTAGCGATTCTGAGTCAATTCATAGGTATACTTTGTATATATAGCTAAATTATTTCTCTATGTTACAAACTATGTTTAAAAACTAATATACCTCTATGAGATAGGGTATAAAAGTCAATAGTTTGATAATAGTTTCACTTCAACCTCGTAGCACTTCTACGGTCTATTTTTTTTTTTAAGCAAGTGTTACTTGAGAGCACGCTCGCTAAATACACACATACGTGTTCCAACCAAATTTTACAAAATTTATATGTAGACTAATATCAACGATGTGTGGAAGTTTCGCTAAAATCGGTAAATGTGTTAAGGCATGAATCGGTGACAAACATTTTAAGGCTTAATTTTTATATAACGGTTGTTTAAATTTGAATATGAACCACACCTAAACGTCAAGTTTTTTCTGCATTTCATTTGACATTTTTCAATTTCAGACTTATCAATTTGAACCATGGAAAGATACACAATCGAGAAACGCGTTAAAGTTATTCAGGCTTATTATGAAAATGGGCGTACAAATCAAAATGCATATCGTGCACTTCGTGATTTTTTCGGTCAATTTAATCATCCAAATGTGCGTACAATCGGAAAAATCGTGCAAAAATTGGAGCAAAACATGTCTGTAGGAGACGTGAAAACACCAGTGCATGATCGTACAGATCGTACTGCAGAAAATATTGCTGCTGTTCGCGATAGCGTGGCCGAAGAGCCGTCCACCTCAACTCATCGTCGTGCCCAACAATTGCACCTCTAACGCTCGTCGTTGATGAACATTATTCATAAAGGCTTGTATTTACACGCTTACAAGGCGCAATTGACTCAAGAACTAAAGCCTCTTGACCATTTCGAGCGTCGACAATGCACGCCGACGACGGATTTACAAAAAATACTTTTTTAGGTTTCGCTATCATAGTAATGTAAGAATCAATCAAAATCTCGAGGTCGAATTGTTTTCACGAAAACAATACCATTCTCTTTGTTTCTCTTGAGGGCCAGTTCCAATGTACTAGATACTTCTGGGATATGGGGGGCCATCAGTATCCACTACGGGATTGACCTTTCGTAAAGCATTACACTTTATTCGTTGCTTCTTTAATTTTTAAAGTTTTTTTTTTCTTGAATTCGACTAAAAAGCTAGTCGCATCACATTGTGTTACCAAAGTATTATTATTATTACAAAGTATTATGTACATTATACATTGGAACTAGCGTATATAGTGACATGCTTTTTTCAGAAACTGAAATAATTGATGAAGAGAAGAGCAATCGTTTGTTACCAACAAATGCTGAAAATTAGTTTTTTTATTTATCAAAATTTACCACTTATACATTTTAAATACTAAAATATTTATTTATGAATAAAATGGATACATTTTTAATTTATATTTATGAGTTATTTAACTTTCTCTTATAAAGAGAAAGATATTGTTTTCGTGAAAATTTTCGACCTCGAGATTTTTAACATTACGATGATAGCGGAACCCAAAAATGTGGTTTTTGGAATTCCGTCCGTCGGTTCGTCGAATATTGGAATAAGTGGCGGAATTGGCCGAATGACGAATACCGAATAGTTGCCGAAAATTCCTGACATCTCTACTTTCAATACTTCTTGTATTCGTGAAGACTTGCTCATCGGCACACATTTGGAAACCAATACAACTGGTGAAAATATATTCAAGGCCATAAATTGTTTCATGAATAAATACAGAATTAATTGGGAAATACGTTTTTGTATATGTAGCGGCGACGCACGCAGCCGCAGCAATGGTACGAAAATTTAAAATGGTCGTTTGAAAAATTAAAAAGATTGCACCAGCACTTGTGGGAAGAAGAATGCCAACTGTCATCTGATTTGAAAAAATGTTCTTGATGAAGCAGTGAAGATTGTTAATTTCGTAAAAAGTCGTACTCTTCTATCGAGATTGTTCAAAGATACTGAAAATCAGTGCGAATCATTTCTTCTACACACGAAAGTTAGATGGTTTTCAGAGGAAAAGCTTTATTTAGATTATTTCAACTTAGTGATGAGTTGAACGTTTTCCAACTGGACAAAAATATGTCTTCGTCTGGAAACCTTTTTGGATAACAAAATTAGAGATGAGAGAATTTGACGATATTCATAATTTGGCCAAAATACACGATATTTCGATTATTGATGATAAAAATGATATTAATAATGTCTGAATGTGATTAAACTAACGTTTATTTTGGAATGTATATGCGAATAATAACGATTTTCCGTTACTGGCCAAAACTGAAAATTGCGTTTAATAATAGTTGGGACAAAACCAAGAACCAGCATGAAACATAAAGCAATGGCCAATTTTGGTAGAAAGCAGAATTATTATCTGGGATGAATGTACAATGTCGCATAAACGTGCGTTTGAAGCTCTGAATCGCACTTTGAAATATCTGCGTATTCTCAAGCGATTTCCGACAAACACTACCAGTAATACCACGATCGACCGCAGCCGATGATATCAGTGCATGTCTCAAATCATCGTCATTGTGGCGTTATGTGAAGAATTTCAGATGACGACAAACATGCCAAGTGTTCTCCAATCAACTTCTAACTTTCGGTAATGGTTGTGTTCCTGTCGACGCATCAAACGGTTTGATTTTGTTCCCGACGAATTTTTGCAATTTCATCTCAACGAAAGAGGAGCTTATCAACAAAGTGTTTCCGAACATCATTGCTAACCACAAAAACAACGATTGGTTAATTGAAAGAGCAGTTTTAGAAGCAACGAACAAGGATGTGGATCACTTAAATTGCACAATTCAAAATCAAATAGTTGGTTCCATGCATTCATTCAAATCTATCGACTGTATAACAGAGATGAAGCAACCAACTATCCAACTGAGTTTTTGAATACAATGGATGGGCTGCGGCTTGCAACGGCACAATTTACAATTGAAGGTTCTTTCTGGTCAATCAACCAAAATTATGCAACAGAACGCATTTTGCGGTCACAAAACTCATGAGGAATGTGATTTACGCGAGTGTACTAAAAGGAAAATTCAAATGTGAGGATGTTCTCATTCCGAAAATTCCAATGATTTCAACCGATATTCCATTCGAGTTTAAGCGAATCCAATTTTAATTCGTCTAGCATTCACAAGTCCAATCATTGAGTGTTTGTGGCCTGAATCTGGAAAATGTATGTCGCATGTTTCCGTATCGAAAAACCATCCGCTTTGATCGTTTCGCACCGGACAACAAAACCAAAAATATCGTTATAACAGAGTACTTCAATCAGGGAAAATATTATTCAAAATCGATCAAACCGCTACCCATCCAGCAAATATTTCAAAACAAAGCAGCAATTGCAATGGACAATTGACCACTGGTATTAAATGACTACGCATGTGGGGTCAGTTTTTTTAAATAATACAAAGATTACTTCAGGGAAAGTATAATCATTTTTCTATTCTTTTTTTTTATTTCAATAAAACGAATAGGATTCAACACAATTAATTCTATTTTCACCAATGGTTTCGACTGACTTGCCATTTCATTTTAAACGTTTGCAGTTTCCACTACGGCTTGCATTCGCAATTACAATAAAAACTCTAAATGGCAGTCTTTGGGTGTTTGTGGCATTAACCTTAAATATCCATGCTTCTCGCATGGCAATTGTATGTCGTCTATTCCAGTGTCGGAACGCCATGCCACCCGCATCCTATTTTTTCGCTCCAGACAACAAAACAAAAAATGTCATGTATCATAGAGCATTGCAATGATCGAAATTATATCACAGCAAAGCAATCGAAAAAAAGTATTTATTTACTTTAATTTTTATTTACATACCTAGATGGGTCACCTGAATATCGATTTATCAATCAGAATGTAAATAAAACACCTTAAGATTCATGTTACCCCAAACCTATATAAATACAAATGATCATTCAAAAATACGTTTTAAAATTTGAAGGCAAACTACGTTTGCCGGGTCTGCTAGTAGTAGTAAATATATAAATTAAATTTCATTCAGTTTGACAATTTTCTTTATATGGCCTTATTGCAAAAATCCGTTATGTGGATTTTCTAAAAAGAACTGGTTATGCAGTTTTGTTTAAACTAAAATGCTTATAGTATATATAAAGTTTAATCAAAATCGTTAGAGTCGTTTTTTTGTAGAAAATTGAGGTTATGTATACGTTTTATATGGCAGGTACTGTTAATAACATGGCTAAAAGCAAAAAAGAATGTTATAGGCCATTCTTTTTTGCTTTTAGCCATGTTATTAACAGTACCTGCCATATAAAACTTATACATAACCTCAATTTTCTATTTCTCAATTTTATAATCAAAACAAACTTGGATACGAAGTTTGAAAAAATCGGTTACGGACAGACAAACCGACGGACGGAATTCCAAAAACTACTTTCTTAGGTTTCGCTATCATCAAATCAATCAAATCAAATCAATCGAATCAATCAAAATCTCGAAGTCGATTTTTTTTTCACGAAAACAATACCTTCCTCTTTGTAAGAGAAAGTTAAAAACGTATGTGTTACTTTCGGGATAAAAGATGCAGATGACATAAAACGCATTTTATAGCTTCTCACTATTCATATCCTTACTTAACAATATAGACTCTATTTGTTCTCTCTTTGTTTAGGTACTTATTCCACCCTTTCATTGATTTTGTTTTCATTTCTATTTAATGATATACTTCAGATACAACACGAACCATTAGAAATTCAGCACAATCATAGTGCCTATTTTTAACCAAGAGAACTTATAAAATTGAAAAAGGAAAAAAAAAGACGAAGGACTTGAAATGAAGAATAGCAGTTGAAATATAGAAGATGGAACATTAAGCACAAGCTCGTTATTCAAAGACATGTAGACTGTATATCGTTCACTGAAAATGTGTGACTGAATAATAGAATCGAAATGAACAATAAAATACATGAAAGAACTAAAGAAGAAAAGAATATAAACCTCCAAACAGAGGGAACTAGCGCAACAGAATGCATTGAAATACATTTACCAACTTAACTATAAGTATATCCGCTTCTTCGCTGTCCTGGATAACAGTGAGAAAGCTGGACTGATGCCTGAAATGAAGTATTCTAACGGGGATGTCTTCTGAGTGATTGTTCAAGTCGACGAAAAATAAGCTGAAAAAAAAATAGAAACGGAAAAAGATGGTAGAAAACAAATACAAACACTCGTACATTCTCGTCGTTGAATTCGTGTCCTGCATAGAAAAAAAAAACTTTTCAAATTTGAATACGAAAATAATAATGAATTGCTGGTAAGGCTGAAGGATCGGAAACGAAAACAGTATGATGTATCTCCGTGCTACGATCTAAAAAGGTCTTTTGTCCTACCTTCTCATCCATATTCCCCTTACCCAAATGCATTGAGTCCAACATTTTAGTTTAAATTATTTGAAGGGTTTTTTTTTGTTTTTTTTTTTTTTGAAAAGCTGTAGATACTTATAGCATACAATAACAGTCTAGTATAGTCGGAAACATCTTCGGCTTAAGAGTAGCCTTTCAACACAAAACCAGGTTACAGAATTACATGTTTCATTTGAATAATATTGGGATTTGGAAAAAAGAACCTTGAATCGAATAGCACATTAGCATACAAAAGGAAATACATCGGACGAATATATGGACACAGGATAAGGTAAACTCTATCTATTGTCAGCAAAGGGATACCCAGCTCGGAGGAGTTGTATTGATTTCAATTGAAATTAAGCTCGGGCAAATACAATATACCTCTTGGAAGGTCTTGTAGGTAGTTCTTTGGTAAGAACTTAAAATGAAGTTACAATTATCAAAACAGTTGCAAGTAATTTGAAAGGTCAATGATGTGGAAGTTACAACGAGTTTCGATTTTAGCATCGAAGGAGTGGTCGTTAGGGTTGCCTAAAGGAATTGTAAAAAATAAAATTATCGCATGCCTTTAAGGAAATATTTTATTCATTTATTAAATGAGTTCTACAAATGTTTTTATTTATCAAAGAGTTTATAATCTCCACAATACACTAACCTCCTACTTTATTTGGAGTTCGCCCTTACTACTTGAAAACCTATAAACAGGACTCCGGTGCAGGAAGCCGGTGCTTAAGGATAGTGATGCGATTATATGAGGACAGAAGCGTTCTCACTCTAGCCTCTCCGCTGGCTGGTGACTGGTGGGTGCCTAATACCTCGACTGGAGATGGGGTATTAAACCCTAAACTGCTACAAAGCAGACCCTAAACTGCTACAAAGCAGACATTACTGCCATCCAGGAAATACGATGGCATGGGCCGGGCAAAAAGAGGATGTAAAACTGTGACATCTACTATGGATGCGGATTTGTTATAAGTTCCAGACTTGGGCAAGAAGTCTTATGTTTCCAAGACATTAGCGAGCGCATTATAACAGCCCACATAAGCCTTATATGCGCTCATGCTCTGACGGAGGAAAAAGATGATATAACTAAGGACTGTTTCTACGAGCTCCTCGACAAAACCTTTGAGCGACTACCAAAGTACGATGTTTAACTTTAAATCCTGCTGGGAGATTTAAACGCAAAGTAAGGAAGAGACGACATCTTTAGCAGTATTGTCGGATAATATAGCCTACACGCCAACACGTCTGGTAACGGACTTAGGCTAATAGACTTCACTACGGAACGAAATGGTTTACTCACCTCGATATCCATAAGGGGACATGGCGGTCTCCAGATCAACGAACAGTCAACCAAATTGATCACATTGCGATAGACAAGAGGCACGCATCCAGTATTTTGAATGTCCGAACATTCCGAGGGACTAACATCGACTCGGACCACTACTTTTTGCAGCCAAGGTAAGGATGCGGATAACCACCAGGCACAAAAAACCAAAAATACTGTGAAAAAATTGAATGTCGAAAGACTGCAATCGCCAGAGACCGGCAAGGCCTTCGCGCAACGCGCATCCCTTAACCTCTCGATTCACACCATACCATCCGGCACCAGCATCCAATGTCGAAGAACAATGGCAACGATGCCAACAAGCCATTAAATCAGCCGCAACTGACGTGCTAGGTTTCTCGCGGCCACCAGCAAGAAACCCCTGGTTTGACGAGGAATGCCGACAGATGCTCGCCAAGAACGAGGCCTACAAGGCTAAGCTGCAGGTGAAGACGAGAGCTGCCATTGAGCTCTATAGGCAAAGAAGAAGGGAAAAACACCGGTATTTCAGAAAGAAGAAAAAAGAGCAAGAAAAGCGCGCGATCGAGGATATAGAGAGGTGCCACTCCCGGAACGATGTTCGCAAGTTTTACCAAAGTGTAAAACGTCAAAGCCAAGGCTACAAGGCTCAAACAGAATCCTGTCGAAATGAACAAGGAAATATTGTAGTTGCGACACAGTCGATGCTGAGGACATGGAAGAACCACTTCTGCAGACTGTTAAACGGCGATGACGTACAACAATCCGCTGTCAGGCAGAACGATTCATTCAATATTGGCAACGACAGCGAAAACTGCCAACCACCCGACCTAAGTCAAGTGAGGATAGCTATATCTAAACTCAAGCTTTATAAGGCCGCCGGAAATGACGGCCTTCCCGCTGAGCTTTATAAAGCTGGTGGAGATGACGGAAATTTTCACACTTCGGCAGATCCTGGAAAAAAAAAACTAAGTAGTTATATTCTGTCAACACGAAAGGACACACAATATCGACGAATTGGACAGAACGTCACCATTGACAGATATAACTTTGAGGTAGTACGGGACTTCGTCTACCTCGGCTCCGCTATTAACTCTGACAACAACATCTCGTCAGAAATCAAACGAAGAATTACTCTTGCCAATCTCTGTTTCTTCGGGCTAAGAAGGCAATTTAGTAGTAAAGCCCTCACTCGAACTACTAAGGAGATCCTATATAAGACCCTGATCATCCCAGTCCTGCTCTACGGCGCTGAAGCATGGACCGTATCAAAAGCGGATGAAGAAATCCTTGGTAGATTCGAGAGGGAAATTCTTCGAAAAATCTTCGGTCCCGTTTGCGTTGACGGGCTATGGAGACGAAGATTCAAAAACGAACTATACAGGCTGTACATCGACATACCCCTGGTCAAAAACTCTGCATTGGACGTTTAAGATGGCTAGGACATTTTTAGGCCGAAAGGGATTAGTTTTTAAGTTGTTATTATTTAATATAGGGTGCCCGCAGAGGCCAAATGTTATTTAAGAATGTAGATACGTAGGCTAGTTTTTCATAATTTTTTATCTTGCATGTAAGTTAGTTCTAAGTGGAATTAAAAATAAAAATGAATTTAAAAAAAAAATGAGCGCATATAAGGCTTATTTTGGCGAATTTGGCCTTGATGCGGATTATTACAATGCGTTCGCTAATGTCTTGGAAACATAAGACTAAGTCTGGCACTTATAACAAATCCGCATCCAAATTGTCGCTGTTTCTGCTCACTATAACACGGTCCATAGAAGATGTCACAGTTTTTCATCCTCTTTTTGCCCGGCCCATCCCATCGTATTTCCTGGATGGCAGTAATGTCTGCTTTGTAGCAGTTTAGTGCTTCCTCTAGTTGTTCGCCTGCACCTCTCCTGTTTAATGTTCTCAAATTCCAGGTGCAGATACGAACGTCGTTGTCCTTTTTTTCGTTTAGCATGGTCGTCAACAATATTATCAGTCCTTTCCGAGGCTATTGGTTGCTTCGTTACGATATTTTTTTTCCGTGGATGGGTACTTAAACCAAAGCACAACCCCCAACCTGGAGGACCAGGCCCTTGTTTTGACCCTAGGACAGCGGGCCGGAAAAAAACCGATGTCAGTAGCCCATTTTGGGGTATGAGCGCTGCCGTTGACCCATTGATGGCTCCTCCGCCACCAACTGTTTTCCAATACCCTGGATCAGTATTGGAAATCCCTATAGACCTGGTGTTCAAATATGTCGAAGCAGCTCATATAGGGATTTCACTACCAGTTCGATCAAACTGGATCTGTGCTTAAGGATAGTGATGCGATTATATGAGGACACAAGCATTCTCACTCTAGCCTCTCACTATTAACTCCTACGCTCACCTCCACGCTGGTGACTGATGGGTGCCTAGTACCTCGACGGAGATGGGGTATTAAACCCCTGTGGACGGTCGTTGGTGGAAGCAAACGAGAGAGGGGGGAGGAGTGTCCTCTCACTAAGGCACTCTCTCTCAGGCGGCAGCGGAGGAATTCCCTAGATGGAGTCAACGGTGGCGCCTACAGCTCCAGTTTGTGCATTTTCAATATTTTCTGAAAATTGGTTTCATCCGAGCAGTTTTAAACCAACAAGTAAAAACCTGGTGATCATACTGCAAAAAACTAGTGCAATTTTAGGTGCACATTTCTTAACAACAAACATAGTGCAAATGTAGTCATTGGCATTCTCACAAAATTTTCAGACCCAAATATTATGTAAGACCAAAATATGGAGTTCTTCTTTTATTATATAAACCTATCAATTCCTAATAGAAACACGTAAAAATCAGATGGTATCAGGATATCTTATTATGGCTTCCTTCAAATTATTTTCATAAAATCAACCTTGCAGCTTAAAGAAATCACGACATTTACCAAAACACTCTCCTACCTTACTCCATCAGCACACATTCCATTTATTCATAAACATATTTTCGTCTAGTCACCGTTAAGGCTCGCTAATGGCAGGGGTACAATCTATTTCCAACGCTTCGGTAACTTACGTGAGATAAATAATAAAGTCATCCTGTATACCTTGAAACAAACATCTAGAAACAACAAAACATTCGACGGTGCTTGATTCCGTCGATACGCAATCTTACACGTGCACGCGATACACCTATAGGTGGTTCATTCCCACTCACACAAGCTGGCACATTTCAATCATATATCCTTTGATTGATAGTGTTAGCATGCCATTCGCCAAGCGGGCAAATCATCCGCACCCACCCGACCCGGACTCTATCATCAGAGACGAGGACAATGATGGAGGAACAAAATATTCTTTGACGTGCCTTATCTTGCCATCCCTCTGACACCTTTGAGACATTTATACTACAGCGTTCCATTCCAATGCGAGGATTTGAAAGGATTTCGTCTTCACGCCTCGCCTACAAACGACGATACGGTGGGGAATCGGGGATGTATTGTTGGGTTATTTGTTATCGCTTGTGGTATATCCTTTGTGCCAAAGTTTTCAACTAGTACACAGCTAGGCCTTCTTTTTCTACTTCATGATGTCGCCTGCCTGCTCAATCTTTTGTTGTGTGTTTGCAGTGTCATAAGAACGTTGATATCCTTAAAACGAGATGACAAAAAAATATGCCCGCCAAGGAATTTGCCAGCCTTGACGATGACGGACGACACTTGAGTGCGTATTCATTGTTTGACATCATCATTGTTATAGAGGCAAGAGAGCCAACGTGCGAGATAAATAGTTGCAAAGATAAAAAATGAGTTTTATAGATTCTTTGACTTTGTAGATATATATTAAAGAGAGATCGCAATTTAGAACGCTGCGTTACGGCATTGACACACAAGGGATTTGATAAGATTGAATGAGAAAACCGTGAAAATAGTTTCAAGCCTAGAAATGTATCCTTTGGTCCATTAGGATAATAAATTAAATGAGTTAAAGCTCAAAAAGGAGAGGCTGATTGGTGGTGCATGGATAAGAAAAAATCGATATCATTTTCGACTGTGAATTACCCTTTTCTCATTCAACTCGTATCGGTTGCCGGCAATTCAATAGCAGTATCAAAATAAAATCCTCCATACAGTGTGTTAATTAATTTCCATTACAATTGAGGGATTTTGAGTACTTGCACTCAAGTTCCATTGTAAAATAAGATTTACGATGTAAGTCAACTCAATGTTCCACATAGTTACAATTTTTTTTAATCTGCAAAGGGAAATGGAAAACTTCTGCTATACTGCGACCGACAAAGAACAAACTGATGCTCAAATACTGCAATACGACCATAAAGTATCTTATCTTAGGGACAAAATAAAGTTTGGCATGAACTTCACCACATAACAACAAAAACTACTCTTCTTCGGAAGTAGCGTTGCGCGCTTTATTCCATATGGTAAGGGCCATATGGTGGTAGTAGAGCAGAGGTTGCCAACAGTGGCTGTTATTAAATGACAAACAGTTAACATTCTACTTCCCACGATGTCCTGTTGTTCTTTTTGGATGTTATGAAATTTAATTATTCTGTCGATGAGGAATGAAAGCGGTCAGAAATTCTCAATGCTTTAGAGGGACTGAAATTGCTTACTCGTATTACGTGCAGTTAATAATATAGCAATTGGCAGTCTGAATATTCAATAAAAATTGAAATAATTAAACACTTTTAAGTCTCCCTTGAAAAGCTGATATTACTGCCATCAAGGAAATACGATGGTATAGACTGGGTAAAAGAGAAGGTGAGGAACTGTGAAATCTACTATCTTCATTGATAAAGTAAGTACAAACTGCGAATATTCGCAATCGGATTTTGTTCTAACTGACATACTCAGTCAAGTCTTATGCTTAGAAGACAAGATATCAGAGAACGCATTGGAATTATCCCCAACAAGCTCGAATTCGCCAACATATAAATTACATGCGGTCACACTGCACTGCAATTAAAGAAAAAGATAACATTGCCAAGGATTGATTCTCCAAGCTCATAGACATAGACGTTAGCAATATTCGTGGGTTATGGTTGAATCTCTTTTCGGCTTACGTCCACATTTCGAAGTATAAACCAGCTGTTTTGGAGCTTTGTGAAACACAGGTGGGCAAAAACTCTGATATTTAAGAACTTAGTCAACCTGGATATAAATAAGTGCCATTATTCTTTTCTTATCGCGGTCTATCAATTTATATACGTAGTGATGTAGCCTACCAATTTTAACAGCATTTCGGCCAATGTTCCAATCCGGAATTTAATTTTATATGGCTGAAATTTCATGATCATGTCCCAAACCTAGATAGCAAATCTACTTTTTACGAGTTTGATGCGCTTTCTGACTCCATCTTAAGAATTCAATGCATACACCCTTGCACCGTCATTACGGGCGATTTAAATGCACATAATTCTTCGTGGCTTTGACATTCTAGATAGTCAACACCCGAAGGAAGGTATGTCGAGATCTTTGCGAACACAAACAACTTAACTCAGCTTATAAATGAGCCAACGCACATATCGGGTATTGATAGTCAAGCCGCCAACACCCTGGACTTGTTTTTAACATCTCACCCCGATACACTATAAATGTATTATCGCCTCTAGGCACGTCAGACCACTGTATCGTATCAGCTAATTTCTGGTACTCCAACAACATAGTTAAAGACCAAAGAAGGAAGCTCTAAACGGTTTCTTTAAGACGTGGATACTACGCCTGATGCGATAACTAACACCATTCTCCAGGGTATGAAATCCTTTATCCCTCACCGGGTAAAGAGTATCAAACCGAAGGTAAACGGGCGGTATGACTCGAGCTGTAAAGAAGCTGTTATGTAGAAAGAGTTATGTTTTCGGTCATATAAAGCCAATCCAACTGAGGAAAACCATTTAAAATTCAAACGAGCCAGAAATGACTGCAATGTCCGCATTCAGCGTGTCAAATTCTTCCACCACCAAAAATTTAGGCAAAAAATTCTACTATGTCCCAATGATAGTAAAAACTTTTGGTCGTTTGTAAAAAAAACATTAAGAATTCCACCTAATCTTCCATCCCAACGTTCATTTACAATGAAATTCCATCTGCTCGCTGCTGATTTTGCAGCCAATTCCACGCTTCCAGATTGTGCCCAGTCTCCTCCCGTACTAGAAAACGTAGAATATTCTCGAATTCACGCCCTCGGATGTGGAACAAAAATGACAAAATATTTTAAGTTCATTAAATGCCGACCCCGACAGCATAATTAAATGGGGTAAATCTGATACGGTGGAATTTAATGCTTCCAAAAACGCAATGCTGTCTCCTGTCATCCAAGTGAAACCAGAATTTACAACCATTATCAATGAATTGCACTTGCATCGTCGAAACCGAAAAAATTGCAATGCTCGGTATGTGTGTTAGTAACGACTTCATTGGAACGACCACAATATATATGAAATCGTCAAAAATGGAGCAAAATGTCTAGGTTTCTTCAATCGATGTAAGAAATATTTCACCCTTCTGATCTGGCCTCAATATATAAAGCGTACATACGTCCCAAACTTGAGTTCAACGCCCACATATAGTCAGGTGCACCCAAAACATTATTGCACCTACTAGATAGGATACAAAAGCGTGCGATAAAATTGATAGGAGATCCAACCATAGCGAACTCCATAGTTTCGCTCGAACATCGTAGGAATGTCTCCTGTCTTACACTCGTTTACCGCTATTACCGCTAATTATACACGTGACGGTCTTAATAATCCCATTAGCTCGTGCCAATTATAAAAAAAAGACATTCTTAGGAGTAATGTTGTATAAAACAGCCTACGATACAGGCGTGACGAAATGCCACTATAGCCAACACAAGGTGTCTTCACATTGATGACCATAAATGCATGCAGTGATGTCCACATCACAAACGATCAACCAAATCGACTCTTTTGCGATAGACAGATGGCACTCATCTAGTAAATTAATCTGTCGATCAAAGAATTCGAGGTGCTTACATCAACTCGGACCACTATTTTGTTTCGGTCAAGGTAAGAATGAGGACATACACCACGCCACAACAACTTCAAAATACAAATTTGATACCAAAAGACTGTAATTGCAAGATACCGCCCAGGTCTTTGTGGATGGCATATCCCTTAATTTTTCGATTAATACCATACCACCAGCTATGTTCCTCCGGCCATAGATTCCTTGAATTTAAACTAGTTAAGCAACGAACATATTTTTGCGATAATAAAATTAACTCTACTTAAAAAAAAAATTTTTAACGTTTATTTAAAAAGATATTATATCTTACAAGGTGAAGCCGTAAAATAAAAAAATAAAAAAAATGCTAAGCTCGGAATCAAAAACGAAGCCTACAAAGAGAAGCTAGAGGTGAAGACGAAGAATACCAACTTTTAAGACAAAAAGAAGAAATCGAGAAGTCCCACTCCATGAAGCGATACCCTTGGTTTGAAGAAAAGGGAAATCGGCAATTTTTCCAAATCGATAACCATCGATTTCAAAGCCAAAAACGTCTGAAACGTTTTGGTATACCGCCTAAACTCCGTCCGTCGCTGCATGATAACAACGGACAGTTTTTCCTGGTACATTGGGCAGGGTAATGCATTATCCTGTGACTTCGTGATCATCATTCTTAAAAGGGTTTGACATGATCCGTCGGACTCAACGAGATGTTACCGCTACTTTTAATAGTATATAGAAGCAAACATTAATAATGAAGTAAATAAAGACCGAGTAGATAATTTCACTCAACTAAATTTAAACCCATCTTCGATTAAATGTATACGGAACGTCACCATTGACAGATACAATTTTTATGTATTAACTAACTTGTCTCCGCTATTAATCTTCTCGTAAGAAACCAAACGAAGATTGTATTCTTGCAATTGCTGGTTTTTTTGGGATAAAAATGTAATTTTATAATAAAGCACTGACTCGACCTACTAGAGAGATCCTATATTAGACCCTGATTACCTTTGCCGTGCTCTACAGCGCTGAAGCATGGATCATATCGAAAGCGGATATAGAAATCCTGGTCGTTTTGAGCGAACAATTTTTCGAAAAGTCTTCGGTCCCCTTTAACGAGCTATACAGCTACAATAATTCAGCATCGCCAGACGTCCTGATTTTGGTGGGACGTCCCGGTTTTTATCCCAAAATTAAATGTCCTGAGCGGGACAGGCACAGTTCCGCTGTCAACACATGTTTATTCCTCTCTTTCAAATATCAACATTCATGGCAGCTTAGAATGTTAAATGTGGAAGGACGAAGAGTGAAGCTTTAGTTTGTGAAGTATTTGCAAAAAAAAGTTTGGAAGGATGCAATACAAAATTTTAAAGAATATTCTTTTTCTTTATTTTTTACGCATGCCAGCAAAAAAAGGAAACCAGAAAACGTTTCCAATATTTCTGTGATATTTCAGTTTTGAGAAAGAGTAATGACGAAACAGCCGAATAAATAACAAAGATACTTTGTGAAACATTATAGATAAACATTGCTTAAAATTGTCGCAAGTAACTTCATATGCAGCTGATAATGCAAATGTAAACTTTGGATCAACTTAAAGGATAAGTTATACAAATCTACTGACTACTTATGTTTTTTATGTTTAAAAATACCGCTTTCCCCGAAAAAAATATGGCAACGTGTTGGGGGCGTTTTCCTGCAAAAACCATTTGTATACCCTACCCCAAGTCCTATGCAATAGAAAAATGTTATTTTTGTCAAACTATAAAAGAATTTGATGAATTTTCTCAACAATCGGTCCTATCATGGTATCCGTTCCGAAAGAATTTTGCTTCATGGTAATCGTACCGATCAGTTGTTCGAAACATTTCTCTGAAAAAGCGTAACGCACATCGACAGTTGTATGTTTCATTGCGATGGGTCGCATTTTTTGCATCTGTTTTTGACAGCCAAACGTTAATTTCTTTCCGATGGTCTCTGTTCGTCGCAAAAATATTTTTAAGTGAACGATGAAATAATTTTATTTAGGTTTTTGTTGATTTTTCGTTGGAAACTGGAGTTTAAGGTAAAATTAAAATGAACCAGCACCAAACAATATGAGCGCTTGGTTGAGTTGATGCATGTGAAACCCGTCGTAGCTCGGAATTTCACCAAAATGACGGCAGAAGATGTTGTTGATTTTTGCTGATGTCAAATGAATGCGTTGATGCACCTTCAAATGCTAGCATTTGTCACTTTCACAAAGCGTCATAAGACCAAATTTTAAGATTTGGCTTTATGACGCTTGGCCTTGTCACGGCACAATTCTGACATTACCCTGGATAAAAATGACAAGTCCTGGGATCCTAATTGTGTTTGTAAATCTTGTGTTGAATACTTACGTTTGTGGAAAAGAGCCAAAAGAAGTATTTGACGAGAAAAAAAATTATCTACATGAATGCTATTTTGGTAGTGTTGACATAAAGGACATTGATAGTCAAAATTGAGCTAAATGGAAGTATCGTAGTACTATGACTGTGCAGCATATTGTACAACATTCAGTTGACGTGGAAGTTCCATCGCTTTCGAATAATGACCACGTACCTGAACCTATAGGCCAATATGATTTACAATCTATAGATAATGAGAAAATGATACTTAATTTTCTCGGTCGGTTTCCCTGTTTCATAAATCTCTGGGACATCAGAGCAAAACAATCACATTGGGTAAAATAAACTGACGCTTAAGAGAACATATGACAATTGGTAAGCAAAATGTAGTCTGCAATCCATTGATACCTTGGACAAAATTATACTGCCTCCATTATATAAAAAAATAGGGCATAATGAAACAGTTTGCAAAGCTCTTGATAAAAATGTAAACTGTTTTGCTTACATGAATATGTCGAACATTTTCTCAGCTTACAAAAGAAAAGATTTAAGCAGGTGTTTTTGATGGTCCCCAAATCAGATATATTACAACAGATAGAAAATTTACAGACTGGATGTCTGAGCTTGAATCAAATGCTATGATAGCTTTTGTCTCAGTGATGAAATTCTAAAATCATAAACTTATACAGAACTTATAGATGTAAGATGTAATAGAAGTATTAAACTACACTTTCTTCATAGCCACCTCGACAGGTTTCCAGAAAATCAAGGAGATCTACAGGTGGAGCAGGGAGAACGTATGTATGTATCAGGTTTTTCACGTCATAGCGGAGCGTTACCAGGGTTTCTGGAATACGCAAATGATGGCTTACTATTGTTGGTCCCTCATGCGTATTTTTTCTAAGTCTGCCCATAAGAGAAATTCTTTAAAATGAAGTTTTTTGGAAAATGAAATTTGATCTTATTTTTTTACTAAAGTTTTGTTTCATTCTTTCCTTAACATAAATCACCTATAACTCGAAGACTACTTAAGTGGCGCAACAGTCCGGGATGAACCTGGGCCTCAACTAACTGCCTCCAGTTGCGCACTCCATGTTGGTTGAGGTCTGTTTCTACTTATGCGCGCCACTTAAGGCGAGGTCTTCCTCTACTGCGTCCGACCTCTGGCTGGGAATCGAAGACTCTGCGAGCCGGAGTATTGGTATCCATTCGTTCTACATGTCCTAGCCATCTTAAACTTCCAATGCGGAGTTTTTTTTTGACCAACGGTATGTTGCTGTACAGGTCGTAAGTTCGTGGTTCAATCTTCGTCTCCATACCCCGTCAACGCAAACGGGAGCAAAGATTTTTCGAAGAATTTTTCTCTCGAATCGACCAATGATTTCTTCATCCGCTTTTGATACGTTCCATGCTTCAGCGCCGTAGAGCAGGACTGGGATAATCAGGGTCTTATATAAGATCTCCTTAGTAGTTCGAGTGAGGGCTTTACTACTAAATTGCCTTCTTAGCCCGAAGAAACAGAGATTGGCAAGAGTAATTCTTCGTTTGATTTCTAACGATATGTTGTTGTCAGAGTTCATAGCGGAGCCGAGGTAGACAAAGTCCCGTACAACCTCAACGTTATATCTGTCAATGGTGACGTTCTGTCCAATTCGTCGATGTTGTTTGTCCTTTCGTGTTGACAGCATATACTTAGTCTTACCCTCATTTACTGCTAAACCCATTGTTGCCGCTTCCTTCTCTATACTAGCAAACGTGGCTATGACATCACGTTGAGTCCTACCAATGATGTCAATATCGTCTACGAATGCTAGTAGTTGCACCGATTTTTGGAAAATTGTGCCTTTGGTGTTGGCTCGGAGTTTTGCACAATCCTCTCAAGAATCAAATTGAAGAAGCCACATGGCAGCGTATTCGCCTTGACTAAATCATGTTTTGGTATCGAATGTGTCGGTGAGATCGTTTCCGACCCTGCATCGAAAATTCTCCATCGTCATCCTACACAAACGGACGAGTTTGGGCGGTATACCAAAACTAGACATGGCTCTGTATAGTTCGTCTCTATAAATTCTGTCGTATGCGGCTTTGAAATCGATAAATAGGTGGTGGGTATCGATTTGGACTTCTTGGTTTTTTTCCAGGATCTGCCGAAGTGTCAAAATATGATCGGTTGTGGACTTTCCTGGCCTAAAACCACACTGATAAAGGCCAATCAGGTTGCTGGTAAACGGTTTCAGGCGTTCACATATTACGGCAGATAGGATCTTGTAGGCGATGTTGAGGAGACTTATGCCTCTGTAGTTGGCGCAGTTCAGAGGGTCTCCTTTTTTATGGATCGGGCAAACGATGCTGACGTTCCATTCTTCAGGTATGCTTTCATCCGACCAGATTGGCTTATGAGTTGGTGGATGTTGCTTACCAAGTCATCTCCGCCAGCTTTATAAAGCTCAGATGCAAGGCCGTCATTTCCGGCGGCCTTATTAAGCTTGAGTTAAGATACTGCTATCCTCATTGAACTTAGGTCGGGTGGTTGGCAGTTTACGTTGTCGTTGCCAATATTGAATAATTCGTTCTGCCTGAAAGCGGAATATTGTTCGTCATCGCCGTTTAACAGTCTGCAGAAGTGGTTCTTCCATATGCTCAGCATCGATTGTGTCTCAACTACGATAGTTTCTTGTTCATCTCGACAGGATTCTGTTCGAGCCTTGTATCTTTGGCTTTGAAGTTTTACATTTTGATAAAACTTGCGAACATCGTTTCTGGAGTGGCACCTCTCGGAGACCATATCTCATAAAAAAATGCTTATATATGAATTAGAAAATTTTCAGTAAGCAGCAACTGCTAAAATATTTCAGGCAGCAGATATTGTGTAAAATAGTGTAATCACTTATAGATAACGCACAGACCAAATCTGTCTATCCCTATGAGGGAACTAAGTTAATAAAAAAGAAATCTGTTCATATTTATGATTCTGATCCCACAAGGAGCTCTGTTTCAGAAAATTAAACTGACAATGTAAAAGCTTAAATTACAAAAATCTTCAAATTTTACTATTTACTTCTTTTAACTTTTACTTCTTAAAAAAAAAAAACAATACAAACTTAAAACATAAAACAAAAAACAAAACGTACATGCAACAGAAATAAAAAGCAAAAGATAGAACCAACGGTCCCTGTTGTAGTGAAGACACACATGAGGGATGATGATGACGTTGAAAAACGAAAAATTGAAGTTCGTTTCCCTAGATAAATACTTAAACCTACCTTCAGTGCGATGAACAACTTTATTTTGTTGTGTTGGAAAAAATTAGTTGCATAGTGCAATAAACTATAAAACGAATATAAATGGAGTTACGGTGCATGGGGTATGCATGGGAATTTTCGTTGTGCAATTGAGTTGGTAAGTAGAAGTGAATTGCAAAATAGCAAGGTTTATCGACTCTTATTCCTTGCAGTTCATCTTCAAACCTTTATTTCTACTTTTTTCGTTGAAGTGGTGTTGTTTTCGGTGAAATGGGAAAAGTTTATGCGAAGTTGTGAACTTAACGAGTTAACAATTGTGCAATCTAAGTTTCTGCGTAGAACATTGTTGCATAGTTGAACTTTTATGTTTTAATGCACGTGATTTTTAATCAGTATTTTTTTTTAATTAATCATGAACGCTATTGCTAGATTTTAGTGCAGATTCCAGTCGTGGACGTTGAATTGCATTTTTATGTAAACATTGACGTAGTTAAAGGGGATTGAACTGTAGAAAAAACAGAATAGGTAGTAACTATACATTCTCCATTTTGTTTAAATCGTTTCTTGCTTTCCAATGTAAAGTTTAAACTAGTGAACTGAAACTCTTTTTTTTTATTTTAAGCTATGTTGTGGTTATAGATTTTTGTTACTTAGGTATCCTACAGAACATGGTCAGAATATCATGTCCTTGATTATACGGTGTTGTAAAACGAAGTAAGATACTGAGCGGATTTTACTTCGATAACGCCCAGTCGTTGTTTCGTTGACTATACATCGATTTTCATAATTTTACACTCAAAAAAAAGAATTACTACTTGTTTGCTATATACTATAGCAACGGTGTTAATACTGTATTTGGTAAATTTTATATTAATTTCAGCAAGTGATATGCCTTGATTTGTATCAAATATAGCCAACATAGTTTTATTTTTTTTAGGAAATGATCATAGCTGTAGGAGAATGATTTTAATGCATCTGTGGCGATTTGCATAGCATATGCAGTTATAATGAGTAAATGAATTTCATAGCATTGAGCTTATTTATAAGTAGCTAATGTGGTATTTGTTACAGCTGGCAGTGCTGTAATTTTCGCCATGCTATCTTACATCTGCTACTGGTTGCGTCATCATTCATTTGTGAAGCTATCGTGAAGTGAGTAATAACTTTTTATAATGGAGAATTTTGTGACAAATATATTAAGTAAATCAGGATTATCCTCACTTATAGACATTTTTGCAGGTAACTTTGTTTAAATTGAAATAAAGTTAAGTTCATTTGAGAAGAAAACAACTGATCGACATCTGTGTAGTGGTTTTCAGAGCAAAGAATTGTAGTAATTTTTATAAAAAAATTTAAAGTACGCGTCACATTTATTGCGCACATAGTTTTGTTAATATGTATATATGTATGTGTGTATCTTGCTCCAAATGAGCAGTAGTAGCTACATCTCGAATCAGTACATAATATGGTCATATAGACTACTTACTTACTTAAGTGGCGCTACAGTCCGGAATGAACCTGGGCCTCAACCAACATGCCTCTCCAATTAGCCCGGTCCTTAGCTAACTGCCTCCAGTTGCGCACTCCAAGTTGGTTGAGGTCGGTTTCCACTTGTGCGCGCCACTTAAGGCGAGGTCTTCCTCTACTGCGTCCGACGTCTGGCTGGGAATCGAAGACTCTGCGAGCCGGAGTATTGGTGTCCATTCGTTCTACATGTCCTAGCCATCTTAAACGTCCAATGCGGAGTTTTTTGACCAGGGGCATGTCGCTGTACAGCTCGTATAGTTCTTGGTTGAATCTTCGTCTCCATAGCCCGTCAACGCAAACGGGACCGAAGATTTTCCGAAGAATTTTCGTCTCGAATCTACCAAGGATTTCTTCATCCGCTTTTGATACGGTCCATGCTTCAGCGCCGTAGAGCAGGACTGGGATGATCAGGGTCTTATATAGGATCTCCTTAGTAGTTCGAGTGAGGGCTTTACTACTAAATTGCCTTCTTAGCCCGAAGAAACAGCGGTTGGCAAGAGTAATTCTTCGTTTAATTTCTGACGAGATGTTGTTGTCAGAGTTAATAGCGGAGCCGAGGTAGACAAAGTCCCGTACTACCTCAAAGTTATATCTGTCAATGGTGACGTTCTGTCCAATTCGTCGATGTTGTGTGTCCTTTCGTGTTGACAGCATATACTTAGTCTTACCCTCATTTACTGCTAAACCCATTTTCGCCGCTTCCTTCTCTATACTAGCAAACGTGGCTATGACATCACGTTGAGTCCTACCAATGATGTCAATATCGTCAGCGTATGCTAGTAGTTGCACCGACTTTTGGAAAATTGTGCCTCTGGTGTTGGCTTTGGAGTTTTGCACAATTCTCTCAAGAATCAGATTAAAGAAGTCACATGACAGCGCATCGCCTTGCCTAAATCCTTTTTTGGTATCGAATGTGTCGGTGAGGTCGTTTCCGACCCTGATGGAGCACCGAGAATTCTCCATCGTCATCCTACACAAACGGACGAGTTTGGGCGGTATACCAAAACTAGACATGGCTCTGTACAGTTCGTCTCTATAAATGCTGTCATATGCGGCTTTGAAATCGATGAATAGGTGGTGGGTATCGATTTGGACTTCTTGAGTTTTTTCCAGGATCTGCCGAAGTGTGAAAATTTGATCGGTTGTGGACTTTCCTGGCCTAAAACCACACTGATAAGGGCCAATCAGGTTGTTGGTAAACGGTTTCAGGCGTTCACATATTACGGCAGATAGGATCTTGTAGGCGATGTTGAGGAGACTTATGCCTCTGTAGTTGGCGCAGTTCAGAGGGTCTCCTTTTTTGTGGATCGGGCAAACGATGCTGAGGTTCCATTCTTCAGGCATATTTTCATCCGACCAGATTTGGCTTATGAGTTGGTGGATGTTACTTACCAAGTCATCTCCGCCGGCCTTATAGAGCTCAGCGGGAAGGCCGTCATTTCCGGCAGCCTTATTAAGCTTGAGTTTAGATATTGCTATCCTCACTTCACTCAGGTCGGGTGGTTGGCAGTTTTCGCTGTCGTTGCCAATATTGAATGGTTCGTTATGCCTGACAGCGGAATGTTGTTCGTCATCGCCGTTTAACAGTCTGCAGAAGTGGTTCTTCCATATCCTCAGCATCGACTGTGTCTCAACTACAATATTTCCTTGTTCATCTCGACAGGATTCTGTTCGAGCCTTGTATCCTTGGCTTTGACGCTTTACACTTTGGTAAAACTTGCGAACATCGTTCCTGGAGTGGCACCTCTCTATATCCTCGATCGCGCGCTTTTCTTGCTCTTTTTTCTTCTTGCTGAAAAGCCGATGTTCTTCCCTCCTTCTTTGCCTATAGAGCTCAATGGCAGCTCTCGTCTTCACCTGCAGCTTAGCCTTGTAGGCCTCGTTCTTGGCTGCGAGCATCTGTCGGCATTCCTCATCAAACCAGGGGTTTCTTGCTGGTGGGCGCGAGAAACCTAGCACATCAGTTGCGGCTGATCTAATGGCCTGTTGGCATCGTTGCCATTGCTCTTCGACATTCGATGCTGGTGGTATGGTGTTAATAGAGAGGTTAAGGGATACGCGTTGTGCGAAGGTCTTGGCGGTCTCTTGCGATTACAGTCTTCCGACATTAAATTTTTTCACAGTATTTCTGGATTGTTGTGGCGTGGTGGATATCCGCATTCTTACCTTGGCTGCTACAAGGTAGTGATCCGAGTCGATGTTAGCTCCTCGGAATGTTCGGACATCCAAAATACTGGATGCGTGCCTTTTATCTATCGCAATGTGATCAATTTGGTTGACCGTTCGTTGATCTGGAGACCGCCATGTCCCCTTATGGATATCGAGGTGAGAAAACCGTGTGCTGGCTATAGTGGCATTTCGTTCCGTAGCGAAATCAATTAGCCTAAGTCCGTTACCAGACGTGTTGTCGTGTAGGCTTTGTTTTCCGACAATATAGACAAGTGCGCCAAATGCTATAGCAAGACTAGCTATATTTTATATCTGTAGATATTAGGTTCATATAGCAAAAACTATGAGGAATCGTAGCGTAAACTGCTATTGGTGAAACACGAGTTACATTAAATTATAACAATAACAGTTATTAAAGTTTCGTAGATAATATAGCAGATGCAGAAATAAAAATCGATTATCCCGTTTTTTACTATGTATATAGTATTTAGCATAAGCAAAATATAGCCCATGTAACCATAATTTTTTTGAGTGTACCATCTGATACTGGGGCCAAATCACCGCATCTGTGAACGGATTCCTAATCGTACGAACGATTATTACGTGATACATCTTTCGAACTACCGGATTGAGATCACGGCATTCGAATGCTCACGGAACGGAATTTTCCATTCGTAATAAATGTCGTACTAGATTGGAAGGGTTAAATGTAATAGTTCAAACGTCAAAAAGTTGTCATTCGCAAAATTTATCAAAACAACTTTATATCAAGAAAAAATGGATAGTGCTTTATTTTTTTATCTCAGTACTTCTGAGGAGAGTGAAAGTGATGAGAAAGTGGTTCGAAGACAACTGAGGGATAAAAGTAATCCACTTTCTTTGCCGAAAAGAGCGTAAGAAAATTTTTAAACATCCTTTAAATGAATACATAAATTTATTACCATCTGATTCACAGATTTATAAAAAGATTTCGCTTAAGCAAAGAAGCATTTAAGTACGTTCTCTTAAAGTTAAGTTTGAATAACCAACAATTATCAACCGCAGTACCTCCAGTATTGCAAAAAGCATCCACACTTTCCCTCTTGGCAAGCGGTAGTCATCAGCATTCAGTCGGCAACGATTACTTAGTTGGTCTGGCGCAAAGCACGGTTTCGAAATTCACTTCCATCGTACTCCAGCAAATGGAAGAGAAGCTGTGCCAAGACTTCATAAAATTCGATACACAGGACTCACGTAGGTGCAAGGAATGGTTTCTAGAAAAGTATGGAATACCTGGAGGTAATAAATTATTTATTTTTTGTAATGTTCATATAACGAAAACATTATTTTTTCTAAGTAATCGGGTGTATAGACGGAACGCACATTGGGTTTCAGAGACCATCTCTGAATGAGCATATGTTCCTTAATCGAAAAGAGTTTCATAGTTTAAATGCCATGATAGTAAGCCAAATCTTACTTTACTAGTACAAATATGTGAAATTTATTATCAATTTTTCAGATATGCGATCATAAGTACAAAATAAATGCCATTAACTCGCAATACGGAGGTGCAGCCCACGATTCCTTTGTATGGAAACATTCCGATCAACGGAAATACCTCGAAGATCAATTCAATATCAATCGAAATCAAAATTCGTGGCTCTTAGGTAAGAATGCGACAGAGCATTAACTTTGCAATGCATTATCCTTTTTATTCTTCCATATAGGTGACTCCGGGTATCCCCTCGAATCGTGGTGTATAACACCATATCGTAATCCGTTGGATGGCTCAAGTGAATCACTTTTTAACGAAGTTCATTCAAAGGCACGTTGCATCGTTGAAAGGACAATTGGCATCCTCAAAGGCCGATGGAGGATTTTGGGAAACGAGAAAAAATGTAGATACAAACCTGAAAAAGTGGCCAAGTTCGTTAATGTGTGTTCTGCATAACGTTTGCATTAAGTTTAAATTACCCTTTAATACACCGAACACAATTCCCGAAGGTGAACTAATGCCAACTGAAGTTGAACAGTCAACACAATTAACAAGAATCGGAGAGAAAATAAGAAATCATATCAGATGTTCCCTTATTACCAATTAAACTTTTATTAACTTAATATTAAACTCTGTATTAAAAACAAAATTGTGATATTATCTCTTAATAAAAGAACAAGGTACTGTAGTCACTGATAACAATACTTTATTAGTTGTCGACAGGATGAAAGACAATGTGTGACTGACTCTATTGCTTAATAACTAACTTACTAACTTAACTAGAAGAGAGTAAGAGAGAGACTTACTTCATACAACATCTCCCTTTCAAAAGTTTTAAACAAATTACATAATTCATGTTACAATATTAAAAGTATTAAGTGGTAATAACAATAAAAAACTTATTAATAATATTTCATTTACTTTTCCTCTTTTTATTTTTTAAGTTAAAAAATTTCAAAATTGAATACAAAATAAAATATTTACTCGTTGCAAATCGATTTTATTTATTTAATATGATCTCTCGGATATGTTAATTTTGTAGGCAACTGTAAAGGCTCTTTGGGCTGTGATGAACGATGACGCATGCAAGTTTCACAGTCGGTGACTTTATTTTGAATGTCGTTGTTTATATTAGGCCAAAAGACAATGTCCTTTGCAAGACTTTGACATCTTTGAATGCCCAAGTGACCTTCATGAATAAGGTTTAGAATGTCATGTATCAAGGAGGAAGGAATAATTACTCGGTATGATTTCAACAAAATATCATCGATCACATGCAACTCATCTTTGATCTTATAATATGGCATGCAATCTTTCATAACACTATTCTTTTCATTCGGCCAGCCATTTTGAACATATTTTTTAACTTTTGAAATAACTTCATCACTATTACTAGCTTCTTTGATTTGTTTTAATCTTTCTGGTGAAACAGACAAATTTGAAATTAATAAATTACAATGAAGTGACAAATCATTATCAAATTCGGCTAGTGACTTTTCTGGCAATGCTGCTCTGGAAAGCGTATCTGCTGTAAACATATATTTACCAGGCTTGTATACCACCTGTAAGTCATAAGACTGCAACCGAAGCATAAATCTTTGAAGTCGAGCGGGAACTTTATGTAATGCCTTCGTAAATAGTGGAACAAGTGGTTTATGATCAGTCTCCACAATGATACGTTTTCCATATACATATTGATGAAATTTGACACAGCCAAAGAGAATAGCAAATAACTCTTTTTCTATTTGAGCATAATTTTGTTGGCTCGATGTCAAGGTTCCAGAGGCAAAAGCGATAGGACTTGTTTCATGCGATATAACAGCACCAACTGCACCCTAGGATGCATCCACAGAAAGTGTTATCATTTTTGTAGGGTCATAAAATGTCAAAATTGGAGCACTTGATATGAGAGTCTTTAATTTGGTAAATTCTTTTTCATGATTATCATTCCAATGCCATGCTATCTCTTTCTTCAAAAGTTGACGAAGATTACTGTTTTGAACTGATAAGTCCTTGACAAAACTACCTAAGTAGTTAACCATGCCTAGAAATCGTTGCAATTCACTGACGGACGAAGGACGGGGCATTTCACAAATTGCTTTGACTTTTGAGTCATCGGGACGAACTCCATTTTGATTAAAAATATAACCAAGAAACTTGACTTCATTTAGACATATTTTTGATTTTTCCTGACTTAATTTAAGACCAATCGCACGAGCTCTTTGTAATACTTTTTCTAGAATCACATTATGTTCTTCCAATGTAGGGGCATGCAAAAGAAAATCATCAATGTAAATTTCTACCCCCTCAATATCACTAAAATGTTTGACCATTTCAGCATGAAAAATTTCTGGGGCAGCGTTGATACCAAAAGGTAGACGAAGAAAACGATATCTTCCAAATGGTGTGATAAACGTACACAGTTTGGAAGATTCTTCGTCTAATGGAATAACCCAAAAACCAGAGTTCGCATCTAGCGTACTAAAAAATTTAGAACCACATAACTTTGATTTTACCTCATCAATAGTAGGGAAAAAATAATGTGCTCTCTGAATAGCCTTATTCAAGTTTCTCGGGTCAAGACAAATTCTTAGTTTTCCATTTGCTTTTTTCACCAAAACTATTGAATTGACCCACTCAGTAGGCTCCTCCACTTTAATTATCACTTTCAAATTTTCCATTCGATCTAATTCTTCTTTTAATAAATTCTTTAATGCAAAAGGAATTTTTCGAGGACTATCGATAGTAGGAGACACATCAGAAAGAAGCTTCAAATGACACTTATTTTTTAATAATCCGTGACCATGAAATACATCACTATAATTTAATAAAATTGTTTTGCAACTTTTATCACTCAAAGAAGAATACTTTTTTAATACATTTTTGTTTATAGAATTAGCTGAAATTTTAGAATAAGTTATATTAATGCATGCAAGTTTAATATCATCTACCTTAGTAAGTAATTTAAGTTTAATGCACGATGATAGACCAAGAACAGCATGACAATGAAAATCCAGAATGTGAAATTGAATCCAATATTGTTGACCATTGTAGTAACACTCTAATGTAGTGCTGCCGATAACAGGTAAACGTTCTCCACTGAAGGTCATAATCCGAGTTGACGATGGTGTTAATTGTGTAGAAGTGCTGCGAATTTTATCAAACTGGAACGACGACATTACATTTGCTTGTGCTCCTGTGTCGATTTGGCAGTCGATGTCGCGACCCATTGTCTTCAGCGAAATTATCCAACTGTTTTTTGGTGTGTCTATGGTTTGCTCCAAAGAACCCAAAAACAATACGTCGTCATCTTCATCATCAGCATTGACATTACGCACATACGCACTTTTAGAATTAGATGGTTTGTTATACCGACACATCTTAGAGAAATGGTTTTTGTTTTTGCATGTATTGCAAGTGACTCCAATTGCGGGACATCGATAGCGGTGGATCTCTCCGCATCGAGAACAAGATTTTTGTGAAGAACGGTTGTTAGGTTTTTGATTGTATTGAGCATGCTTTTTTGGATTGTGTGTGCGACTGTTGTAGGCGTGAGAATTGTTTGCCTGATAATTACCATGCTTGTTGGCGGGATTGCGGTTCATGACATTAATAAAGTTGCTTGTATCACCTTGTTGTTGCAATTGCTTTGTATGTCCTTTCATTATTTCTATTGTTTTTGCAATTTCAATCGCCTTTTCAAGTTTAATAGCACCTTCATTCAATAGACGCTCCTTTATGTTTGACCAATTATTGTTTAACCCACACACAAAAATGTCTCTCACCAAACTTTCTCGTATGTCTTCGAAGTCACATGTACGACTTAAATTTTTAAGTGTCGTTACATATTCGTCGATTGATTCTCCAATTTGCTGTGTCCTCGTGAAAAACTTATGTCTTTCCATAGCTATGTTGACTTTTGGCAAGAAATACGATTTTAATTTTAGCACAAGCTCATCGAATTTGACCGTATCCAAATTAAGGTCAAAGGAATTAAAAATTTCCAAAGATTCTGGACCCATGTGGTGAAGAAGAAGAGCCACTTTTCTCTGATCTGGCTGCGAATCTAAGCTTGAAGCACGAAGATATATTTGGAACTGTGCATACCAATTTTTCCACGCTAATGGCATATTCGTTGATTTCAAATCCAATTGTGATATAGCCGGTGTGAATGTTGACGTCATTATTGTAGTGAAATCGTTTACACTTTTATTTGATACACTCGACAGCTTTTGTTCACTCGTCATTTTTTAAATATATTTTATACTAATAAGCACACCTGACACCATGTGATATTATCTCTTAATAAAAGAACAAGGTACTGTAGTCACTGATAACAATACTTTATTAGTTGTCGACAGGATGAAAGACAATGTGTGACTGACTCTATTGCTTAATAACTAACTTACTAACTAACTTAACTAGAAGAGAGTAAGAGAGAGACTTACTTCATACAACAAAAATAACAAAAAATCACATTTCATATTCAGACTTATAAAATAAAAAAAAAAAACATAATAAAATAAAGAAAAAAAAAACACTTTTGATTTAGTTTGAAGTTTTTAAAATATCCAATTGTAGTGCTTTGATTTGCAGTTTAATTTGATTCAGTGCCAGAAAACTTTTATGTCTCTCTTCTTGAATTTCGAGAAGCCTTTCCTGAATATCAAGCAGCCTATCGATCTTCGATTCTAGTTTTTTGTTAAATTCTGCTCCTGATTTTATATTTTCTTGAAGCAGCAGCATTTTCGGATCAAGATTTGTCTTTTTCATTCGCGGTTTGGTTTTATTTTCCTCAAAGCGTTCCTCGTTCTCCTCATTGTTGTTTTCATCATTTTCAGAAGCCACAACCCTTTCAACCAACGAACAAAAGGAGTCGTCGGAATTTTCCGGAAGCGGTGTTGAGCTTCTTTGTTTGTTTTGAGCGTTTCCAAAAGTCTTAACGCTCACAAGACCATCCACAGCTGCTTCTAGTCCGCTTGCTTCTAACGGGTGATTTAGAGGTTTAGAACTTTTTTAAAAATAAAACACAAAAAATTCGAAAAAATGAATGAAATATTTATTTGAATCGATAGTTTGAACCTTGCAATTTAATGTTTAAAGATAATTTCATGCAAATGTTGACTGCGGCTGCGTCTCAGGTAGCCCATCCGCTGAGTCCAATTTTGGCATACTCTTTCACACATATCGGCCGGTATCTCACGAATGAATGCATGGATGTTGGCTTCCAGTGCGTCAATCGAAGCGGGCTTGTCCCTTTAGACATTAGCCTTGACATACCCCCACAAAAAATAATCTAATGGTGTCAAATCGCACGATCTAGGCGGCCAATTGACCGGCCCGAAACGTGAAATTAACTGTTCACCAAACTCGCCTCGCAATTGCGCCATTGTTTCGCGTGCTGTGTGGCATGTGGCACCGTCTTGTTGAAACCACATATCATGCAAGTCAAGAACTTCCATTTCGGGCAAAAAAAAGTTTGTTATCATCGCTCGGTAGCGTTCACCATTGACAGTAACGCTGCGATTCGCATCATCTTTGAAGAAATATGGCCCAATAATGCCGCCGGCCCATAAACCGCACCAAACAGTGGCTTTTTCGGGATGCATTGGTAGCTGTTGCAATGCTTCTGGCTGATCTTCACTCCAAATGCGGCAATTTTGCTTATTTACCTACCCATTCAACCAAAAATGAGCCTCATCGCTGAACACAATTTTTCGATAAAAAAGCGGATCCTCGGCCAGCTTTCCAAGAGCCCATTCACCAAAAATTCGGCGTTGTGGTAGGTCGGCTGGCTTTAGTTCTTGCACCAGCTGTATCTTAAAAGGCTTTACGCCCAAATCCTTCCGCAAAATTTTCCACGTAGTGCTGTAACAAAGGCCTAACTGCTGGGAACGGCGCCGAATCGACATTTCGCGGTCTTCTGTCACACTAGCTGATACGCACAGTACGTAAACGTGTTGGTGGTTTAATGTCCAACAAAGTAAATTTGGTGCGAAATTTGGTCACAATCTTCCGAATAGACTGCTCAGAAGGTCGTGAATGCCGATCATAACATGGAAGCAGCGCGCGATGAACATTTCGAACCGAGCACGAATTTTGATAGTAAAATTCAATAATTTGAAGGCGTTGTTCATTTGTATGCCGATCCATGGTTAAATTGCAAACCAAACTGAAGCTGTTTGACAGTGACACAAGGTACTAAACATACGTCAGCTGTCAAAACCAGTGTTGCCAAAACCAAACCAGCTAAAAAATCACCCGTTATAATGTGCTCGTCAGCTTGCGTAAGGAATTTTTCCTCATAAGGTCCTCCGCCAGTTCTATTTTTAGATGCTTTGTTGAAAGATAATTTCTTCTTTGCTTGGTGTTTTTGGTCAGCAAATACCTAAAAGTGATACGATATTATTGGACGCTTTCATATGAAAACAAAGTTATAGTCACCTTATTCCACGATTTAACGTCCTTAACTGGTGGACCAGCAACATTCAATTTTTTTGAGAGTTCTTCCCACAGCCGCTTGCTAGTAGCTCTACCTTGAGCACAATTTGGCAACGAATTTTTCGCCAGATTGGGGTGCTCCCTCATGTATTCCGCCAATACATTTTTTTGTGTGCCGTTTAATTTAGTGCCAGTTGTCCTGAAAATTGTGTTATCCATGTTATTAAAGTGTTTTTAATTGTTTTTTTTTTCATTTCAAATCACTTTACTTGTAAATAAAAACAACTTACATTTTGTTTATCTTTGGTGTACGTGCCAAAATCAAATTACGAATGCTTTTGACTGACCGAATGACTTGTCGAATGAACGCATCCGTTTACGTATTCGTTCACGGATGGTATAATACCACATTACGTTACGAGTTATTCGATAACGTATCACATAATACCAAGTACACACTTTTACGTGGTCCTGGTCTCCTGGTCTCACCCAACCAGATTTGACCTGCTAAATTATGGGGCATACTGGTTAGATGTTGTGCTTTGGGTGAAATACCCATTCATAGAAATAGAGCAATCCAAGAGACTCGGTAAGGATTGACAGACATAATTCATCATGACTCAGTTCAGTTCGATCTTGTCTTTAGTAGAATATCGGAACTTAATTTCTAAAGAATCAGTAGTTGATATTCTAGAATCCTTGAATCCTTTATTCACCAAATAAATGGTGCAGCCCAACTTTAAGCGGGTACACTAAACTCCTACAAAGTAGACATTACTGCCAATCAGGAAATGCGATATGATGGTCCACACGAATGGGATATGAAAAACAGCAGAAACAGCGCCTAGTAAATAAGCCTCTTACACTTATATGCAACTATATCTAGCTATGAACATGGTTCACTAACCCTGACGTCCATAACGGCCGTACCCGGAAAAAACGAGACAGAATTAGACAACAGGTCTAAGATATCAGCTAACATAATGTAACAATCCGCACCAGGGCCAAATTTGACAACATAAGCCAAATGCGCTCACGCATCGACAATGGAAAAATATGACATTTTGAGGGATTGGTTATACGAGTAAGAAAGATGTTGTAGAACCAGTAGTTTTATATCTGACTACACATCAACAGTGCTTATTTTTAATTCCAAGTGATATCCATTCAACTCATTCAAAAACAGCAACACTATAAACAGCCTGATCAGAATGGCACGGAATACCAGGCGAATCCAGCTGAGCTGCTTCGACATATTCGGACAAAAGGTTATTTAGGAGTCCAAAGGGTAAGTCAGGCCCCTTGAACAGAGATGGTGGTGGATGAGCCGAAAGGCCAAAGGCAACCCTCAATCTCATAGTGGATACTGATGGCCCCGTGTCCTAGTGGTATATAATAAATTGAAACTGGCGATCCACGTTGGGGATTGTGCTTTCGGTAAAACTACCCACACATAGAAAAAAAATTATTACGAAGTAACCAATAGCCTCGAAAAGGACTGATTTTATTGTTGACGACCCAGCTAAACGAAAAAAGGACAACGACGTTCAATGCTCGAAAACATTAGAGGTGCAGGAGAATAACTAGCGGAAGCCCTAAGCTGCTACAAAGCAAACATTAATGCCACCCAGGAAATACGATGGGATAGGCGGGGCAAAAAGAGGATGAAAAACTGTGACATCTACTACGGATCGTGTAATAGTGAGCAGACAGCACACGGTTTCCTTAGCTCGATATCCATAAGGGGACATGGCGGTCATCTCCATCAACGAACAGTCAACCAAATTTATCACATTGTGATAGACAAGAGGCACACATCCAGTATTCTGAATGTCCGGTCATTCCGAGGGGCTAACATCGACTCGGACCACTACCTTGTTGTAGCCAAGGTATGGATGCGGATATCCACCACGCCACAAATAACCAGAAAAAATGTCAAAAATTTAATGTCGAAAGAGTTCAATTGGAGGGACCGAAAAAGACTTCGAGCAACGCGTATTCCTTATCCTCTCGATTAACACCATACCACCAGTCTCGAATATCGAAGAACAATGGCAACGTTGCCAAAAAGTCGCAAGTGATGTGCTAGGTTTATCGCGGCCACCAGCAAGAAACCCCTGGTTTGATGAGGAATGCAGACAGATGCTCGCAGACAAGAAAAAAGAGCAAGAAAAGCAAAGGATCGGGAATAAAGAGAGGTACAACTCCAAGAACGATGTTCTTGGTTTTACCAAAGTGTAAAACGTCAAAGCCAAGGATACAAGGCTCGAACAAAATCCTGTTGAAATGAACAAGGAAATATCGTAGTTGAGACACAGTCAATGTTGAGGATATTAAAGAACCACTTCTGCAGATTGTTAAACGGCAGTGACGAATAATATTCCGCTGTAAGGCAATACGAACCTTTCAATATTGGCAACGACAGTAAAACTACCAACCACGCGGCTTAAGTGAAGTCTATCCTCAATATCTCAACTGAAGCTTAATAAGGCCGCCGGAAATTACGGCCTTTCCGCTGAGCTTTATAAAGCTGGCAGAGATGACTTAGTAAAAAACATCAACCAACTCATAAGCAAAATCTGGTCGGATGAAAGTAGGCCTGAAGAATGGAACCACAGTATCGGTTGCCCGATCCACAAAAAAGTAGACTCTCTGAGCTGCGCCAAGGAAACATCGCCTACAATATCCTATCTGCCGTAATTTGTGAACGCCTGAAACCATTTACCTTGGTTTAAGT
The DNA here is from genome assembly GCA_932526625.1 of Rhingia campestris. Classification (NCBI taxonomy): domain Eukaryota; kingdom Metazoa; phylum Arthropoda; class Insecta; order Diptera; family Syrphidae; genus Rhingia; species Rhingia campestris. The sequence goes on from OW052183.1 coordinate 139,622,341, forward strand.
CCTTTAAAGTCCACAACTGATCAAATTTTGACACTTCGGCAGATCATGGAAAAAATCCAAGAAGTCCAAATTGATACCCACCACCTATTCATCGAATTCAAAGCCGCATACGACAGCATTTATAGATACGAACAATACAGAGCCATGTTAAGTTGTAGTAAAGCTCCCAAATTCGTCCGTCTGTGCAGGATGTCGATAGATTATTCTGGCTGCTTCATCAGGGTCCACAATCACCTCACCAAAGCATACGTAAAAACGATTTAAGCAAGGCGATGCACTGTCATATGACTTCTTTAATCTCACTCTTCAGAGTATTGTGCAAAACTCATGAGCCAATTACCAGAGGCACACGACGACGATATTGACATCATTGGTAGGACTTAACGTGTTGTCAATATGTACCAATCTATACCAGAGAAGGAAGCGGCAATAATGGGTAGTAAATGATTGTAAAACCAATTATATCCTGGCAACTAGGCTCCGCTATTAACTCTGAGAATAACTCCTCAACCAATCAACCTCAATCGAGGGGATGATCATATTTACACATCACCAATGCAACTGATTTTAAAAGACGATTGAGATCATTAATGTCAACTACATGAATTCATATTTTGAAGTTAAACTGTGCGTTATTATACTCTGACAAGCCTGGAAAAATTCTTTTGTTCACATTTAAAACACCAAAAAAATAATGTTCCCTTAATCCCCTAAACCATGTTTGGTAGGACGAATAGAATTCATGAAATTTGTTTCATATCACCAGCATAAGACAATAATTATATCATTATATTTTTCTCCCTTTTTTTCCTTTGTTTCTGCATCGCACATGTATACCATATATAAATGTATACCTTGATATCAATTTCTGTCGAACATTAATCAAAAAATAATTACAAACCGTCTAGACAGACACTTGTGTTGTCACAGTCACCATCAGCAAACCAACCCCAATGTGCTTGTTCTGAATGAAAAATCTCACTACACGACGACTACCTCTACCACTCTTCAGGAGGAGGAAATCCCAACCACAGACCATCACCACCGCCATCAGTTTTTGGCAACCCAAAGCACGGCAGCAATCATTTTCTTCCTGTAACGTGAAACCCCAGAGCAAACAAAAAAAATATATAAAACGACCCTCCCGACACGACAGCCCGACGAGATTCCAATCCCACCCCCAAGGACTGTGCATGAAATATACGCGTCACACTGATGGCAAATGAATATTTAAACAGAGAGCGCCAACAATTGATTAAACAATCACTGGACGGCGGACGCACTCACACACCGTATACGTCGGAGGGTTCCATGTGTGCGCTCTGTGTCAGCATTAATTAATCAAGCGTTCTATCGGATTTAGACAGAGCGTGTGTAGGGAAACCAAAAGGATGTGTGGCAAGGCAACGCGCATTGGGACTGGGAATATAGATTGCAGTCGTGGCGAGAGTCAGTCGGAAATTAAAACCGCAGAGGGTGACTTTCAATTTAGTATGAAATTGTTTGGGGGCACACTTTTTCCAGGGTATATGGATAACTCGGCTTTTGTTTTGGTTTCTGCACAGATCCTCCTTTAACTGCCTACCGCATGATTTATATCCACGCAGCTGCCCTATGTATTTTGTTTAGCGTGCGAAATTGGAAAGGTTTTGTCGTTTTTTCAGCATCCTCTATCGATAGGACCTCAGGTGATTAAAGCAATTATGTTTCATCTTTGACTTGGCTTAAAACACACACCAAAAGTGTTATTCATGCGGGGGTTATCATATTATGAAATAGTTTATTAAAACTTTGTTAGCCCCATGAATTTCAAATTAATTTAAGTGGGGAATGGAATCTAAAGTGGAAGAGTGTGCTTCAAAATTAACTTTTTTTTCAAGAGAATACTTGAAATGGAGGTGGTAGTTAAGCTTTGCTCTTCAGCGCTAATAGTTTTTTGCAATTAGTTTATGAAAACTGGGTAAAACGATCAAAGAAGTAACTGAATTAGGAAGGTACATGATAGGGTAATTATTTTTCAGATAATTATTATTGCATTTTCTGAAAAGCGTTTAACTCGAGAAATGCTTAAGCATTTGAGAAGCCAGGATGAATTTTAAAAATCGAGTGTGAGTTCACACGCAGTAGAATTGAAACTGTATTCAGCTTGATTTGTAAGAGAATATGGAGGCGGTAAAAAAAGAATGACGGCGTTTGATCGAATAAAGTTTGACTAAATTATTAAAAAAACTAAAGAGAGAGACAAATTGAGGCACATAAAAAACGTAAAGATAAAATTTGTTTGATTCAATAAATAAATAATTTATTATTAAAATTTTTAAAACTTAGATAAAATATCATTATTCACTGGCGATCATCAAACTTACTTACTTACTTAAGTGGCGCTACAGTCCGGGATGAACCTGGGCCTCAACCAACATGCCTCTCCAATTAGCCCGGTCCTAACCTAACTGCCTCCACTTGCGCACTCCAAGTTGGTTGAGGTCGGTTTCTACTTGTGCGCGCCACTTAAGGTGATGTCTTCTTCTACTGCGTCCGATGTCTGGCTGGGAATCGAAGACTCTGCGAGCTGGAGTATTGGTGTCCATTCTTTCTACGTGTCCTAGCCATCTTAGACGTCCAATGCGGAGGTTTTTGACTAGGGGTATGTCGCTGTACAGCTCGTATAGTTCGTGGTTGAATCTTCGTCTCCATAGCCCGTCAACGCAAACGGATCGAAGATTTTCCGAAGAATTTTTCTCTCGAACCGACCAAGGATTTCTTCATCCGCTTTATATACGGTCTATGCTTCAGCGCCGTAGAGCAGGACAGGGATGATCAGGGTATTATATAGGATCTCCTTAGTAGTTCGAGTGAGGGCTTTACTACTAAATTGCCTTCTTGGCCCGAAGAAACAGCGATTGGCAAGAGTGATTCTTCGTTTGATTTCTGACGAGATGTTGTTGTCAGAGTTAATAGCGGAGCCGAGGTAGACAAAGTCCCGTACTACCTCAAAGTTATATCTGTCAATGGTGACGTTCTGCCCAATTCGTCGATGTTGTGTGTTCTTTCGTGTTGACAGTATATACTTAGTCTTACCCTCATTTACTGCTAAACCCATTTTTGCCGCTTCCTTCTCTGTACTAGCAAACGTGGCTATGACATCACGTTGAGTCCTACCAATGATGTCAATATCGTCGGCGTATGCTAGTAGTTGCACCGATTTTTGGAGAATTGTGCCTCTGGTGTTGGCTCGGGAGTTTTGCACAATCCTCTAAAGAATCAAATTGAAAACGTCACATGACAGCGCATCGCCTTGCCTAAATCCTTTTTTGGTATCGAATGTGTCGGTGAGGTCGTTTCCGACCCTGATGGTGCAGCGAGAATTCTCCATCGTCATCCTACACAAACGCACGAGTTTGGGCGGTATACCAAAGCTAGACATGGCTTTGAAGTTCGTCTCTATAAATGCTGTCGTATGCGGCTTTGAAATCGATAAATAGGTGGTGGGTATCGATTTGGACTTCTTGGGTTTTTCCAGGATCTGCCGAAGTGTGAAAATTTGATCGATTGTGGACTTTCCTGGCCTAAAACCACACTGATAAGGGCCGATCAGGTTGTTGGTAAACAGTTTCAGGCGTTCACATATTACGGCAGATAGGATCTTGTAAGCGATATTGAGTAGACTTATGCCTCTGTAGTTGGCGCAGTTCAGAGAGTCTCCTTTTTTGTGGATCGGGCAAACGATGCTGATGTTCCATTCTTCAGGCATGCTTTCAACCGACCAGATTTGGATTATGCGTTGGTGGATGTTGCTTACCAAATCATCAGCGCCAGCTTTATAAAGCTCAGCGGGAAGGCCGTCATTTCCGGCGGCCTTATTAAGCTTGAGTTAAGATATAGCTATCCTCACTTCACTTAGGTCGGGTGGTTGGCAGTTTTTGCTGTCGTTGCCAATATTAAATGGTTCGTTCTGCCTGACCGCTGAATGTTGTTCGTCATCGCCGTATAACAGTCTGCAGAAGTGGTTCTTCCATATCCTCAGCATCGACTGTGTCTCAACTACGATATTTCCTTGTTCATCTCGGCAGGATTCTGTTCGAACCTTGTAGCCTTGGCTTTGACTTTGACTTTGGTAAAATTGCGAACATCGTTCCTGGAGTGGCACCTCTCTATATAATCGATCGCGCGCTTTTCTTGCTGTTTTTTCTTCTTTCTGAAAAGCCGATTTTCTTCCCTTCTTCTTTGCCTATAGAGTTCAATGGCAGCTCTCGTCTTCACCTGCAGCTTAGCCTTGTAGGCCTCGTTCTTGGCTGCGAGCATCTGTCGGCATTCCTCATCAAACCAGGGGTTTCTTGCTGGTGGCCGCGAGAAACCTAGCACATCAGTTGCGGCTGATGTAATGGCTTGTTGGCATCGTTGCCATTGTTCTTCGATATTAGATGCTGGTGGTATGTTGTGAGTCGAGAGGTATCCCTTAGATACGCGTTGCGCGAAGGTCTTGGCGGTCTCTGGCGATTGCAGTCTTTCGACATTAATTTTTTTCACAGTATTTCTTGTTTTTTTTTGTAGCGTGGTGGATATCCGCATCCTTACTTTGGCTACAACAAGGTAATGGTCCGAGTCGATTTTAGCCCCTCGGAATGTTCGGACATCCAAAATACTGGATGCGTGCCTCTTGTCTATCGCAATGTGATCAATTTGGTTGACTGTTCGTTGATCTGGAGACCGCCATGTCCCCTAGCACGATTTTAACATCGTACTTTGGTAGTCACTCATAGGTTTTGTCGAGGAGCTCGTAGAAGCAATCCCTATATCATCTTTTTCATCCGTCGGAGCATGAGCGCATATAAGGCATATGTTGGCGAATCTGGCCTTGGTGCGGATCGTTACAATGCGTTCGCTAATGTCTTGAAAACATAAGACTTCTTGCCTAAGTCTCCGCAAAGCACCGGCAATTTTTCGGTGTTACAATCTATGTATTTTTGGCAGAAGGCCCCACATAGAACCCACTTGTGTAGCAGGATTTATGACTTCTAGTAAGTTCAATACGATTTTTTCCGAAGAATATGTACTCAATTTGGCTTTCTCTGAGAATTTCAGACTTCCAGTAAAGTGGGGTTGAGCTTAATCTGAACTTATTTTTTGACATTAACGAATTCAGCCAGTCCTTCCTAATTCAAAATATTCAAATACCAAGTGGTGACGTGAAATCCCTTCTTAGATAAGATTTGCAGTTTAAGTTTAGAGAACAGCTCCACACTGAATTCGTGCGTTCGGATCAAAATTTGAGAGCAAATTACCGAGAGCTTAAATGAAGATGTTTAGCACGACAGCTGATACAAATCTTCTGTGCAAAACTCTAATTAAGCATTCACGTCCTGCTTTAAAAACACCTAGGAAGAACAAAGCGATTACATGGAATACAAGCTTTTCATACCTAAACGGATGTTTACCAACTCCAACTCTGAAGCTCCTTCTGGCGACTGCTGTGTGCCTAACACTACAAGGTGTAGATTGAGGTTTAATAGCAGATAAGTGTGGGGTAATGTGTTCTCTAACTAAGTCACCTTTTCCTGTTCTCAGATGGCAGCGAAGGAATTCCCAAGATGAAGTCAGCAATGGGGTTTACATTTCGAGACTCTGGCAAATTTGGGCAACAGGTAAGTTAGAAATGATAAGATGTTTGGAACATGAAGGACGAATGGACACCAATCATCCAGTTCGAAGAGTCTTTAATTCCGCGTCCAAGTTTAAGTATTGCGCAAAAGTTTAGACCCAGCCATACTAACTTAAAGGGCTTTACTAGAGGCAGTAATCTTGGGATTGGCTAGTTGTTTTATTTGCGACCCAGGTTCATCGCGGATTGTAGCGTCAGATACGTAAGTAAGGTTAGAAAGAAAATGATGAAATGATTATGTCCAGGGGCATAGTCGGGAAGGTAAGACAGTCGTGAAATCTTAAAAGATCAGCGAATAAATCTAGGGTGGGAAGATAGATAACGGGTGATCCAAGTAGAGATACTTTTTTCAATAGCCTTTTTTGACAGATCACGTGTGAGTCGTGTCATGCTGTCATGTTATTTTTGTTTAGTATTGTTTGGTCTTTCATAATGGAAAGACTTACGCGTGAACAACGTTTACAAATTGTTCAACTTTATTATTTATTCACGTTCTGTGAGGAATGTGTTTCGTGCACTTCGCTCAACTTATGGTCAACATAATCGGCCTACTGAGCGTACTATTCGCAACACCATCACCCATTTTGAGACCCAGCATTCATTATTGGATAATATTCGACCGAATAGACCACGTCCAGCACGCTGTGAAGAAAATATAGCGGCCGTAGCTGAGAGTGTACACGAAGACCGTAGATAGTCGATTCGGCGCCGTTCGCAGCAACTCGGACTGACGTATGGAACGACTTGGCGCATTTTACGTCAAGATCTTAAATTGAAAGCGTACAAAATACAGCTTGTGCAACAACTGAAGCCGCTCGACCTTCCCAAGCGACATCGCTTCGCTCTATGGGCTCTTGAAAAGTTCCAAGAAGATCCGACGTTTTCGAGGCAAATTTTGTTTAGCGATGAGGCCCATTTCTGGCTCAATGGGTATGTAAACAAACAAAATTGCCGCATTTGGGACGAAGAGCAACCTGAAGAGATTGAAGAACTGCCACTTCATCCAGAAAAAACAACGGTTTGGTGTGGTTTGTGGGCCGGTGGAATCATCGGTCCATATTTCTTTAAAAATTATGCCGGTGCGAACGTAACCGTCAATGGCGACCGTTATCGTGCCATGATAACCGACTATTTGATGCCTGAAATTGAAGCTCGTGATCTCGGTGACATTTGGTTTCAGCAAGTCACATCGCATCAATCAATGGACTTATTGAGAGAACATTTCGGTGAGCACATAATTTCACGTTTTGGGCCGGTCGATTGGCCACCAAGATCGTGTGATATCACACCGTTAGACTTTTTCCTGTGGGGATATGTAAAGTCAAAAGCTTATCAAACCCGCTTCGATTCAGGCCTTGGAGAAAAACATCACGCGTGTCATTCGCCAGTTACCAGTCGAAATGCTCGAACAAACAAATACAAATACAAATTTTTGGCGCAACAGGCTCGTTAGTACCCAGGGCCTAGCTTTCTCACAACCATTCATGTGTGCGTGTGTACTTCTTGCACGATGGTGGGACCTCCTGTTTTATGCCGACTCCGAACGGCTAAGTTGAGATAAGCTATTCTTGACAATTGATACTACTCGGACGATTTGTCAGATCATCGCGAGAGGAGGGCCAGTGAAAAATCATTTAGGTGTTGCTACGGCTGGGAATCGAACCCAGACCTCCTGCGCGGCAGTTCATCGCACTAACCATCGCGCCACTGAGCCCCAAATGCTCGAACGAGTGATCGAAAATTGGACTCAACGGATGGACCATCTGCGACGTAGCAACGGCCAACATTTGATAGACATAATCTTCAAAAAATAAATGCCAAAGAATGTTCTCTCAAATGATAATAATAATAAACATTCTCCATTAAATTTGAATTTTCTGTGTTTTTTTTCTTTAAAAAAGTAGCGAACCTCGAAATGGATCAGCCTTTAGAACGACTTGAGTGGGCAATATGAAGCTCAGGCTGGGGTCAAGAGCAGATTTGGTTGAACAAGTTCAAGTGTCTAGATTACATTCATATTACGACATAGATATTCATATAATGAAGGTCGATTTTTAAAAATAGACATTCAATTTGTATTGCTCAGTTAGGCAGCCATTTTTTAGTTTATAAATCATCCTTTGCAATATCTTCACACAGAAACAAATTAAATCTAACAAACTAAACCGAAAACCATGAAAGTCAAACAGCTTATTAATTCTGTGAATTCTGAAATCTTTTTCGTATCCATTGTAGCACTTAACTATGGCCAAAGCACTCTACTGTCATTCCGCTATAATTTCCTCTTGTAATCCCAGAAAATGTCCACTTCCTGCCTTTATTCGAATCCTTAACTGGGTACAGTCCCTTAATGAATCCTAAATCACACTGCTCTCTCAGTCCCTCTTGATCTGCTGTGTCATCCAAGAAATAGCAAATATGACAACGATGATGATAATGATGTTGTTCTTATGAGTGCCGAATGCGAAAGTGAATACCTAAAATTATCCTTTTGCCATTTCCGTCAGGACATACATGAAGAGCTTGGTAATGTTTGTATGCTCTTCCTCTACCCTATGGACTGCTGATTAACATGCCGTTGTGTTAAGGATGACAGAAAAAGCTATTCCAACAAACTGCCTCCCTGTAGGATATGCCTGACATATAGGGCAAGTTTGGCTTTGATTCTTGGATAGGTAGGTAGTTAGCTAATCAGCATTGTTGCGTCAGTCATGTGTTAGGGCAAACACACTCAAGCAAAACACTGCGAGTATCTAAGGAAGAAAAGTGCTGAAAGTATCGCTTTCTTTGCATTGTATTTGTGTCAGAGAGTTTGACCAGGCTGGCTTGTGTTGAATGACACGGTAATGACAAGATTGTTCACCACCCCCGATCGATGTGGAGGTGTTTAAGAAGTGAGGCGGATGTGTCGTCGAAAAGGCTGTTATTATGAAGGATTGGGTAAACACTCTTACGTTCGTTTTGCCTTGCAAAAGCTCAAACATGTGTTTGCGTTTGTATTTTTTTTTGTTGTCATTTCGTGCATGCAGAACGTGACACGCATTACATTTCATTAAAAGCCTGTAAGGGGGACCCACTATAGGGATATGGCAATCTGTGTTGGGTATATTTTAGGGTCTTGGAGACAGGGCAAACAATATGTGAGTGGCAGCGAGTATGTAGCAGTGTGCATGGTGTGTGGGGTATAATTAAGAAACTAGGTTGCATGTAGTTAAAAATGTTAATTTCACAGTTCACTTGGTTGCATTATGGGCCCACGGTTTTTTGTTGGAGGGATAAAGAGGAGCGGGTGAACTTTTTATTTGTATGTTGTTGACGTTTTGTAGAAGATGCAGCGTTATCAGAATATGACATTTAACATGTCACTAATGAGGGGCTGTCATAGATTCATGAGTTTTATAATCAAGTTGAATAATGGGAAAAATTTGACATTTGCATTGCAGAGGGAAATTTGTCATCTCGATAATATTTGTAAAATTCGGTTCGGCTATATCATAACTTTTGGTGTTGTAAATTAATTTAAAGGTTTACTTAATTAATTAAGTGGCGCTACAGTCCGGGATGAACCTGGGCCTAACCCAAAATGCCTCTCCAATTAGCCCGGTCCTTAGCTAACTGCCTCCAGTTGCGCACTCCAAGTTGGTTGAGGTCGGTTTCCACTTGTGCGCGCCACTTAAGGCGAGGTCTTTCTCTTCTGCGTTCGACGTCCAGCCATCTAAAACGTCCAATGCGGAGTTTTTTGACTAGGGGTATGTCGCTTGTCGATGGTTGGGTGTTGTAGAACGAGGGTAGACTCTGATTGGCGTTAACTTGGCAATGCCCAGTGTTGCAACTCTGACTACACATCAAATGTGCTTATCTTTACCTCCAAGTGGTAACCATCGGGTACTGGTCTCATCCAACCGGATTTGACTTGCTAAACGATAAGTGCGAGTGTTGATAACACGACGAAAAACAGCAACACTATAAACACCCTGGTGAGAATGGCACGGATGAATACCCGGCCTGCTGTCCCAGGCGAACCTAGATGAGCTGCTCTGACATATTCGGACAACAGGTTGTCTAGGAATTTCAAGGGTTAGTCAGGCCCCTTGAACAGAGATGGTGGCGGATGAACCGAAAGGCCAACGGCAGCGCTCAATCCCGTAGTGCTTACTGATGGCCCCTTGTCCTAGGGGTATCTAATAAATTGGAACTGGCCCTCCAGGTTGGGGGTTGTGCTTTGGGTTAACTACCCACCCACAGAAAAAAAACATGGTTACGAAGCAACCAATAGCCTCGGAAAGGACTGATTTTATTGTTGACGACCCTGCTAAACGAAAAAAGGACAACGACGTTCGTATCTGCACCTGGAATGTGAGAACATCCAGGAAATACGACGGGATGGGCCGGGCAAAAAGAGGATGAAAAACTGTGACATATACTACGGACCGTGTTATAGTGAGCAGAAACAGCGACTATTCGGATGCGGATTTGTTATAAGTGCCAGACTTAGGCAAGAAGTCTTATGTTTCCAAGACATTAGCGAACGCATAGTAACAATCCGCATCAAGGACAAATTCGCCAACATAAGCCTTATATGCGCTCACGCTCCGACGGAAGAAAAAGATGATATAGCTAAGGTTTGCTTCTACGAGCTACGTAAGAATGCGGATATCCACCACGCCACAACAATCCAAAAATACTGTGATAAAATTTAATGTCGGAAAACTGCAATCGCAAGAGACCGCCAAGACCTTCGCACAACGCGTATCCCTTAACCTCTCGATTAACACCATACCACCAGCATCGAATGTCGAAGAGCAATGGCAACGATGCCAACAGGCCATTAGATCAGCCGCAACTGATGTGCTAGGTTTCTCGCGCCCACCAGCAAGAAACCCCTGGTTTGATGAGGAATGCCGACAGATGCTCGCAGCCAAGAACGAGGCTTACAAGTCTAAGCTGCAGGTGAAGACGAGAGCTGCCATTGAGCTCTATAGGCAAAGAAGAAGGGAAGAAGATCGGCTTTTCAGAAAGAAGAAATAAGAGCAAGAAAAGCGCGCGATCGAGGATATAGAGAGGTGCCACTCCAGGAACGATGTTCGCAAGTTTTACCAAAGTGTAAAACGTCAAAGCCAAGGACACAAGGCTCGAACAGAATCCTGTCGAGATGAACAAGGAAATATTGTAGTTGAGACACAGTCGATGCTGAGGTTATGGAAGAACCACTTCTGCAGACTGTTAAACGGCGATGACGAACAACATTCCGCTGTCAGGCAGAACGAACCATTCAATATTGGCAACGACAGCGTAGACTGCCAACCACCCGACCTGAGTGAAGTGAGGATAGCAATATCTAAACTCAAGCTTAATAAGGCTGCCGGAAATGACGGCCTTCCCGCTGAGCTCTATAAGGCCGGCGGAGATGACTTGGTAAGTAACATCCACCAACTCATAAGCCAAATCTGGTCGGATGAAAATATGCCTGAAGAATGGAACCTCAGCATCGTTTGCCCGATCCACAAAAAAGGAGACCCTCTGAACTGCGCCAACTACAGAGGCATAGGTCTGCTCAACATCGCCTACAAGATCCTATCTGCCGTAATATGTGAACGCCTGAAACCGTTTACCAACAACCTGATTTGCCCTTATCAGTGTGGTTTTAGGCCAGGAAAGTCCACAACCGATCAAATTTTCACACTTCCGCAGATCCTGGAAAAAACTCAAGAAGTCCAAATCGATACCCTCCACCTATTCATCGATTTCAAAGCCGCATACGACAGCATTTATAGAGACGAACTATACAGAGCCATATCTAGTTTTGGTAAACCGTCCAAACTCGTCCGTTTGTGTAGGATGACGATGGAGAATTCTCGCTGCACCTCACCGACACAATCGATACCAAAAAAGGATTTAGGCAAGGCGATGCGCTGTCATGTGACTTCTTTAATCTGATTCTTGAGAGGATTGTGCAAAACTCCAAAGCCAACACCAGAGGCACAATTTTCCAAAAGTCGGTGCAACTACTAGCATACGCTGATGATATTGACATCATTGGTAGGACTCAACGTGATGTCATAGCCACGTTTGCTAGTATAGAGAAGGAAGCGGAAAAAATGGGTTTAGCAGTAAAAGAGGGTAAGACAAAGTATATGCTGTCAACACGAAAGGACACACAACATCGACGAATTGGACAGAACGTCGCCATTGACAGATATAACTTTGAAGTAGTAAGAGACTTTTTCTACCCCTCTCCGCTATTAACTCTGACAACAACATCTCGTCAGAAATCAAACGAAGAATTACTCTTGCCAATCGCTGTTCCTTCGGGCTAAGAAGGCAATTTAGTAGTAAAGCCCTCACTCGACCTACTAAGGAGATCCTATATAAGACCCTGATCATCCCAATCCTGCTCTACGGCGCTGAAGCATGGACTGTATCAAAAGCGGATGAAGAAATCCTTGGTCGATTCGAGAGAAAAAATCTTCGGAAAATCTTCGGTCCCGTTTGCGTTGACGGGCTATGGAGACGAAGACTCAACAAAGAACTATACGAGCTGTACAGCGACATATCCATAGTCAAAAACTCCGCATTGGACGTTTAAGATGGCTAGGACATGTTCTACAATGGACAATACTCCGGCTCGCAGAGTCTTCGATTCCCAGCCAGACGTTGGACGCAGTAGAGGAAGACCACGCCTTAAGTGGCGCGCACAAGTAGAAACCGACCTCAACAAACTTGGAGTGCGCATCTGGTAGCAGTTAGCAAAGGACCGGGCTAATTGGGGAGGCATGTTGGTTGAGGCCCAGGTTCATCCCGGACTGTAGCGCCACTTAAGTAAGTAAGATACATTCTACCCTTAATTTTTTGGCATTTGCAGAAATAAATCGCTTATTTAATAAAATGTCAATAAGTTAGATTCGTCAAGGTAGAGCAGGTAAGTCAATATTTATCGGCGATATAAACGCCATACAATATTCTATGATTACCACACATTGCGTGGACTGTGTACATTTTAAAAAGCTTGAGTTAAATTTTTTTTTAAATTTTGTCTACTTATATCTAGGCTGAATCAAAACTTTCCATTTGAGATTTTCATCAAAAGTTGTATCCTTCTGGATAAAATATATCCTGATCTCAACAATTGTTTATCGCTTAAAGATAAATTGCAGTCATAGTCATATTCTCAGAAACCTCAAACAAAATATAATTTTCATTGAATGTTGCATGATATCAGTTTGTAGTATCTAAATTACATGAAATTACATATATCCTTGCACCTTGGCCGGTCCCCTAAGTACACAAACACATTGATTGATTGCCAATTGAATTTGAGAATCTAAACCGAATTCCTTCGATGCATATTAATGCATGTGTGTTTATTTTAACAAAAGATCATACAATTGAAGCCTATTTGAATTTGAAATTGGCCACATTGTATTGTATTTTATGGAAGGCATTTCAAGATATTGTTTGGTTGTTTTTTTGTCATCCATTAATGAAATGTGAGCCGATGGTCATGAATTTTCATTTCACTTTGATAGGATTGCAAATATGGCTAAGTACCTTGGAATGAATTTGGACGCGGAGTTAAAGTGGAAAGAGCACATCAAAAAGAAAAGAGAAGAACTGAACATAAAATATAGAAAAATGTACGGGTTACTGGGAAGAAACACAGACCTTTCCACCCAGAATATAAGCAAGTGCTGAAGCCTGTTTGGACGTACGGCATCCAATTATTGTCCTGTACTAAGAAAACAAATACAGAAACCATACAAAAATTCCAAAACATAGTCCTTCGTGGAATAGTAAATGCCCCTTGGTATATTAGAAATAGCGATTTGCACCGTGATCTACAAATCAACATGGTTACAGAAGAAATTAAAAAACACGCTATATCACACAATCAGCGTCTACAAAATCATGAAAACTCCGAGATGGAGAGAGTCCTAAATGTACGAAACAACATAAGGAGATTAAGAAGAACCAAGACTCATGAGCTTATGGCCTAATTATATGGGAAAATATTACATTTGTAAATCTTTCCCAAAGCGAAAAAAATAAGAAAATAAAATCTGTCGTCGATCTTTCCTAGATTGGTACTGATTTCCGGGTTGTTTTTGTGCGGTAAAATCCCACACTACTTGATACCGAGAACTATCAAGTGTCTTTTTAAGATTTCCACCAACAAAAAAAAAAAAAAACTTTGATAGGATTAGGAGGAAGCCAACCATTGTCCCTATTCATTGAAACCCGATGTAGCAGCATTCGAGAGTGTTGGCAATAAGTCGATCATATTAACCATAAGAAGGCTCGATAATTTATTGCGGCACAACAACAAGCTTTAATGGCAATTACTCGAAAATCGGTCTCAAGGAAAATTAATTATTTCAAGCCCGTTATGGTGGGAACGAATATTCAAATGGATTGTTCAAGAAGAGGAATTCAAGGTTTAGTGTGTCAAGTTGTGTAATTTAATTGGATACTTGTGGTTGTTGTAATTCTTTGGGTGAAGTATTTTCAGTATTGTGTATCGCTTATGGTCGATAAGTTATTTTCAACCCCATTTTAGCCCCACATTTTAAGCCATTTATTTTTAGGATTACTCTAAATTTATTTTTAAAACTATATTAAATATTTTATTTAAATTTGTATACAAAAATGACTAAATATAGTCAAATAAAATACAGATTTTATATTACACAGCCTACTTTTTATAATAATTCATAGAGTATACAGATTGGGGTAATGTATGAAATAGAACATCGGATAAATGGCCGCCAGGGCTTTGCTGGAACGCACGTACTCATTTATTAAAAATTTCTATGATCGTTTCGTATAAATGCGGCTGAATTTCAATAATACACCGACCAACTTCCTCTTTCAAAGCGTTGGTGGTTATGGTATTGTTGGCATAGACCTTTGGCTTTAAAAAAAAACGAGTGGTGGGTGCACGACCGGGTCGTACGCAACCTTCTCTTTCGCAGTGAGTTGGGCGTTAGATCAAATCATAAGCATTTTGATAATTGATGCTAAAAATGATATAATAAATGTCGAAATTGATTATAAGAACGTTTACTCAGAAATTTGAATAATAATGATTTTCCGTTATTGATCAAAACTTAAAATTCCGTTTAGTGATAGTTGGACTAAAACTATTTTTATGAAATTGTTTCAAATTGCAATAGTAGTTTATAACGGGTGATTTTTTAGCTGGTTTGGTTTTTGCAACACTGGTTTTGACAGCTGACGTGTGTTTAGTACATTGTGTCACTATCAAACAGCTTCAGTTTGGTTTGCAATTTAACCATGGATCGTCTTACAAATGAACAACGCTTGCAAATTATTGAATTTTACTATCAAAATTCGTGCTCGGTTCGAAATGTTCATCGCGCGCTGCTTCCATTTTATGATCGGCATTCTCGACCTTCTGAGCAGTCTATTCGGAAGATTGTGACCAAATTTCGCACCAAATTTACTTTGTTGGACATTAAACCACCAACACGTTTACGTACTGTGCGTAGTGAAGAAAATATTGCGGCCGTATCAGCTAGTGTGACAGAAGACCGCGAAATGTCGATTCGGCGCCGTTCCCAGCAGTTAGGCCTTTGTTACAGCATTACGTGGAAAATTTTGCGGAAGGATTTGGGCGTAAAGCCTTTTAAGATACAGCTGGTGCAAGAACTAAAGCCAGCCGACCTACCACAACGCCGAATTTTTGGTGAATGGGCTCTTGGAAAGCTGACCGAGGATCCGCTATTTTATCGAAAAATTGTGTTCAGCGATGAGGCTCATTTTTGGTTGAATGGGTACGTAAATAAGCAAAATTGCCGCATTTGGAGTGAAGATCAGCCAGAAGCATTGCAACAGCTACCAATGCATCCCGAAAAAGCCACTGTTTGGTGCGGTTTATGGGCCGGCGGCATTATTGGGCCATATTTCTTCAAAGATGATGCGAATCGCAGCGTTACTGTCAATGGTGAACGCTACCGAGCGATGATAACAAACTTTTTTTTGCCCGAAATGGAAGTTCTTGACTTGCATGATATGTGGTTTCAACAAGACGGTGCCACATGCCACACAGCACGCGAAACAATGGCGCAATTGCGAGGCGAGTTTGGTGAACAGTTAATTTCACGTTTCGGGCCGGTCAAATGGCCGCCTAGATCGTGCGATTTGACACCATTAGATTATTTTTTGTGGGGGTATGTCAAGGCTAATGTCTATAGGGACAAGACCGCTTCGATTGACGCACTGGAAGCTAACATCCATTCATTCATTCGTGAGATACCGGCCGATATGTGTGAAAGAGTATGCCAAAATTGGACTCAGCGGATGGGCTACCTGAGACGCAGCCGCGGTCAACATTTGCACGAAATTATCTTTTAACATTAAATTGCAAGGTTCAATCTATCGATTCAAATAAATATTTTATTCATTTTTGCGAATTTTTTGTGTTTTTTTTTTAAAAAAAAGTTCTAAACCTCTTAAAAAATCACCCGTTATATTAAATTTCATTCAATTTGACATAATAGTTTGCGAAAAATTAAAAATTTTCTTTATATCGCCTGAATGATAAAATCCGTTATATGGATTTTCTCGCAAAAAACTGGGAATGCATTTTTATTGGAACTATTATGTTTATAGTATATATAAAGTTTAATCAAAATTGTTAGAGCCGTTTTCGAGAAAATTGAGGTTATGTGTAATTTTTATATGGCAGGTACCGTTATTAACATGGCTAGAAGCAAACAAAAAAAATGGCCTAGAATTATGACCAAAACAAGCTTTGATACGAAGTTTGAAGAAAATCGGCCTTGCCGTTTAGGCTGCGGAGACCATTACGGACAGACGGATCGACGAACCGACGCACAGTGGGGCAGGAATGCCTGATTAACGGCGATAATAATAAAGCCTTTTGTTGCCTAGACCAAAAGATACTTTTCGAAAGGTTTTTTGTATGCTGAATTCGAATCCGAAGTCAAAAAAAAACTCCACAACTTCAGGTTTCTGAGATAATCCCCCTATAAAATATTAAATACGCTTATTTGGTATTTGTTGGTATATATATTAGAGTGAGGAATTTGGATTAACAGATTAAAAAGCCATTTGTGAATTTAATATTTTCCTTATTTTAAATTCAATTTTAAACACTCTTATATCATTTTTTAGTTCAATATTCTTATATTATATATAAGTTAAATGTTTAAACATTTCAACAGCTACATTTTGATTGAAGACAAATAAGTTAGATTTTGAAATATGTAACGGGTGATCCAAGTAGAGATACTTTTTTCAATAGCCTTTTTTGACAGATCACGTGTGAGTCGTGTCATGCTGTCATGTTATTTTTGTTTAGTATTGTTTGTCATTTTAAATGGAAAGACTTACGCGTGAACAACGTTTACAAATTGTTCAACTTTATTATGAAATTTCACGTTCTGTGAGGAATGTGTTTCGTGCACTTCGCTCAACTTATGGTCAACATAATCGGCCTACTGAGCGTACTATTCGCAACATTTTGAGACCCAGCATTCATTATTGGATAATAGTCGACCGAATAGACCACGTCCAGCACGCTGTGAAGAAAATATAGCGGCCGTAGCTAAGAGTGTAAAATTATGCCGGTGCGAACGTAACCGTCAATGGCGACCGTTATCGTGCCATGATAACCGACTATTTGATGCCTGAAATTGAAGCTCGTGATCTCGGCGACATTTGGTTTCAGCAAGACGGCACCACTTCCCACACATCGCATCAATCAATGGACTTATTGAGAGAACATTTCGGTGAGCACATAATTTCACGTTTTGGGTCGGTCGATTGGCCACCAAGATCGTCTGATATCACACCGTTAGACTTTTTCCTGTGGGGATATGTAAAGTCAAAAGCTTATGTCGACAAACCCGCTTCGATTCAGGCCTTGGAGGAAAACATCACGCGTGTCATTCGCCAGTTACCAGTCGAAATGCTCGAACGAGTGATCGAAAATTGGACTCAACGAATGGACCATCTGCGACGTAGCAACGGCCATTATTTGATAGACATAATCTTCAAAAAATAAATGCCAAAGAATGTTCTTTCAAATGATAATAAACATTCTCCATTAAATTTGAATTTTCTGTGTTTTTTTCTTTAAAAAAGTAGGGAACCTCGAAATGGATCACCCTTTATTTAATATCTGAAAAAAATTCGGTTCATAATGTCTATTAATGTGTCTTGTCTAGATGTTTTTCGACTAAAATATTCTCTGTACATTTTAAAATCCTTATTCCGGGCTTCTAAAGCTTCTCCACTCAATTCTCCAATGGGCAATATACTTTGAGAAATTATTTCATGTCCATGAATAAGAATTTTATGAACTGAAGTTCATATAATACCAAGGATAGAGCATTACAAACAACTTTGCAGTCTCAAGACAATAAATTTTAAATTTTGGAGCATCAATACTAAATCCACTTGATAAGCACTGCAAAATTATATGAAATTTTTGTATCAGATTTACATAAATTCCGGTAGACATCTTGGATCTGTGTTCCAGGATCTGTCAAAAATCTGAAGATTTGATTAGTTGTGGACTTTCCTGGCCTAAGACTACACTGATAAGGGTCGACCAGGTTGTTGTAAACGGGTTCAGGCGTTCGCATATTACGGCAGACAGGATCTTGTAGGCGATGTTGAGGAGACTTATGCCTCTGTTGTTCGCGTAATTCATTCACATAGAATCAGCAAACGATGCTGATGTGCCATTCCTCGGGCATACTTTCATGCGACCAGATTTGGTATATGAGTTTGTCATCTCCGCCGGGTTAATAAATCTCGGCGGAAAGGCCGTCATTTCCGGCGGCCTTGTTAAGCTTGAGTTAAGATTTTGCTATCCTCACTTCACTTAGGTCGGTTGGTTGGTAGATTAAGCTGTCGTCGCCAATTATGAATGGTTCGTTCTGCCTGATAGCGGAAGACTATCAACGCCGATTACATGCTGCAGAAGTGGTTCTTCCATATCCTCAGTATAAACTATGTCTCAACTACGATATTTTCATGTTCATTCTCTTCGAGCCTTGTATCCTTGGCTTTGCCATTTTACACTTTTGTAAAACTGGCGAACATCCTTCCTGGAGTGGCACCTCTCTATATCCTCGATTGCACGCTTTTCTTGTCCTTTATTCTTCTTTCCAAAAAGACGGTATTCTTCCCTTCTTCATTGCCTTTTGAATGTGTTGTTAGTATCCGACCTTGATGGAGCAGCGAGAATTTTCTACCATTATGGACGTGATTGTAAGCCAAAAAGTAAATATACGAGGCTTTCAAATAGCTTCATTTCAGGATCCGCTTTATTGTAATGATTTGATCCATTGTAGATTTGCTTGTTCTTCCTGACTTCGGGAGACTGTTCAACAGCGTTTTACTGTCTCCTGAATTGACAGGTTGAACCAAAGGCCAAAGACTCCAAACTCATTAAAGCAGTTAATTAGGAGAATCTTTGGGTTTTATTGTTTTTCATTTAAGGCAGCAGAATTTTCTTTATAAAGAATATCACACAGAATCATTTCTTGATACTATAGCTACTAGTAGAGGGATGCCACTGATGAAAGCCGTTTTGATTAACCAAGCCCTGTATTTATGTATTCCACATTCCATTAATCTCTTTCAAGGTTCACAACTATATAAAACGCATCACATTTTCCTAGGTTCTAAAGCAAAAGACACACACAAACAAATTTACAAGTCAAACAAAATTCCCACCACACAGTAGTATCAGAGATCGGTATTTACCAACAATGCCATGTAAACGTTCGCCAAGTTCGTTTTTTCGCTTTTGTGTTGATTTAGTTCCAACTGAAATCCATAACAAAACCGACAAATAAATGGAAAACTAAAAAATACACAACCAAACCGTGAATTCCTCAGAGAATTCTGCATAGTTTAGTTTTAAAGTATTTTCCTCTACAGACGGCAGTATTCTATTCCCGTCAATACCGTTTTAATATTTACGGAAAAAATCCAACAATAACAAGCAAAAATCATCATCCACCACCCTTTTGTATGTGCCTGTTCCATTTTTTTCCCCAATCCTGTGGGAATCACAGAATAACACAAAAAATGAAGGTTTTACGACAGAAGAAAAAAATCGCCATTCGACTATATCTGCAAACACTTTTTTTTTACAAATAGAATTCGAAATCTAAAATACCAAAAACGGTTTATCGGCCTCTCTATATCTCTGACTCGATGCGGTGTGTCTTGCTCAAAGCGTTGCTTAGATCTCCATCGGGAGTTGTAAATTTTTGCGGTTGATGTAGCATTGAAAGTCTACCTCCAAAGGATAGTTGTCTAATGCCTTTATCTATAGAAAACCTCTACTAAAACCACCTGAAACCACCAGCTCGAACCAATGGCGGGCGCCCATTTCTAAATCTCTCTAGGGGCTCCTTTTTTTCCACTCAAAAACTTTTCAAAAATTCATGAAGTCTGATTCGTTTTTGTTTATTTTAAGTGAAGTGGAATATTACATGGGTATTGGGTAGAAACGGTATGGCATAGCATGAAAGGACGGACGAGGTGTTAGCGTCATCTCTAGTGTAATCTCTCCACCAAAATGAGATAGATAGTTGAGGTACGAGTATGTGTGCGTGGAGGAATTTTTTGTTTTGTTGGCCCTCTTTTATTTGGTATTTGGATCCAGGTAGAACTGTGGCATTATTTGTCAATGGCAAGATACATGTTGGTGTACATAGATGCGAAGAAGTTTATACATAAGTTATGCCTTTGCTCTTTTAAGGTGCGAAGGAGAGTTGTAAATTTGAAGTGGGCATACATATTTAATATCTCATGAGGATATGTTGGTCTTTGATTGTTCGTTATGCTGTAGGATTTTTTTATTTGGCAATGTACACACTTGCATAAGATGAATTAGGTGTTTGATAGAGGGTTAGGTTGATGACAAGTAAATATTTAATACCCCCTTGCCATGCGAACTACTAAGTTTGATTTCTGCTGTTATTTTGATTTTAAAAATAAAATGGCAGTTAACATGCCTTTGTAAATGTTGCATAAAGTGGGTAAAACGTTTATCATGTTTTTCTGCAAAAAAAATTAGTCCCTGAAGAGTGGGCGTATGTGGAACATATTTTTTTTTTTGATTGTGTGACGAGTAGCTTTGTATTGTAACATGATAAAGGTTCTGGTGATACTGTCTTTTGGGAGATTTATAACGTCAGAGTGCACTTTATCTTGGAAATTGATGATACGTCTTACAGACAGAGGTTTCATTTAGCAAAATAGCCATATGTTCCCTTATTATGTTAGTACATCGCTGCAACAATGTTGATGTTGGATATGCAATGTTCTTTAGAGATTACAGAACTTGTTGAGTTGCATGTTGTAACAATTTACCAATCGGCTGAAGAATTTTCTCATCTAGGAAATGAATAAATGTGGACGACACTCTAGAGGAAATCAACGGTATTGCCAAAGGTGATGTTTCCTTACACTAAGGCAAATAGTTCCTTTCTCATACATAGTGGAGAAATGCCTCAGGTGAGATTGTTGTGAGTCAGGGTCGGGCCACAGAGGCATCTTCAGTGGAGGTGAGGAGGGCATGGCACGCTTGTGGCTAAGCTCGTCGGACGGGGTAGGTCTTGCCCGCTTACCACACACCACCTGCTCGACAAACATTTTGTTCGTGCCAAAAATATAAAAAAAAGCAAAAAAGAGAAAAGGAAGCTTCGTTACGTTGACTGCGGACAGACCTCTAAAGATAGAAAAGAAGATTTTTTTTTTATTTTGACCTGCATAAGCAGTAATATACACATCGAACTAAAAGATCTATTATGCTTGCCGTCAGATGCTTTTTAGGTTAGTAGCGCTTCTACTTTCCTAATGTAGCTGATAATACTTTCAGCCGAAGATTTCCTCAATTCTTCGGGACTTAAGAATTCCCTGAAGAAAGATTCTCTTCTCATACCGTAAAGGGCCGGGCATTCACATATTATATGCTCGGCTGTTTCGTCTTCTTCTAGACATAGTCTGCATTCCGGTGGGTCGACTAGATGCATTTTATTTAGGTGATATCGCAGACCGTGATGACCAGTTAGGTAGCCTACCAAGTTTTTGATATCGTGCCTGCGAAGATTTAGTATCTTGTTGGCATCTGATTTGAAGGGCTGAATAGCTCTTTTGGCCTGTCTTAGGCCTGGGATGTTTCCCCAGTATGAAACACATCTGTTTTGTTCCCAGTTTTTTATGACCAGATTTATGGCTGATTTGGGGATTGCACAGAAGGGTTCAGGTCCAATGAAGGGGGTTTCCGAACCTTTTCTGGCTAGTTCATCAGCTTTTTTGTTACCTTCAACTCCCTTATGTCCGGGGACCCACCATAGTTTGGTTTTGTTCCTGGAACTGAGTGTTTGGAGGGAGTTGAAGCAGTGTAGTACTGATTTGGAGTCAACAATGTGTGAGCTAAGGGCTTTTATAGCTGCTTGACTGTCCGTGAATATATGGATGTTTGCGCCTTTAATACCTGAGTTGTGTATTAGGTTTGCGCATTCTTTTATGGCAAGGAGCTCAGCTTGGAATACACAAGGGCTTTTTCCCATAGGTATTGAGATGTTTTTATTTGGTCCATGTATGCCAGCTCCTACCCCTGAGTCCATTTTAGAACCATCCGTATACCACTTTAGGCCGTTTAGGCAGTTTGGTGGGTTGTTGCTACACCATGCAACAAGAAGATAAGAAAGGAAAAAGCACTACTCATGACCGATGTCACCATCGTTGAGAGATCTGGGAATACTTCGCGTGTCTAAACGATACCTGCAATCGCGTGAACCCTATCCGCAACTCTCGTTGCCAGCTTAGCTCTCTCAGGAATGGAAGGTTCACTATGACCTCCGAAATATGCCTGTTGTTGATGGCAAGAGATGGCCATCCCACGACACTACCGATTGCTATCACCCTGGCCGTATTGTGAGTGATAGCCCCTGATTTTACTCCCCAGTCAAAACAATTACGTATACGTACGTGTCTTCACGTCGCATTATGTCATTGTAGATCTGAAAAGGACGGCCTTCCCAAGAACACACACGCACCGCTGAAACAATGCCATTTCGGCTTATACGCGCACAAAAAAAATGCTTAGCAGAGTAATATATCAAAATATAATTCCTAACCTTACTTAAACTATAATTCAAATTAAAAACACAAATTACAAATACAATTTAATCCAGGAACTGCTGCTTTAATTTGATGTAGACCGCTTGGGCCGTCTCGATTGTATAGAGGCTTTTGTTTGTAGAGGGTCCCAATGAGCACCTCTTCTTCGTCTTGGGACACACTTCACTTTTATATGGGTAGTATTTGTAATTGTCTTATTTTATTTTATTCACTAAATGTCTTTTCACTGTTCACTTTTTGTCTTTTTGTTGGGTGGTTAAATGACCTGGTGGTCGAAGTAATCCATTGGTGGATACTTTTCCGCTTCTTGGAAACCGTTCGGCCGCTTGTAGCAACGGCTCGGTCCAACGGAACCAACGCTCACGACTAACCGTCGACGCACCCAAGGATTTCTAGTGAGGAGACGCACGATTGCTTTTTCCACCAGCAGGAAACAGTTCAACTTTCCAGAAAGTCTTCATATGGGGCAAAGCCTGGCGTATACGCGCTTTGTCTCCTTTTACACCTCTCGAACTCAAAAAGCACAAATCCACAAGTGAATAAAAACTATTTCACCAGAATGGTGTTCCTTTTTTGTTTTTTTTTTTTTAATTATCAAACAAAAATGTAACGAATTTTAATTTCCGCACAAAATTCCCGACTGGAGTGTACACTGTATAAATCAGTAAATGATTGAGTGGGCTTTCATACGAATGCTTCTTTGTGTGGTTTTCCCCTTCCTTTGTCTAACCATATACCTTTGCACAAACTCCTTCTTTCCCTTTTTTGTCAGATTTCTCGTTTTATTAATAAATCATTTATCCCATCCTATCATTTGCCTTCTCAATCCTGTCATTTGATTAAATCTTTGATTTTCGTCCGTTCGTTTGAGTGATTTGTTGTTTCTTTAGTAATTGTCATATTAATGAGTCGTCAGTTAATCCTAAATGATAAAACTATACTATCATTCTTATCCTATTATTGCACTTATCTAATCTTTTTACCTAACCTATTAAAGCGTTAAACCATCTACCCTGATCTACAACCTACATAAAGCTTTATTAGTACGCAAGTTGACATACATGACAGGTAAGCACATTTCTTTCAAACGTCAAAACAATTATATTCGACGAGGTGGTCGACACGAAAATGAGGAATTGAGGACAAGGTGAGTTATATTCATTTTTAATAAAATTATCTACTGCGTATTAAATTATAAATTATTATTTACAGGAAGGATTTCTACATGGGACATCGGAGGGAAGTCTTTTGCCTGCTGTGTGTGTATCAGGGATGGAAATTTCAAGCACATACCACAGCAGGCAAATGTTTGTTTACATTTTTCAACTGGTATGTACACATTCATGGTTATTGCAAACATTTATCGTATGCAATTTTTTTTCAGGTGCATTAATGGAGGATTCTCTCGGTGCTGCCGAAATTGCGTGCACCTGGCCACGTAACAAGATCAGCAATGGATAAAAGTAAAAAACCCATAGTAACTGCCTCGAAAAACACGAATCTCAAGGTTGGTTAGGTCCTTTTGAACAGATTTGGTGGCGAAAGAGCCAAAACGCCAACGCCAGTGCTCAATTCCGTTGTAAATACTGATGTCCCCGTATCTTTGGGGTATCTTATAAATTTGAAGCTGGCCCTAAAGTTTGGGGGTTGTCCCTTGGGTTGACTACCCTAACAAACAATTTCGCTTCAATAAAACACTATCGAAGCTATTTAGACTCCAGCAATATTACCTTATGAAGTCTTATGGAAAAAAATTTGGCGCACTTTTAGTAAGTGACTTCTTTAAATGGAAGTGTAACAGAAAAACTTTTTTTTGCTTATAAAAGGTCTCATAGAAGCGAATTATAGGCTTCGCCAAAAGTCTTTCCAAAACTATTTGGAAGTCTTCTCGAAGTTGAAAAATAATTTTTATTTTTATTATTTAATTTTTGTTTTTATATTTTCTTACATAATTTACTTTTATTAATTTCAATTTCAATCTCTTGTAATTCTTAAAACCTAATTCTTAATTATGAAAGTATAAAATTCAAGGCAATTATATAAAAACTCTTATCTTACTGGGATTCGAACTCGCGTTCTCTCACACGGTAGTCACACACGCTATCCAATATATGTACTCTGGAACATGAAGGACGATTAAGTATGACGAAGTACTTGAATCGTTCCCGATCTTTTCACCTTTTTCCCGATCTTTTAACCTTAGCTTTTTTAAGCCTTCATTCGTAAGCTCTATACATGCTATGCTTCGGACTAACTTCGTGCTAAGATCTACCGAAACATATTTACGTATGGTACATGTACACACGTCTCCGGAAGCTCAAAAACAACCATACAGAATTTATACCACCATAACTTCTGTTATGCTTGTGAATTTTACTGCCTAATATTTTAACAGGCTTCTACCCAAACAATCGACTGCAGAAATGCTCAACCTCCGCGCACAAGTACTATGTAAGGCCTACAGAAATTATTGCTTGTGGAAATTAAATTTTATTGCCTTATAGAGGAATAATTGTTAGTTTTGCTTGGGACCTACACAGGTAAAAAAAAAGGACAGAAACGATCGTACCGCATCCGGAATATGAGAACATTAAAGAAGAGAGTTATAGCCGAACAATTAGCGAAAACCCTATGCTACTACAAAGCAAACATTACTGTCATCCTGGGCAAAAGGGAGATAAATAACTGTGGACCCTGTTATAGATAGCAGAATCAGCAACTATTCGGATGTGGACATGTTATAAGTGCCAGACCTAGAGAGGAATCTTTATTCGTTCAAGACATTAGCATTCTTGCTATTGTTTCAATCCAAATTTACCAGCATAAGCCTCCTATCCGCTCACGCTGCTACGGAGTACGGAGGAAAAACATGATATAGGGAAAGACTGCTTCTATGATCCCCTTGACAAAACTTAGGAGGGACTATCGAAGTACGATGTTAAAATCGTTCTGGGAGATTTTAATGAAAAGGAGTTAAGAGCAGACATATATAGCAGTGTTGACGAACAGTCAACCAAATTGATTACATTGCGATAGACAAGAGGCACGCATCCAGTATTTTGGATGTCCGAACATTCCGAAGGGGCTAACCTCGACTCGAACAGAATCCTGTCAAGATGAACAAAGAAATATCGTAGTTGAGATACAGTCGATGCTGAGGACATGGAAGAACCACTTCTGCAGACTGTTAAAAGACGATTACGTACAACATTCCGCTGTCATGCAGAACGAACCATTTAATATTGGCAACGAGAGCGAAAACTGCCAACCACCCGACCTAAGTGAAGTGAGGATAGCAATATCTAAACTCAAGCTTAATAAGGCCGCCGGAAATGACGGCCTTCCCGCTGAGCTTTATAAAGCTGGCGGCGATGACTTCGTTAGTAACATCCACAAACTCATAAGCCAAATCTGGTCGGCTGAAAGCATGCCTGAAGAATGGTACCTCAGCATCGTTTGCCCGATCCACAAAAAAGGACACCCTCTGAACTGCACCAACTAAAGAGGCATAAGTCTACTCAACATCGCCTATCTGTCGTAATATGTGAACGCCTGAAACCGTTTACCAACAACCTGATCGGCTCTTATCAGTGTAATTTTAGGTTAGGAAAGTCCACAATCGATCAAATTTTCTCACTTCAGCAGATCCTGGAAAAAACCCAAGAAGTCCAAATCGATACCCACCACCTATTTATCGATTTCAAAGCCGCATACGACAGCATTTATAGAGACGAACTATACAGAGCCATGTCTAGTTTTGGTATACCGTCCAAACTCGTCCGTTTGTGTATTTATTTTTTTTTATTTATTTATTTTATTTATTTATTTATTCTCTCTACGATTTATATCAACAGATTTGAAAATAATTTATAAAACAGTGATACTTTATATAATATCGTTAGTTATCATTAGTATTAAATTTATGCATTAAATATGCTAACAATAAATTTTTAAATGTATTTCTTTCCATGCTTATATCAAGACAATAGTATACTTCATTAAATAATTTACTGCAATGACTTAAAGGTTCTCGTAAACCATAATTAGTTCTATGTGAAACTTCAAATAATAAAGGCCTCGATCTTAAACCTCGAGAAGGAGCATAAATATTTATATTAAAAAGAAAGCTAGAGCAATCAATATAGCTACACAAAACATCCCGAACAAACATTACGCTATACATTTCTCTACGCGATTCAAGAGATTGCATTCCTAACAAAAGGCATTTTGAACGATAAGAAAAATGTACAGTATCAACGCAACCGAAAAATTTTCTCAAAGCAAACCGCAAGAAGTTTTTCTGAACTCTTTCAATCTTTATTATATCACTTTGAGTTGATGGATTCCAGACAACAGAAGCGTATTCCAAAGAAGGTCTTACAATGCTATAATATAGTGATTTTAAAGTGTAAGGATCAGAGAATTCAGAAGAATTTCTTTTCAAGAATCCCAACAGAGAATTAGCTTTTGAAATTATGGAATTAATATGAAAACGAAACGTGAGTTTTTCATCAAATATCACACCAAGGTCTTGAACTTCATGGACAATTTTTAAATTAACATTGTCTAAGGAGTACGATGGAACAATGTTATACAAAGAACGATTATAAGACATACTGGTGCATTTTTGGAGATTAAGCTTTAAATCATTCAGTTTACACCAGTTAACAAACGAATCAAGATCGTTTTGCATAAGCAAACAATCAGCGGAATTTGAAATTACTGCAAAAAACTTGATATCATCTGCAAATATGAGACATTTGCAAAATTTCAACATTTCAGGTATATCATTTACATGAAGTAGGAAAATAGGGGGGCCCAAATGACTCCCTTCAGGAACTCCTGAGGTAACAAATATTTCCTTAGAGCATACATCATCCACAATTACCATTTGCTTCCGACCAAACAAATAAGATTTAAACCAACCCAATAGAGGGTTAGAAATTCCATAGCTTTCAAGTTTTTTCAGAAGAATTTTAAGGTTTATTCTGCTAAATGCCTTAGTAAAATCGGTATAAACTACATGAATTTGCCTATTTTTCTCCAAAGCATTTATTGAAAAATTTGTAAAGTCAACCAGATTTGATACCGTAGACCTACCTTTCCAAAATCCATGTTGAAAATCACTTACGTGCCCTTTTAATAAATTGAGAAAGAGGTCTTTTACTAGACAATCCAACATCTTGGGTATAGTGGATAATTTTGATATTGGCCTATAGTTCGCAATATTGTCTTTTTTCCCAGATTTAAAAATGGGATTTATAATTGAAATTTTCCACTCATCAAGGAAAATACCTGACGATAAAGACTGATTAAATAATTCAGTCAACGGGGTCGAGAGTTCATCAGCACAGTGCTTTAAAACAATCGGAACAAATCCCAATATATCAGGCTTTTTTATAGGTTCAAGTTCTTTTAGTAACTTAAGTACATTATCAATCGTAACTTTAAAATTACATGAATTAAATAGAGAAGGAAGAGATTCGAAATAATCTTCATTCAACGATAGTAAATTCGCTGAGTCATAAATAGTTTGAAAGTAGTCAGCAAACATATTTGCAATTTCTTCCGGGTCAGAAGAAGATTTATTTTCAAGATGCATCGTTGACGGAAATCCAACACTTCTCCGCTTTGTATTAATGTAATACCAAAATTGATTTGGATTCGATTTCAATTTAGATTCTATTGACTGTACATAGTTACAATGCAAGAATTTTGATAGGAAAATAAACTCTTTTCTCAGACGACAAAAAAGTGTATAGTCAGCAATAGAATTTGATTGCTTGAAATGCTTATGCGCAGTATTTTTTGCGTTCTTTAATTTCTTTAGTCGGCTATTGTACCACTTTGGACTAGAATTTAACTTTCTACGAATCAAAGGAACACTATTATTTAAAGCTTCACTTACAAAATGTTTAAGTTTTAAAAAGTTTGTACATAAATCATAATTTTTGAATTCTGTTTTCCAATTTATAGTATTAAGTTGAGATTTAATTAAATTCAAATTATTTGTATTAAATCTACGATAATATGACTGTGAGTTGTTAAATTTACTGCAATTTTCATAATCATAAATAGATATACAAACATTTATTACCGTATGATGAACGGAATTATTAAGCAATGGAAGTGTTTCAAAAATATTTGTATTCAAATCATTAGAAATAAAAACTAAATCTAAAAGCCTATTAATAGAATTGTATACATTGTTTATTTGATTTAGATTTAAAGAAAAGAGTGAGTCACACATCATAACTTCAGTTTCAGAGTTTATTAATATGGGCATTAATTTGTTTTCATCTACCTTAGTCCAATTTAAGTTTGGCAAATTAAAATCACCAAGTACACAAAAATAAGCATTTCCATTTTCCGGTAAGTTGGCAACCCTATCAATATTTTCTAAGTGTGTGTATTATGACGATGGAGAATTCTCGCTGCACCATCAGGATCGGAAACGACCTCACCGACACATTCGATACCAAAAAAGGATTTAGGCAAGGCGATGCGCTGTCATGTAACTTTTTCAATTTGATTCTTTAGAGGATTGTGCAAAACTTCCAAGCCAACACCAGAGGCACAGTCCTCCAAAAATCGGTGCAACTACTAGCATACGCCGACGATATTGAGATCATTGGTAGGACTCAACGTGATGCCATAGCCACGTTTGCTAGTATAGAGAAGGAAGCGGCAAAAATGGGTTTAGCAGTAAATGAGGGTAAGACTAAGTATATGCTGTCAACACGAAAGGACACACAAAATCGACGAATTGGACAGAACGTCACCATTTACAGATACAACTTTGAGGTAGTACGGCACTTTGTCTACCTCGGCTCCGCTATTAACTCTGACAACATCACGTCAGAAATCAAACGAAGAATTACTCTTGCCAATCTCTGTTTCTTCGGGCTAAGAAGATAATTTAGTAGTAAAGCCCTCACTCGAACTACTAAGGAGATCCTATATAAGACCCTGATTATCCCAGTCCTGCTCTACGGCGCTGAAGCATGGACCGTATCAAAAGCGGATGAAGAAATCCTTGTTCGAGAGGAAAATTCTTCGGAAAATCTTCGGTCCCGTTTGCGTTGACGGGCTATGGAGACGAAGATTCAACAACGAACTATACGAGCTGTTGAGCGACATACCCCTAGTCAAAAAACTCCGCATTGGACTTTTAAGATGGCTAGGACATGTAGAAAGAATGGACACCAATACTCCGGCTCGCAGAGTCTTCGATTCCCAGCCAGACGTCGAACGCAGAACGCGCCTTAAGTGGCGCACACAAGTGGAAAGCGATCTCAACCAACTTGGAGTGCGCAACTGGAGGCAGTTAGCTAAGGACCGGGCTAATTGGAGAGGCATGTTGGTTGAGACCCAGGTTCATCCCGGACTGTACAACATGATGGAAGCAGTATAGCCTCAAAAGGGTGCAGCCCAAAAACATTCCAACGACATACTTGGTCATGATTAGACAGAAAAATAGTAACTGGAATAATGGTGGATTTAATAAATGCATGGTTTGTGTCAAAAAAGAGAGTGAACATCCTGTGATCGCTTATAATTCACAAAATTTTGTAAAAAATGTTTGTGCTAAGTAGCCAATAAATATTGACCATTATTTGTTCGAATCGTATAAGCCTTAACTACTGCCACTCCCACCATATAGAATTTTGGAAAAAGTATCCACAAGATCACATACACATACAGTTTTACCACGTCCACTTTTTGGGGGCGTTTTCTTAAGCAAACGTTAAATAAGGAAATTAAAAAAGGTTTTGATTTGAATAGTTTGCTTATGTTCGTAAATAGAGATAGATAGATTCTTTATTTTTTTTTCATTTTAAGTAGTATCTACAATGTTATTGCGAATACGGACATGACAATTCTGCCGTCTGCCGGATTTTACGTTTCGTTAAAAGAACATGAAAAAGAAAATTATAGAAACAAATTATAGTTATACGAGTAAGACAATTGGTTATAAAAGAATAATGAGTTTCCAAATAGTAAGTTGTAAATATTATTTTTATTTTTTTTTATATTTTTTTATTTATATATAAAAAGCTAGAGTCCTGAGATATTTTAGGTGCACATTAATGATTTGAAACATACAAAATGATCTTGAAGGAATAACTTGCAGAACTGAAAGTATCTTCTAAAAGCTATTACGATAGCTCAGTGCATGTTTGACAAATTTAAACAAAGTGGACCAACCGCGAGCACCATCTAAAATTTCAAAGAGATAAATGTCGGATTTCTTGTAGAATTGGGCACACCGTAATAATATGATTACAAATTTGCTGTTGGTTGGCTCTATTAGGAATACAGTTTAAGTTCAATATTTCAACCCTGGTTTTGAAAATGCTGTTTATAACTTCAGGCGTGAATTTTGAATTGAAGTAGCTTTGTGCAGTTAACAATTGGTGGTTTAAGTTTTTGTAAATTAATCTGGATGCTGATGATGATGCTTTCCTTAGGTGCTGGTCATAAATTTTGTTATCAACGTTAGCTATGATGAAAGCAAATATATCCCGCCATTCGCTGACATTATTTGCTGATAGAGATACTGAAAGATTTGTGACGCCATCTGATTCCATTCCCTGAATGGAGAAGCATGGGTCTGAATTAGTTGAACTAAAATTGATTTGTGGAGACTGTTTCCACTTCTCTTCATCACTTTTATCAAATAGTCCGAATGAGCTTTCAGACTTCGAATGTAAAAAGGTGGAAGCCCCGATTCCACGTGTATGGTATAGGTTGGTGTTGAGTTCGATAATCGTAGTAATCGCTTGAAGAAATATCTCTAAACAGTTTCAAAACCATCAAAGGTGCTAACTCCAAAGGCCTGTACACCGTAGCACAAGCAAGTGTTGACAGTCGCGTTAAACACTTGATATTTAGATGATAGATCAACATCTTGATGCGCGAAAAATTGAGGCCACATTAAGTTTAGAGCCAACTTAGCTTCACTGCATTTTTCTTTCACGTGTTTGCCGAAGTTTAAGTTAGATGTCAACAACACTCCGAGGTACTTGAATTCACGTACTACATCAATCCGCTCGTTTTTCAGTCGCCACGTTTCCTCACGCAGTCTGCTGCTTTGATGACTCTCAAAGATCATTATCTTCGTTTTTAGGACGTTGATATAGAGATGCCATTTCTCACAGCACGATTGAAGTCTGTTTATTTGGAGTTAAAGCGTAAAGGGGTTCTCAGCCAACAGCATCAAGTCGTCAGCGTAATGAAGAACCTTAATGAGGATTCCGGTAAAGCTTACGTCTCCAGGAAGAATATAACATATATCATCAATAAAAAGAGCGAATAGAATATGGCTCAAAATGCAACCCTGAGGAACACCTGCATAGCAGATGTAACAAACCAATCTGACAACTTTGTACCATCCCATAGAGTTGCACTTGATGAAGACAGAAATTTAAGATATAAAGTTAAGAACATAATAGAAACTTCGAGCGACGCCAGTTTATAAATCAAGGCCTGCCTGTTGACTGTATCAAACGCTGCTTTGAAATCAACAAAACACACATACAACCTCTTCTTCTTTTCAAATACATTAGACGAATGTATCAAGATCATTTAAACTCTTGCCTAATTTTTTAACAAAACAAAAATCGATTTATGGAGCCAGGAGGACGGTCTGAGGGACGCGAAAGAGACAGGCGGTCTCAAGCTGCAAACAAGAACCCTAGCAGCCTACAATGGGTAGAATAAACACCCCAACGAGAACCAACAGTCAAACTACGTACATATGCGCAAAAGCCCACCGACGCTTCGATTTAAGCAGCGCACGCAAAAGGGTAAAAGGCTGAATGCCAGAGAACCCCGACGATTAAATTTAACGAAATCTATGGCCAAGGGCCCACCCTAAATTATCATGAAAAAAAATGGCTTACTATCAAAATTTCCCCAATCCCCAAATTTGCACGAAATACCAACGGATGGTAATTATTCGCGATATTATTCTACCTCTTCCTTCCTGTTAGAAACTTCGCTCTCTACCCACAATGGTCACTCAGGCGGTAATTGCCCTAAGCTTAAATCCTAAGCACTAATCCACGTCTGGGGGTTCCTTTTTCCGACTTTAGGGTTTCGATTTAATTTCGTTGTTAAATTCGTGGGGACAAATGCCGCGAAACAGATCCTCGATCGAATTTAAGGAGATAAACATTGTGTCTGCGCTCTCGTTGATTGTGTGTGGTCTGAAAGAATGCATTCAGTGGGACGTTTGGCCCGAGGAAGTTTCCCAGGTTACAAGCGAATTCACAAATGAACGCCAGACTGAGAACGAGAACGGCAACCCACTCCAGCAAAGTAGCGGAGCGGGGTAGAAATTAAGCTGTAAGTTGGGCCCGCTATTGGCTGAATGAGAGAGAGAGTGTGACCGTTTTGTTGGAAACAAAGAAGGTGGTCAAAGAAAAACCACTTCTTGGTTGACCAGCGAAACAAACGGATTGTTCAAAAGATTTTAATCGACAAAAGATGGATCGGGGAGTTTTTTGTAGAGTTTTTAACTTTCTCTTACAAAGAGAAAGATATTGTTTTCGTGAAAATTTTCGACCTCGAGATTTTGATTGATTCTAACATTACGATGATAGCGGAGCCTAAAAAAGTGGTTTTTGGAATTCCGTCCGTCGGTCCGTCGGTCCGTCTGTCCGTAATGGTCTGCCCAGCCTAAACGGCTTGACCGATTTTCTTCAAACTTCGTATCCAAGCTTGTTTTGGTCATAATTCTAGGCCATTTTTTTTGTTTGCTTTTAGCCATGTTAATAACGGTACCTGCCATATAAAAATTACACATAACCTCAATTTTCTCGAAAACGGCTCTAACGATTTTGATTAAACTTTATATATACTATAAGCATATTAGTTCCAACAAAACTGCATACCTAGTTTTTTCGAGAAAATCCATATAACGGATTTTGTCATTTAGGCCATATAAAGAAAATTGTTAATTTCTCGCAAACTACTATGTCAAATTGAATGAAATTTAATATATGTACTACTATAATAGTTTTGAACAATTCGACATAATTATTTTTAGCCCAACTATCAATTAACGGAATTTTCAGTTTTGGCCAATAACGAAAATTAATTATTATTCACATAGAAACCGATTCCTTCAAATTTCGGAGTAAACGTTCGTATAATCACATTTTGACATTATTTATATCATTTTAAGCATAAATAATCAAAATGCGTACTATATGATCTAACGCCTAGCTCGCTGTGAAAGAGAAAGTTGCGTACGACCCAGTCGTGCACCCACCACTCGTTTTTATTAAAATTGTGAATTCCCGTAGTGGTCGGGAAAACAAGAAAGTTGGGAAAAGGACGAACAGACAGGCGAAGAGTCATAAGGAATTAGCGGCAGGCTAGGCCCCGAAGTGACTGGGAGAAATTAGAGAACGCCAGGAAGGGCGTAGGAGATATAGCAGAAAGGAAAAAAAGCTAAATATAGTGCTTGTGATAGAGTTATTAAAGTAACTGAACCCGAATTGAGAATTGTTAAGATAGATCCGTTGGCATTCCGTTCCGAAAATCCCGGAAATAAAATATACGGGACACGCGAACCCCTTGTTCGACGCCATTTTGGTAAATTCCGGGAATAGACGCGATAGTGGGCCATTCAACATTTACATTCCAGATTTTCCATCTTCAAATAATCCTCAAATAATTTTATTTTATTTTCTTCTGTTTGCTTTTGTGCATCAATAAATAATTTTCTTATAACGTCACCTAACCCCGTGTATAATTTCGTTCGGAAACTTGTTGCTTTTTCAGAAACACCGTCAGACAGTTATCCAGGGGCAAATCACCGCATCCGTGAACGGATGACTCGTTACGTAAAAGTGTGTACTTGGTATTATGTGATACGTTATCGAATAACTCGTAACGTAATGTGGTATTATACCATCCGTGAACAAATACGTAAACGGATGCGTTCTTTCGATAAGTCATTCGATCAGCCAAAAGCATTCGTAATTCCATTTTGGCACGTACACCAAAGATAAACAAAATGTAAGTTGTTTTTAATTACAAGTAAAGTGATTTGAGATGAAAAAAAAAAAAAAACAATTAAAAACACTTTAATAACATGGAAAACACAATTTTCAGGGCAAGTAGCACTAAATTGAACGGCACACAAAAAAATGTGTTGATGATGATGACTTCCGCTTGCCAAGAGGGAAAGTGTGGATGCTATTTGCAATACTGGAGGTACTGCGGTTGATAATTGTTGGTTATTCAAACATAACTTTAAGAGAACCTACTTAAAGATGGTAATACATTTATGTATTCATTTATTGGATATTTTAAAATATTCTTACACTCTTTCGACAAAGAAAGTGGATTACTTTTATCCCTCACCACTTTCTCATCACTTTTACTCTCCTCAGAAGTACTGAGATAAAAAAATAAAGCACTATCCATTTTGTCTTGATATAAATTTGTTCTGATAAAATTTCCGAATGACAACTTTTTGACGTTTAAACTACTACATTTAATCCTTCCAATCTAGTACGACATTTATTACGAATGGAAAATTCCGTTCCGTGAGCATTCGAATGCCGTGATCTCAATGCGGTTGTTCGAAAGATATATCACGTAATTATCGTTCGTACGATTGACAATCCGTTCACGGATGCGGTGATTTGCCCCCAGGTTCCGGCAAGCGCTCTGCATCTTAAAGATAATGGGTTGGAAGACCCTTATACATGGCACAAGCTCTTTTTGAAAGTTTCACCAAATCAATTAATTTTTGTTTTGATATGGGTAACTTACCCTGGGAAATGGGTTTAAGTACCACAGGAAATCACCCAAACAGCTATATTTTTATAGTTGAAACTATTTTTCGTTCTTTCGTTTAGTGGAGCTACAGTTCTACATGTCCTAGCCATTTTTGGGCCGGTTTTTCAGTGCTGAGTTAATTTTGAGTTAACACAGAGTTTAATAACTCCGGAATAAATTTAAGCTAGAGTTTACTCATGAAGCAGTTTTTCAGTACAGAATTAAATTTGACTCCGTGTGTCATGATTTAATTTGGTAGCACTCATGATTTACCGATTTTGCTTAGTTATCACTTTATCAGCTGTTTGGTTTCCTTTTCCTTTGTGACAAAAGCACAAAAATGAAACAAACAAATGAAAACATTTGTTTGTTTCATTTTTGTGCTTTTGTCACAAACTTGCAAGTCTTCTTCTTAAAACAATATTTAAAACAATTTCTAGTCGCAGAGATCTGCATAATATAAGTTCAAATTGGAATTGAAAAAAATGGTTTGCCTGGTATTACATCATCGGTCAAAAACATCTGACCATTTAATCCCGGTGTAAACTCAGTAAACATGCTGGGTTAACTCGAAGTTAACTCTAGATTTAAATCGCCTGAAAAACTGCTTTCTCAAGTTAATTCGAGTAAGTTCCCGAAACTAAGATGATCTCGCACTGAAAAACTGGGCCTTAAAAGTCCTTTTCGAATTTTAACGACTTAATTTTAAGCCAATAAATTTTGTAAGCCATCTTTATATTTTTTGCATCCATAGAATCGTACTCCATTTGGGAACGCCTTGACTCTAAAAACTTTAACTCTATTTTTTGTAAATGACGAAATAGAAAAAACGAAATCTTGATGACTGTTGTAAGCAACGATTTCAAAAATTTAAACAATACTGATTCTGGCAAGCTATCAAGAGAACACTCAAAACAGAAATATTACAAGCTCTCGCTTGTTTTTTCCGTTAAATGATCATATGATTAAAAGCTGACTAAAAATTGGCGATAAATGGAAAAAAATGATCATAAGTAGTGACGAATACGGCCATTATGTGCATTGAAAAACAAAACTAAGTGAGATAGAGGTTTTTTCCTTTTAAGAGAAATTAAATGCCTGCTTTGAATGATTTTTATTATGTCGTAATTCCTGTAAAAATTTCAATTATGCCTCGGTTATTATTTCCAGCTATAAAATGTGAAAAATTATAGCTATTTTCTTAAAAAAAAACATATTTTCACCAAATCTGTACACTGTACCTATAATTGTATAAAATAGATAGCGTATAAAAACACCAAACGATGATAGAAATCATCCAGTTCAATTTCAATACAATTTTTTTTTAACTTTCAATACAATACTGGTCTAGATTTGGAACTCATCCTGTACGGTCGGAATAAACGTATCTATTATAACGTGCTAATAAGTTTGTTTTATTGTAAGTCGAACCGTTAGGCCCGCCCCTCGGCGGGCGTTCGCATTTTTTTGGAGTCCTCTTAAAGGACATCCTTAACTTAGCCTTCTCAATTGTTTTTTTTTTAATAAATAATTATAATCAAGACTGGGGCTACAGTTCAGTTTGATCCTTCAACGAACATATCTCATCTTCAAAAAGGCGAACACAGTATGACGTTAAATTTCTTGATGGATAAATGTTGATAATTCATAATGATTGATTGGTTATCTATGAGGTGTTTGTGTCAAATTCGAAAGAGTATTCATATATTTATCTGACTTTGGAAATTATCTACTAGACCGGACGAGTGAACTCAAATAGACTAATGGTTGCAAAAATTAAGCCCCAATTAGGTCCTGCAATTAGCTAAAGAAAAACGTGAGGATGAAAATTAAATCGAAAAAAAAAATTCAGTTTAGTCTCGACCCGGGAGTACTGGAGTTCAGAATTATTAATTGAGAATGTTTTGTTGCATTTAGTTGACATGTTCTTAGAGTGCAAATGACGATTTAAATGCTTCCAATGGTTGCAATCGAATCATATTTAATGATTAATTTTTTCTTCTAGTTATGGGTACGAGGTGGCAGTAAGAAAAACAAACCTTAAAAAAAACATTAAAAATAACAAGCACACAAGTTATAAGCCAATTAACGAGGAGTTATTTCGATACTTGTCTGTGTGGGTTTCTTCAATATAAGATTTTTCAAAAATAAAGGAGACGTGCGAGCTTTTTTTTATTTCTTTATTTAGGTCATTTTGAAAGATTTTATGAAAAAAATAAATATCTGGCACCAACGCAACGGCACAAACATATCATTAAACCTAACATTTCCATTCATTGTGTATACAAAGGTTTATTTTTGCCACAAAGATAGATTAGAACGCAAATTTGAGAAGCTACTCATGACAGTTTTATAATTTTGGATGATTGTCGGACTTTTACAGGAGGCTATGTAGATGTTGTTATTTTTGCAATTTAAGATTCCGAGTTTGAGAATCGTTTTAGATTTGTATCCTCTTACGTATTTTAGGGATTAAATAGAAAATAATTAATTTGCAGATTTCTACTTCACCCGTCAGCACCTCTTCTCCGTTCCCAAATATCTTTACGCTCAGGATTCTCATCTCGTATTGTTTGCACTAAAAGAATTCAAATACTTAACAGGGAGACCTTGAGATCTTTCAATGGATTTTTTTTAAATCCGATATAACAGCTCGGGTTACACACGCAAACACGGTTTAAGGAAACCCATTCCAAGTATTTAAATAAGGGTGGATACAAAAACAAATTCGATATAAGAATAAGGGTGCCATGAAATTAACTCAAAAAACATCACACACCGATTTTCCATCTGGGAATCGTTTCTGAATCACAACAAAAGCTACCCATTTCTAAAACGGATGGTCTGGTGATGGTGGATGGTGTTATAAACAACCTCAAGGAAAACGGCAGTGGTCCTAACCCCTTTCGGTTTAGGGTCAGATTATCCCCGAGGTAAGGCATGCCTGTCGTAGAAGGAGACTAAAATCCACTTCCCGTATATCGAGTGTAAAATGTTATGACAAAATACAAAAAATGCAATGAGTACAACAAAAAAATATAAAACCCCAGTTGGCAATTCAGTTTCATTGGAAAATCCACCCTCTTCGAAGGTCGGCTCTACGGATTCTGAGGAGAGCCAATTATTGCAAATGTGTAACCCTTTCGGAAAAAATTCAAAGGTAACGAGGTCACCTACATCTGGATCTCAAAAAAATATATGCGTCTCAAGGAGCTCGACAACACCAGCAGTGTCGGCTCACGAAAAACGAGACTCAATGAAAAATAAAAGCCTCAAGGATGAAAACGACTTTTTTTAAACTAGGCTAAACAAAGTCGAACTGCTCTGCGAAGAGTTTTGTAATGAAATTCTCGACCTTAAGAATGAAAACATGACCTTAAAGAGTTCATTAAAATTACCTTATGAACTGAGTGATAATTCTCCTATTTATTCAGAATTCCATACGGATGAAGAAGAACTCAGTCGCGAAACAGACTGGACACTACTCCAGTCTCACTCACTAAAGCACTCACTCTCAGGCGGCAGCGGAGGAATTCCCTAGATGGAGTCAACGGTGGCGCCTACAGCTCCAGTTTGATCGAACTGGTAGTGAAATCCCTATGTGAGCTGCTTCGACATATTTGAAGACCAGGTCTATAGGGATTTCCAATACTGAGCCAGGGTATTGGAAAAGAGTTGGTAGCGGTGGAGCCCTCAATGGGTCAACGGCAGCGCTCATACCCCAAAAATGGGCTACTGGCATCAGTAGTTTTTCCGGCCCGCTGTCCTAGGGTCAAAACAAGGGCCTGGCCCTACAGGTTGGGGGTTGTACTATTGTTACGAAGCAACCAATAGCCTCGGAGAAGACTGATATTATTGTTGACGACCATGCTAAACGAAAAAAGGACAACGACGTTCGTATATGCACATGGAATGTGTGAACATTAAACAGGAGAGGTGCAGGCGAACAACTAGCGGAAGCCCTAAACTGCTACAAAGCAGACATTACTGCCATCCAGGAAATACGATGGGATGGGCCGGGCAAAAAGAGCATGAAAACCTGTGACATCTACTATGGACCGTGTTATAGTGAGCAGAAACAGCGACTATTTGGATGCGGATTTGTTATAAGTGCCAGACTTAGGCAAGAAGTCTTATGTTTTCAAGACATTAGCGAACGCATTGTAACAATCCGCATCAAGGCCAAATTCACCAACATAAGCCTTATATGCGCTCATGCTCCGACGGAGGAAAATGATGATATAACTAAGGATTGCTTCTAGGAGCTCCTCGACAATACCTATGACTTCCAAAGTACGATGTTAAAATCGTGCTGGGAGATTTTAACGCAAAGGTAGGAAGAGAAGACATCTTTAGCAGTACTGTCGGAAAATAAAGCCTACACGACAACACGTCTGGTAACGGACTTAGGCTAATTGACTTCGCTACGGAACGAATTGCCTCTATAGCCAGCACACGGTTTCCTCACCTCGCCGAACAATCCGAGGGGCTAACATCGACTCGAACCATTACCTTGTTGTAGCCAAAGTAAGGATGCGGATATCCACCACGCTACAAAAAAAAACAGAAATACTGAGAAAAAATTTAATGTCGAAAGACTGCAATCGCCAGAGACCGCCAAGACCTTCGCGGAACGCGTATCCCTTAACCTCTCGACTCACCACATAATACCAGCATCTAATGTCGAAGAACAATGGCAACGATGCCAACAAGCCATTAGATCAGCCGCAACTGATATGCTAGGTTTCTCGCGGCCACCAGCAAGAAACCCCTGGTTTGATGAGGAATGTCGATAGATGCTTGCAGCCAAGAACGAGGCCTACAAGGCTAAGCTGCAGGTGAAGACGAGAGCTGCCATTGAGCTATATAGGCAAATAAGAAGGGAAGAACATGGGCTTTTCAGAAAGAAGAAAAAAACAAGAAAAGCGCGCGATCGAGGATATAGAGAGGTGCCACTCCAAGAACGATGTTCGCAACTTTTACCAAAGTGTAAAACGTCAAAGCCAAGGATACAAGGCTCGAACAGAATCCCGTCGAGATGAAAAAGGAAATGTCGTAGTTGAGACACATTCGACGGCGATGACGAACAACATTCCACTGTCAGGCAGAACGAACCATTTAATATTGGCAACGACAGCGAAAACTGCCAACCACCCGACACAAGTGAAGTGAGGATAGCAATATCTGAACTCAAGCTTAATAAGGCCGACGGAAATTACGGCCTTCCCGCTGAGCTTTATAAAGCTGGTGGAGATGACTTGGTAAGCCAACTCTTAAGCCAAATCTGGTCGGTTGAAAGCATGCCTGAAGAATGGAACCTCAGCATCGTTTGCCCGATCCACAAAAAAGGAGACCCTCTGAACTGCACCAACTACAGAGGCATAAGTCTGCTCAATATCGCCTACAAGATCCTATCTGCAGTAATATGTGAACGCCTGAAACCGTTTACTAACAACCTTATCAGTGTGGTTTTAGGCCATGAAAGTCCACAATCGATCAAATTTTCACACTTCGGCAGATCCTGGAAAAAACCCAAGAAGTCCAAATCGATACCCACCACCTATTTATCGATTTCAATGCCGCATACGACAGCATTTATAGAGACGAACTATACAGAGCCATGTCTAGTTTTGGTATACCATCCAAACTCGTCCGTTTGTGTAGGATGACGATGGAGAATTCTCGCTGCACCATCAGGGTCGGAAACGACCTCACCGACACATTCGATACCAAAAAAGGATTTATGAAAGGCGATGCGCTCTCATGTGACTTCTTCAATTTGATTCTTGAGAGGATTGTGAAAAACTCCCGAGCCAACAATAGAGGCACAATTTTCCAAAAATCGGTGCAACTACTAGCATACGCCGACGATATTGACATCATTGGTAGGACTCAACGTGATGTCATAGCCACGTTTGCTAGTATAGAGAAGGAAGTGGCAAAAATGGGCTTAGCAGTAAATGAGGGTAAGACAAAGTATATGCTGTCAACACGAAAGGACACACAACATCGACGAATTGGAGAGAACGTCAACATTGACAGATATAACTTTGAGGTAGTACTGGACTTTGTCTACCTCGGCTCCGCTATTAACTCTGACAACTACATCTCGTCAGAAATCAAACGAAGAATTACTCTTGCCAACCGCTGTTTCTGCGAAGAAAATGTTATAAAACGCCGTCTGCCTTTATATATACGGACATTCGATAAAGCAGAAAGTTTGAACAAAATATATGAAATAAAAACAATTCTTAATATTGTTGCTAAAATCGAACCAATGCGTAAAGATTCCAAATTAGTTCCTCAGTGCAAGAGCTGCCAAGGATATAATCATGCACAAACCTATTGTCAGAA
Source organism: Rhingia campestris (assembly GCA_932526625.1). Lineage (NCBI taxonomy): Eukaryota > Metazoa > Arthropoda > Insecta > Diptera > Syrphidae > Rhingia > Rhingia campestris. The sequence goes on from OW052183.1 coordinate 139,664,306, forward strand.
AGAGCCGCGGTGTGTAAAATGTGCCGGAAATCATCTGACGGTAGATTGCAGGATAGATAAAAAAAAATTCCTGCTATTTGTATTAATTGTAAAGGCAATCAACCCGCAAATTATTGCGGCTTTAAAGTACTAAAGAGTTGCAAAAAAGACGGACGAAATCTACTAGAAACAATGTGTAATGGAATAAACTTCAAAATGGCAACATAATGCTTATATTTGACCTAAATCAGATCATTTTTACTATGCTATGCTTCATAAAGCCTCCTTTCATGCAAAAATTACACATTTTGAAGTTTCAAATATATTTTTTAAACTTTTTTTTTTTTGCTATCCAACACGGGTTGCTTAGATTCCAACTTGGTTGAGAAATGTTTAATTTGACTCATCACTACATATTAACGACTACATATCACTCTTTTCTGATTTCCATGTACAGTTTTCAAAGAATTCGTTTTTGAAAATTCATTTTTTTATATTAATCAAATATATAAAATGTCCAGTCTGATATGTCATAAAAAATACACCAACAATCCTTGAATTTCATTTATTTTTATATTTCTAAATAGAATCAACTCTTTGCCATTTTAAAATACATAAATCGTTCAGCATTTTAATTAAAAGGAATTAAAAATAAAACCCATTTTGAATTAATTATGACAAAATTGATTTTTTCGCATACTGAATGACCCCATCAGTCTTATTTTTTTGTTGATTCACACATATCCTTTGGTCAATGCACAGCACTGCTCTAAAAATGGAAAAACATTATTTAAGCCTTTTGCTACCTACATACAAAAATAAAAATTAACTTATAAAAAAAGTACATAACATTATTTTAATTAAAGAACATATTACGCTTCATTGGCATGCATGATAGGGTTACCATCTATATACAATTAAATAAAAATGTCATAAATCTTAAAAAAAATATTAATAAATGTTGCAATCTTTTAAGTAATTTACAACTGAGTGATTTTTTGTTTATCGTTTAACTCTTACTATTTTTTTTAAAAAATAGAAATAAGGACCAAACTTAAGATATTGTTGGGTCATCATCTGAAAGTTTAAAAAAAATTACTTAACCCTAGAGAGATAATCATATTTTTTATGACGTTAGAGATAATCATACGTCTCAGAGACGTATGGTACTTTGTTAGTGTATTAAATGAAACCCATGAACTTTTTATAATATATTAATTTTTAATTATTAATATAGTTCATATTAAGAGTAATAAAAAAATGACTCATTAAAAATAAATACGAGTTTAAACAATGTAAGCAAAAAAAAATTACAATTACAATACATATCAACAAAAAAATAACGTATTTTTTAAATAAACATCTAAACTGACTTTAAGTTTTTAAAGATAATTATACGTCTCCCAGACTATGGCAAGCTATAACTTGTTAAAAAGGGTACCTACCGTTGCACCACTTTCGTCACGGGGAAGCTCGGACCACCGATTGACCATATCTAGGCAGCCAACCCGATGCAGTTTACAGTTAAAAGAATATTACATTTTTTTTGTGGGCGATACGTCTGGCAGACGTAGATTATCTTCCTAGGGTTAAATTAATTTATGACAGGGTTTTGGTGTGTGATGATAAGATCAAAAGAAACTGTGTTCTCCTCCCCATCATTTAAATGGTCAGTAACTTCGTTCTGAAAGGTAGATTTAGTATATTATATTCCTGTGGGTACATTGGACCTAAGTTTTTTCACTGCTCCAATTATTGCGAAAGTCTGACAAACATCTAAGAGTAACATTGTTCTGAAAAGCTTCTCAAATTTGTGACCTGGGTTTGGAGTTAAACAGGAGAGATACTTTTCTTTGTGTCCCAATTAAAAACTTCACATACTTGAAACTTAAAGGGATATTATAAGAAGCATTTACCAAAACCATTCGTTTTCAAAAAAAAAATTAACATTAACCTTCCAAGGTGATGGTTGGGTGTTGTAGAACGAGGGTAGACTCTAATTGGCGTTAACTTGGCAGTGCCCAGTGTTGTAACTCTGACTACACATCAAATGTGCTTATTTTTACCTCCAAGTGGTACCCATCGGGTACTGGTCTCATCCAGCCGGATTTGACTTGCTAAACGATAAGTGCGAGTGTTGATAACACGACGAAAAACAGCAACACTATAAACACCCTGGTGAGAATGGCACGGATGAATACCCGGCCTGCTGTCCCAGGCGAACCTAGATGAGCTGCTCTGACACATTCGGACAACAGTTTGTCTAGGAATTTCAAGGGTTAGTCAGGCCCCTTGAACAGAGATGGTGGCGGATGAACCGAAAGGCCAACGGCAGCGCTCAATCCCGTAGTGGATACTGATGGCCCCGTGTCCTAGGGGTATCTAATAAATTGGAACTGGCCCTCCAGGTTGGGGGTTGTGCTTTGGGTTAACTACCCACCCACAGAAAAAAATATTGTTACAAAGCAAACAATAGCCTCGGAAAGGACTGATTTTATTGTTGACGACCCTGCTAAACGAAAAAAGGACAACGACATTCGTATCTGCACCTGGAATGTGAGAGCATTAAACAGGAGAGGTGCAGGCGAACAACTAGCGGAAGCCCTAAACTGCTACAAAGCAGACATTACTGCCATCCAGGAAATACGATGATACGATGGCATGGGCCGGGCAAAAAGAGGATGAAAAACTGTGACATCTACTACGGACCGTGTTATAGTGAGCAGAAACAGCGACTATTCGGATGCGGATTTGTTATAAGTGCAAGGCTTAGGCAAGAAGTCTTATGTTTCCAAGACATTAGCGAACGCATAGTAACAATCCGCATCAAGGCCAAATTCGCCAACATAAGCCCTATATGCGCTCACGCTCCGACGGAGAAAAAGATGATATAGCTAAGGATTGCTTCTACGAGCTCCTTGACAAAACCTATGAGCGACTACCGAAGTACGATGTTAAAATCGTGCTGGGAGTTTTAAACGCAAAGGTAGGAAGAGAAGACATCTTTAGAAGTATTGTCGGAAAACATATCCTACACGACAACACGTCTGGTAACGGACTTAGGCTAATTGATTTCGCTACGGAACGAAATGCCACTATAGCCAGCACACGGTTTCCTCACCTCGATATCCATAAGGGGACATGGCGGTTTCCAGATCAACGAACGGTCAACCAAATTGATCAAATTGCGATAGATAAGAGGCACGCATCCAGTATTTTGGATGTCCGAACATTCCAAGGAGCTAACATCGACTCGGACCACGGCCTTTCCGCTGAGCTTTATAAAGCTGGCGGAGATGACTTGGTAAGTAACATCCACCAACTCATTAGCCAAATCTGTTCGGATGAGAGTATGCATGAAGAATAAAACCTCAGCATCGTTTGCCCGATCCACAAAAAAGGAGACCCTCTGAACTGCGCCAACTACAGAGGCATAAGTCTGCTCAACATCGCAAGATCCTATCTGCCGTAATATGTGAACTCCTGAAGCCGTTTACCAACAACATGATCGGCCCTTATCAGTGTGGATTTAGGCCATCCTGGAAAAAACCCAAGAAGTCCAAATCGATACCCACCACCTATTTATCGATTTCAAAGCCGCATACGACAGCATTTATAGAGACGAACTATAGAGAGCCATGTCTAGTTTTCAAACTCGTCCGTTTGTGTAGGATGACGATGGAGAATTCACGCTACACCATCAGGGTCGGAAACTACCTCACCGACACATTCGATACCAAAAAGACACAATTTTCCAAAAATCGGTGCAATTACTAGTATATGCTGACGACATTGACATCATTGGTAGGACTCAACGTGATGTCATAGCCACGTTTGCTATTATAGAGAAGGAAGCGGACGTCGGGCGCAGTAGAGGAGGACCTCGCCTTAAGTGGCGCGCACAAGTAGAAACCGACCACTTGGAGTGCGCAACTGGAGGCAGTTAACAAAGGACCGGGCTAATTGGAGAGCCATGTTGGTTGAGGCCCAGGTTCATCCCGGACTGTAGCGCCACTTTAGAAAGAAGAAAAAACTAGGAAACAAAATTCTTTATATCTTACAACTCGATTTCCTTACGAATGTCATACGAGTAACAATTATTTTGACGAGAATGTGTCTTGTCATCAATGTAAGTCCATTCCTTACATCTTAGCTCACGCGTCTGAACAACACTTCCAAATAGTGCAAATAGATTTGGAAAATCATTGTTCTGTTCGAAATCGCACACTTACGGTCAATATAATATTCCATCAGAACAGTTTATTACGACTCTTTAACAATGAAGGACGTTACATTTATTTTTCACCTGATACTAAGTGCGAACTCAAGTGGAGCATTTTTAGACCCTTATCCCATAGGGGTATATTAGTTTTGATACACAGTTAGTAGCATAGATAAATGATTAAGTTAAATATACCATAAAGTATATGGATCGACTTAAAATCGCTAGTTGAGTCGATTAAGCCATGTTCGTCAAAATCGAGCCCGTGCCTACAGAACAATAGTGTAATAATTTTCAAAACCCACCCACTTGCACGCCCACTTTTTAGAAAAACTCTTAAGAATTTAACTGAATAAGTTATTACAAAAACCATTTGTATACCCTACCTCAGGGCATATCCATTAGAAGAACGTTGTTTTTTGTCGAACCATGAAATAATTTGGTAAACTGTCCCAATAATATGTTGTGACAATGTTATTTTCAATATTTCATCCCTAAAACGTTTTTAGCCACACTCACTTTTTGGGGATCATAATTTTAAGGATTCACACAGTGGATTGTAGCCTTCTCATATGTTTTATCAAATAGTCGACATTTTTCTTAAGGTTTCTTACTCCAATTTATTTATTCAACAAAAAAATGTTTTCTGGTAAATTTCAGGATAGTTAATTAATTCTTGCATTAACCTCTTAATGGATTACTCCGTTAGGGCCCAGTTATAGCTATCATTGAAAAACATCATTGGAAATTTCCTTTTACTTCTTGCGGGTTTTTTTTATAAATTCAATCATTGGCGAGTTGGTGTCAAAACAAAGCTTATGCATTTTAGAACATGATTATCCAAACATATTTTAATTTTTAATTGTAGTTATCACATTTTATTTTTCACTGATCATGATTTATTTTTGTGAAGTAATGTTTGTCGTTTCACCAATATGAAACGTTATTTTCCTACGATTCTGTGGTAAACCTCGGCGGTCAAACGTCTCTTTCAAAGAAATTAACGAGCAATGGCTACATCCGTAGCGGATGCTCCGAATTATAGTAAGTGTTGGATAGATTTGGGTTCGGAGATGAAATATAGGCCATGAGTTTTATTTGAATTTTCGCTGCGTTTGCCGGGGATTTTTTTGGAATCCATCTAGCGCAGTATATTTTATTCAGAAAAATATAATTGATATACGAGAAAATCTAAAATGATTAAACTTTCATTAGAAAATCCCATTTTATTTTTCTGAATGAAATGTGACGAGCTAGAGGGATTTGCAAATATAGCCCGGAAAGCTACGGGAGTGAAAGAGACCCCTTTGGAATTGGGTGAAGGAGAAAAGGATCGTAGCAGATCTGTGGTCATATGCACGAGTTGACGTTTGCTCGCATTTAATCTTCAAGATTGATACCAGTCGCTACACAATACAACGTGTAGTACGTGTTCGACATAATTTCGCTTATCGTTGCGAAGTGCTTTCGATCCGCCAGCCAGCCCCGTCCGATTGACGCAGCTAGGAAAACGAAGTGGAGGCTGACATCTCGAGCTTAGGCTGTCCTCGTGTTCCCCGCATACTGGAACCGTGGACGTTGAAATGTATGTATCTCGAGGTTGTAGTAAAATACCCCTCATCGTTAAACCACAAATTTCTGATCTCAGAATCGACGCGACAGTGCAGTGTAGTTGCCATAAGGGTTCCTTGGCAGGAATATAGAAGGGTCACACGGGGAAATATTTTTTTTTTTGTGCATATGATGAAGTTTGTGTCAACGAAAAGTTAAAAGCTTTCGACAAATCGTGAGCGTGAGTCGTGACACAAACTTTGTCCAAGTGCGGAGCCAAAAAAAATTCCCCCACCACCACCAGAGTTGTGCTCCCCACTCCAAAACCCACTCACTCAACCAAGCACGGCCATCGTCTTTTTTTTTTTTGTGGGGAAGGAAAAAAATCCACTCACGCCGATCGTGCGCCACGTGGGCCACAGATTCATCAAAGTACCACCCCTGCTTCAAACCACTATTGGAAAGCTGCGCACCAGCAAAAGCCACAACCAGAGCCGATACACAGAACTGATCGACCCTAGAGGGCGCTAACAAAACGTTGGTATGTAACCTTGTCTAAGGTTAGGTTCCATCTTAAGTTAGGGGCCATTGCTAACCGAGCGCAGCGATGGCCATGGTCGCTAAATTAATTTTTAGTTAGGGGTGGGTCAGCTCTTGGAGAGAATCTCCACCTTAATGTCTCCACCTGATTTTTCACTATGGGGAGGAAAACATGAGTGAATCCAGCGAAACTCGGGCTTCGCATTTTTTTTTTTGATTTGGTGGTTTGGTTACGGATGCTGTAGTAGCCTTTACTACAGTATCTTATACAGGCATGTAAAATATTAATGTAACCCCTGTCCAGGTCTTGTGGCAAGATCCCATACCCGCCGCTGAGCTAGCGAGTGGATGATCATGCCTGGGCCGCAAGATGGCTGGACACCCCTCCTTCTGGTCTGCCCGGACTGGCCTAAGGGTCCTGTGACCTTGGGTCATAAGGGTAGATAGTGTTAGTAGGAGGGATCAACCCCAACGCCTGAATAAGGGAAGTTTTTTTTTGTAAACCAGGAGCGAGGCCTCCGCCAGAACGGGTGATTGTGCCGGTAGAGGGCTGGTTTCATTCCAAGGAGGACAACGGGTCATCCTTTAACATTTTGCTTCCTGAGGGCGTTCGAGGTACGTTACAATTCCTATAAGCAGCTATGGAGATAACATTTCAATTCCATCATGTTTTGTGTTCCAATGAAGTTGTTCAGTATCTGGCTACACATTTCCCCTAAATATTTTCAATCCCGTCAATGCCAATATACAAAAAGCTTCTTTCAAATGAAGGCAGTTTTTACAAAACCGAAAAAGACCACTTTCATATTTTCGTATCTCTAGTAAAGGCAAAAATCAAATAGATTCCAAAAACGGAATGGTTCATTCCTTCACAGGAATTCTGTTTGCAATTGATTCCCGGGGTATGGCTGGTAACCCTATCTTCAGCGTTGTGCAATGCGTTTAACTATGATACATTTTGTTCAGGAGCATAATGCTAAAGTTAAAATAATCAGAGTACACAAAAAAAAACCGATATACATCATTCCATCTAGATACAAAAATATTTCTGTATTTCTCTGCGGCAAAGGGATCATAAATAAATCACCGTTTCAGTGTAGTCCTTTTTGCCAGACAAACAAGCATATACATTCATTTAATTTACAGCCCCGTTACCCGGGGAATTCGTTGAAATCAAATCCTATAAGCTGTAAAATAAAAACATTGATTCTATGACACAACTGACTGATGTGCTTTTTCGTCATGTAGGCAGTTTTTTGTTATTTAGTAGGCACTCAAAAATTGTTGATCGTATAAGTCTATATAGACAATAATAAAAAATGCTTTAAACATTTTTTTAGCAAAAAAATATTTTATTGAAACACAAGCTATGTGAATAAGGCGATACTTTGACAAAGGCCAAATGTCTTACATTAAGTCATGAATCTTTGCATATGGATTGATATTACGCAGATGCAAATATCTCCTAACCATGCACTGTCAACTTTATTGTAATTTATTATGCTCTTCATCAGGGGGACTTGTTGTTTTTGTTGAAGGATATTGTATGAAGCTCTGCATTGATGGAAGCATTTGGAATAAAAATAAAAATATCACTCAAGTAAAAACAAATACATTGTAGATACTCTTCAGATTTTTATTGCGTTTATTAAATATAAAGTAGAATAAGTGACAGTAATAACGCTGATAAATTTCAAATAATGCAGACGGCTGTTATCGATTTTTGATCTCATGTAAATTGAATTGAATTTATATTTTTATCATGTTTATCGAATACTTTCAGTGGATTTTTATTTTCGAAGAAGGTTGTTACAATTATAGTAGGTTTATATTAAGCGGTTTACGAGTTATAAGGATTTGAAAAATGAAATTAGGATTTCTATGGAAAAAATGTTGGAAAAAATCCAAATTTAGTACAAATTTGGTCACATTTTCACTATTTTTTTATGTTCGAATTTTATAGAAATTTGTTATATACCATTTTAAAGAGTAACGCCTAATACACTTTGTAACCAAATTTAATTTAATTCGTGGTAGTACTTTTTCTTTCTGACGTTCCGAATGAAGAATTGAGTTAGTACCCCGTGCCAAAAATAAAAAAATCAAAGTAACAATTTTAGCTAGAAATGTGTCAACACTATCTCATAATAAGTCTACACTAGTCGGCATAAGTATTTTGACGAAATAAAAATCGTGCATTTTTGAGTTTAACTTCTAAATGCCTTGACAAGAATTCATGTTTATTTTTTCATTTTTATATATAACTAATACACACTTAAAAATAGGCAAACAAATATTTTTTCATAGAAGTCAAAAAAGATATAAATTAATTTGTAATTTCGTGTGTTGGCATAAGTATTTTGACAAGTATATAACTCTAAGAAAAAACATTTTAAACTTAACAAAAGTAAATAAATAAAGAAGAATTTAGTAAAATATATAACCTCCTTTGGCTTCAATAACTTTTTGAAGGCGTCTCGGTACTGAATCTACTAAATTTTGAAGAATCTCTGGAGATATCTCTTCCCAAAGGGAAGTGACCTCAGAAATCGTCTCCTCTCTGGTTTTATTTAAAGAAACTGTTCTTTTGCGTTTCAAAAGAGACCAGACGTTTTCTATTATATTTAAATCTGGACTTTGAGGTGGCCAGTCCAAAGTGGCAACACCAACATCCTTCAAAAATTTAGTTATCATCCGGGCTTTGTGGCATGGGGCATTGTCCTGTTGCAGGATAAATGATTCACCAATAAGCCTACCTCCGGAAGGAAAGGCATTATCATTTAGGGTTCTTAAATATTGACCTTGGTTCATCGAGCCGGTGATAGGAACCAATTCACCCAGGCCATTATACGCAACACATCCCCAGAACATGACAGAGCCTCCACCATGGCTCACTTTTTGACAAACGGGGCGTCTTTTTTGCCTTTCTACCTTTGGCAATCTAACGTAAAATTTGTTTTTTGATGAGTTATACTCAAAGGAGCTTTCATCTGTCCATAGAACGCTTCTCCAGTACTTATTTGGCTTGTGCAGATGTTCCTTTGCGAAAGACAGTCTTTTAAGCTTGTTTACCTTTGATATGTACGGCACGTCCTTAGCTTTAAATGTTTTAAAATCTCCTTCCATTAAACGTCGTCGGACAGTGCGCTCACTGATTGGATTCGTTGCCGTCAAATTCCATTGATTTGCAGCTTAGCACCTGATCTCATTAGGTTTGTGATGTCATTCTGCTTTTTAAACTTATTGATTTGATAGTGCACAGTTTGACGCGACACATTAAACTCACTTGCTATGTCTTTTACTGCCGTTCCAGCGTTAAACTTCGCTACCATTGAAGATTTGACAACCAAACTCAACTCAGCCGTTTTACCCATGGTTTTAAATAAATTTTAATAAATTTTTATTTTGTTATCAACGTTTAATGTAAATTAAAGTTAACTACACAAGTTTTTTGGTTATCACGTGCTCAAAACTGTTAAAATATTTACACAAAGTTTCCGTCAAAATACTTATGCCACGTAAAAATTCTTTGTCTGCATGCGTTCTTATCAGCAGAAAGAGAATGCAAAAGGTAAACAATACAAATCTTGGCATGCATAGAGCTAAAAATAGATTCTTTGTTTCGCGCATCATTTTTGCACCGTTGTTTTAACGATACCAAGCAAAGTTAGTCTCAATGGGCCTGCGCACACGAGTATGCTTCAACCGTAGTCATTATGGTTACTTTCCAAACACACGGGAATATGTTCAACCGGTTGAATTTTGTGTAATATACCAAACTTTATATGTATGTGTAATTCGATTAACACCGAACTAGCCGCCGAATTTTTTTTATACCACAACTGTCAGAAACGCATGCATGTGTTGGTAGATTCAACCTCTTCAACCACTTAATTTTGGGTGAAAAATTGCTCTCCAATGCCTCTCAAACTGTGCTCCCTCCTCACCCGTCCCACCAACAAACATGACGTTCAACCGGTTGAAGCATACTCGTGTGCGCAGGCCCAATAGTCACAAAAAGGTTTCGTCAAAATACTTATGCCGACTAGTGTATCTATTAAAATGTATTCTTGTTTTTGCTTTACTATATCGGGTCTCTTTAAGAATAGCTGCAACAGGCAGAGAATGAAACTAATTTGTCTTGTGGCTGCGGGAGCAACTTGAAAGTGAAGGTGTCAAGAGAGATTAAAATACTTTTTAAAAACAAAGTGCTTGGACAATGGAAAGTTTAAATATTTTTAAGAAAGGTATTTAGTACTAATTATTATAATTCGCGAGTTCTTAGCATGTTGCGTTTATTTTATTTTATTGATGTAACATTTGTGCCTATTTTAGTACTAATTCGTGTTTAACCTTAAATTTCACTTACAATTTTAGTTGTGAAGTTAATCGAAGTTAACAATCAAATTAGGTTTTAAAATATTTCTTGATATATTAAGGTTATTTGCAATATTGCAATTGCAATTAACATTTGTATCAAAAATTACCATTATAATAATGTGAGTAAATTTAATCATAATTCAAAAAATGTGTATAAATTCAATGTTAACAACCTATCGCGTATGAATGATTATTTTAAAAATATTAATTGGTCAAACGAATTTCTGAGCAAAAATATATCAGAGAAATTTTATACATTCAAAATAATTTTTAACAATGTCCTTAATAAATGTGTGCCTATGATTCACAAAAAAGTAAATTCTCACCCGACTTGGTATAATATAAGATTAATTAAATTAAAAAATGCAAAAAATTCGGCGCATAAAAAGTTTAAGAAATCGAATTCGGTTGAAGATTATGCTATTTTTTCGCATCTGAGAAAAGAGTTTGTTTTCTTGTCTAAATTCCTCTATTGTAATTACATTCGTTCTATAGAAACAAATCTTAAAAAGAGTCCTAAAACTTTTTGGAAATTCATAAATACGAAAAGAAAAAGTATTGGGTTTCCAGCAATGATGAACCTTGATGATAAACAATCTAGTGACCCTAAAGACATCGCAGATATGTTTTCTGATTATTTTCAAGGTATTTATAACTCAACCTCATCAGCTTCAATTAATTCAAACTATTTTTATTCTCTTCCATCTGTTGTTGATTGTTCCTCCTACATTTTTGATGTCAGTGATGTTCAAACTACCCTAAACAACTTACAACCTCAACGTAAACCAGACATTTTGGATTTTGTTCCTATCGTCCTACGTAATTGTGCAAGTTCACTTTGTTTTCCATTGTCAGAATTATTTAATCAATCCCTTGCTAATGGAATTTTTATTGATGAATGGAAGGTCTCTACAATAGAGCCAGTTTATAAAGCAGGTAATAAAAATAGTATTTCTAACTACAGGCCAATTACTAAGCTCTCGGTCATTCCTAAAATCTTAGATAGTCTTGTAAAGGATAAACTTTCATTCACAATCACGCAACATATCAGTAAATACCAACATGGTTTTTGGAAGGGTAGATCAACTGTCTCCAACTTAGTAGAATTTACTAATTTCTGTATTAAGTCATTAGAAAGTCATAATCAGGTGCATGTAATATACACTGACTTCGTAAAAGCCTTTAGTAGAGTAAACTTGAATATTCTCATGGAAAAACTGAAAGCTTGTGGCTTCTATGGTCCATTACTGCAATGGTTTTCGTCGTATTTGCATAACAGGAAACAATATGTTGTTATAGGAGACTATTATTCTAAGGAAATTCAAGTTAACTCGGGTGTTCCAGAAGGAAGCCATCTTGGTCCCTTGATATTCATTCTTTTTATCAATGATTTGCCGGATTTATTAAAAAGTTGTATGTGTCTAATGTATGCTGATGATATAAAATTGTTTGTAAGGATATCAACAATAAATGATTGTCACATGTTGCAAAAAGATTTAAATACTTTCACTGAGTGGTGTAGCTTAAACGACTCGGTATTAAACGTTGAAAAATGTGCTTGTATGAGCTATAACCGAACTTTTCATCCAATCTTCCCATATTATACATTCAACAGTACTCCAATAAAAGTAGTTGATGATTTTAAAGATCTAGGGGTATTTTTTGATAGCAAATTAACATTTAATCTACATATTAATAACATAGTTTCCAGAGGAAACTCACTTTTAGGTTTCGTCAAAAGAAACTCTTCCGATTTCAAAGATCCTTATACTATTAAGGCATTATTTTGCAGTATTGTGCGTCCTGTCTTGAAGTATGCTTGTGTTGTTTGGTGTTCAACTACTATTTTAAATAAACAGAGAATTGAAAGCATTCAGAAAAAATTTATAAGATTTGCTTTACGTCACTTATTTTTCAATAATGGCATTGAGGTTCATCATTCGTATTGTTCTAAATGTTTATTACTTGGAATGCAGACTCTTGAATCGAGGCCAAAAATGTACAACGTTATGTTTATTCGTGATATTTTATGTGCAACAGTTGATAGTGAGAATTTGCTTAGTTGTTTGAATTTGTATGCTCCTTCTAGAGCTCTTAGGCTAAGACCACTGTTATTTGAAAGTCGTCATAGTACAGTGTTTGGTCAGCGTGAACCTATCTCTTTGTCTATTCAAATGTTTAATTTGTACTGCACAGAATTAGATATATTTTTGCCCAGAAATATTTTTAAAAATTTGCTAATTTCTCTTATTAATCATTGAATAGTTTTATTATTTTATTATTATTAATTAATTATATTATATAATACATTGTCCATGTATCTCAAAATCTGTAGATTGAAAATCGTAGATTGAAATAAATAAATTTGTTGTAAAATTCAGCTGCAAATATCTGCAAATCGCTGTATTCTGACTAAAGCAGCCTCACCGTTTTCGTTTTTTGTTTTGTGCTAAACTGTGCTTTTTATACCCTATCCCATAGGAGTATATTAGTTTTGACATTAAGTTTATAACATAGAGCAATCATTTTGATAGATTTACCTGAAAGTATATGGATCGATTCAGAATCGCTAGCTGAGTCGATCTAGCCATGTCTGTCTGTCTGTCCGTCCGTACGGCCGTCTGTGTGTCACCGATTTTTGGGCCTTACATTTTGAGCTAGAGTGCTGAAATTTGGTATATAGACTCTCTGGCTGACGAAGCAGAACAAGTGAAAACAATTTTTTAAATTCGCCCACTGCCACGCCCCCTTTTTAGAAAAAAGTATTTTTTAGCCAAACCGTAAGGAATTTTAAAAAAGTGTCTGGGTAAGACATTTAGAAAATCTCAATAACAATATTTCGTCTTTATAAAATTTTTTGGCATGCCCACTTTTTGGGGGAGTTTTCTATACATTTTTAACTTTCTCTTACAAAGAGAAAGATATTGTTTTCGTGAAAATTTTCGACCTCGAGATTTTGATTGATTTTAACATTACGATGATAGCGGAGCCCAAAAAAGTGGTTTTTGGAATTCCGTCCGTCAGTCCGTCGGTCCGTCTGTCCGTAATGGTCTCCCCAGCCTAAACGGCTCGACCAATTTTCTTCAAACTTTGTATCCAAGTTTGTTTTGGTCATAATGCTAGGCCATTTTTTTTGTTTGCTTTTAGCCATGTTAATAACGGTACCTGCCATACAAAAATTACACATAACCTCAATTTTCTCGAAAACGGCTCTAACGATTTTGATTAAACTTTATATGTACTATAACCATATTAGCTTCAACAAAACTGCATACCCAGTTTTTGCGAGAAAATCCATATAACGGATTTTTAACTTTCTCTTACAAAGAGAAAGATATTGATTTCGTGAAAATTGTTGACCTCGAGATTTTGATTGATTCTAACATTACGATGATAGCGGAGCCTAAAAAAGTGGTTTTTTGAATTCCGTCCGTCGGTCCGTCGGTCCATCTGTCCGTAATGGTCTCCCCAGCCTAAACGGCTTGACCGATTTTCTTCAAACTTCGTATCCAAGCTTGTTTTGGTCATAATTCTAGGCCATTTTTTTTTGTTTGCTTTTAGCCATGTTAATAACGGTACCTGCCATATAAAAATTACACATAACCTCAATTTTCTCGAAAACGGCTCTAACGATTTTGATTAAACTCTATATGTACTATAACCATATTACCTTCAACAAAACTGCATACCCAGTTTTTTCGAGAAAATCCATATAACGGATTTTGTCATTCAGGCCATATAAAGAAAATTGTTAATTTCTGGCAAACTAGTATGTCAAATTTAATAAAATTTAATATATATACTACAATTGCAGTTTGAAGCAATTCCACATAATTAGTTTTAGCCCAACTATCACTAAACGGAATTTTCAGTTATGGCCAATAATGGAAAATCATTATTATTCACATTGACATCGAGTCTTTCAAATTTCGGAGTAAAAATTCGTATAAATACATTTCGACATTATTTTTACCATTTTAAGCATTAATAATCAAAATGGTTATGATATGATCTAACGCCCAACTCGCAGTGAAAGAGAAAGTTGCGTACGACCCGGTCGTGCACCCACCACTCGTGTCATTTAGGCCATATAAAGAAAATTGTTAATTTCTCGCAAACTGCTATGTCAAATTGAATGAAATTTAATATAAATACTACTATTATAGTTTGAAACAATTCCACATAATTCGTTTTAGCGCAACTATCACTAAACGGAATTTTAAGTTTTGGCTAATAACGGAAAATCATTATTATTCACATAGACACCGATTCCTTCAAATTTCGGAGTAAACGTTGACATTTCGACATTTTTTATATCATTTTTAGCATCAATAATCAAAATGCGTCCTTTTTATTTGATCTAACGTCCAACTCGCTGTGCAAGAGAAATTTGCGTACGACCCAGTCGTGCACCCACCACTCGTTTGGTATATTTTTAAAATATTTGAAAAAACCTTCGATGCAAGATCATTAATTATGATAATATGATCATCTAGATCACTTTAAACCACGCCCACTTTTTGGATGCGTTTTCCTACAAAAACCATTTGTATACCTTACCCCAAGGCATATGCAATAGAAAAACCTTGTTTTTTGTCGAAGCATAAAAGATTTGGAAACCGTCGGAACAATATGTTGTGATAACGTCATTTTCAATATTTTATAATATTATATAGATCACATTTTGGGGATATTAATTTTAAGGATGGGATGGGATAGGATATTCAACCGATTGAACGATGTGCTATATTACTGCAAGCGATATCTTCAGGATATAATATTAATATTGAAAAATTTAAGATATTCGCAGTTAATATGGCAAAAGACCTTACTGTTAAATAATCGTGTTCCTGTAATTCACGGTCCTGCAATTATTCTCGTATCGATTGAGGAGTTATCCGAAAAGGCTGAGTCGAGAAATAAAGACATAAAATTTCGTCTGCAGCATACACGGAAAACTTCTCGTGGGGCAACAAATACAGATGTTGAAGAACGCATATGTAAATTTATAATAATTGCTTGTTATGCCATATATTTATTTGTATAATATTTAATTGATTACAGCTATAAATATTAATCATCTCTTTTCTTGCACACACGCATTCGTTTAAATCGCAAACGCCCTTTGGATCACTCCAGCATTAGACCTACGGGAGAGGACCGCTATTAGCAGCTCTATGCGTATTCCCTGAGAGCAATCGCAATCGAACAATCCCGTTCGCCCTTTTTTGGCCTTGCGTCTGGAATAGTAAGTTAACGACTTCGTGGTATTTTAAATTTGGTGTATGCACTCTCTCTATTAGCAACCACCGAACGCGAAGCATCGAAGCGATTAGTATATTTATAACGTGGTAAAAAAAATACTTTGATTTGTTTAATTTGTTTTTGAGTCGAATAATTGCTAAACAACAGATTTGTTTAGATCTATTTTAAATAAACCTGTTATTGATTTGCTTGAATAATATACATAATAACAAAATTCTAATTAACGAAACAAATACCATACGGAGGGCCACAGGTGTTGGAGTGGGGTTTTGGAGATGCTCAGGTACGATCATTATATGTTTTATTACTTTTCATATTTTTCTAGAGTTTTGGAAAAAAAATTAAAACGCTAACTTCAGTAAAAGTATTTATGGCCGCTCGCTCCATGCAAGCTCTACCACTGTGCCCCGCTAAAAAAGTAAAATGTAATTTTCAAGAACAGTTTCCAATCTATTAATTTGCCAAACTTCATTCTAATCTATTAAGCGGCTTACGAGTTATAAGTATTTGAAAAAAAATTCAGGATTTCTATGGAAAAAGTGTTTGAAAAAATCCAATTTTAGTATAAATTTGGTCACATTTTCACGATTATTTTTTTATGTTCGAACTTTATTGAACAATTTTTATTAACAATTTTAAAGAGTAACGCCTAATACACTTTGTAACCAAATTTCATTCAATTCGTGATAGTACTTTTTGCGTTATCACGTTCCGAATGAAAAATTGAGTTAGTTGTTCTTGCACCACCCCCCGCTGACAAATGCACCATGTGATTTTCAAGAACAGCTTACAATCTATCGATTTGCCAAACTTCATTCTAATCTATTAAACGGTTTACGAGTTATAAGGATTTGAAAAAAAAATCAGGATTTCTATGGAAAAGTGTTGGAAAAAATCCCATATTAGTACAAATTTGGTCACATTTTCATGATTATTTTATTATGTTCGAAGTTTATAAAGGGTCCGTCAAATAACTTTTTTTTTTTGAAAATGGTATAAAAAAAAACTACTCAATATTTTCTCAAATTTCTTTTTTATTTAAAAGTACATTCCTTCCGGTTAATAATGAAAGATATTTCATTCACATGGCTTCCTCGGCTGGCCATGCAGTAGCCTACAAAATCGGTCCAATTTTTAAGCACATTATCGATTGTGTACAACTGTATTTGACCAATGGCTTCACGAATATTGTCCTTTAAAGCGTCAATTGTCTCTGGCTTGTCGGCGTAACACATATCTTTTACGGCACCCCACAAATAATAGTCCAACGGTGTCAAATCGCAGCTCCGAGGTGGCCAAATGACATCAGCTCTGCGGCTGATAATGCGATCTTAAAAAACAGGGCGCAAAACATCGAGTGTAGCTTCGGCTGTGTGGCACGTAGCACCGTCCTATTGAAACCAAATGTTGCCAATATCCTCCTCTTCAATTTTTCTGAACAAAAATTCGTTCAAAATGGCCCGATAACAATCGCCATTGAGTGTAACGGCCACTCCTTGCTCATTTTCGAAGAAAAATGGCCAATTATGCCTCTGAACCAAAATCCGCACCAAACAGTGACTCGTTTTGGGTGTATCGGCTTTTCAATTTATGCGTGTGGGTTTTCTCTGCCCCAAATGCGACAATTTTGCTTGTTTACATACCCGCCAAGATCAAAATGAGCTTCATATGAAAAGATGATTTTTTGGTAAAATCGGCATCTTCTCTAAGTCGATCGCAGGCCCACTTATCGAAGCGAAAACGCATTGGATGGTCAGTTGGCTTCAACTCCTGAACCAATTGGACTTTGTATGGCGTCATACCAAGGTCTTTATGCAAAATTCGTCTCAATGATGTCTCCGAAATGTTCAATTGTTGAGAACGACGGTGAATTGATGTTGATGGCGTTTCACGCACACTTTCTGCCACAGCAGTAATATTCTCGGGTGTACGCACTGTTTTTGGCTTTTCACGCTTTGGTTTATCGATGAGGATGCCAGTTTCTTTCACTTTTTTCACAAGATAACGAACATACGGAGCTGACGGTGCTTCTCTTCTTCCAAAATCCGTACGCAATTTTCGCACACATTCTGCAATATTACCATGATTTTCAAAGTAATGTCGCAATATTTCCCAGCGTTGTTCGAGCGTATACACAACCATATTCGTTCAGCGGAAGGATAAAACTAATTATCTGTCAAATCAGCAGACATGAGCTAAGTGTTACCATTCACGAAAGAAGCACTAGTTGAAAAAAAAACGTTAGATGGCGGACCCTTTATTAAGAAAAAGCGACAGATCCACGTAGTACTACAACGTACCTTCCTTGACTAAGAGTGCATGCGGATCACGTGCAGCCATTATAACCTGACCTAATCTAGATTTGAGACCCTGCATGAGCCGTAAGTACCAGATTTTTATTTGTTTTTTTTTATCGACACTCCCATTGTGACGTTGTAACGGGTGATTTTTTAAGAGGTATAAAACTTTTTTTAAAAAAAAAAACACAAAAAATTCGAAAAAATGAATGAAATATTTATTTGAATCGATAGCTTGAACCTTGCAATCTAATGTTTAAATATAATTTCATGCAAATGTTGACCGCGACTGCGTCTCAGGTAGCCCATCCGCTGAGTCCAATTTTGGCATACTCTTTCACACATATCGGCCGGTATCTCACGAATGAATGCATGGATGTTGGCTTCCAGTGCGTCAATCGAAGCGGGCTTGTCCCTATAGACATTAGCCTTGACATACCCCCACAAAAAATAATCTAATGGTGTCAAATCGCACGATCTAGGCGGCCAATTGACCGGCCCGAAACGTGAAATTAACTGTTCACCAAACTCGCCTCGCAATTGCGCCATTGTTTCGCGTGCTGTGTGGCATGTGGCACCGTCTTGTTGAAACCACATATCATGCAAGTCAAGAACTTCCATTTCGGGCAAAAAAAAGTTTGTTATCATCGCTCGGTAGCGTTCACCATTGACAGTAACGCTGCGATTCGCATCATCTTTGAAGAAATATGGCCCAATAATGCCGCCGGCCCATAAACCGCACCAAACATTGGTTTTTTCGGGATGCATTGGTAGCTGTTGCAATGCTTCTGGCTGATCTTCACTCCAAATGCGGCAATTTTGCTTATTTACCTACCCATTCAACCAAAAATGAGCCTCATCGCTGAACACAATTTTTCGATAAAAAAGCGGATCCTCGGCCAGCTTTCCAAGAGCCCATTCACCAAAAATTCGGCGTTGTGGTAGGTCGGCTGGCTTTAGTTCTTGCACCAGCTGTATCTTAAAAGGCTTTACGCCCAAATCCTTCCGCAAAATTTTCCACGTAGTGCTGTAACAAAGGCCTAACTGCTGGGAACGGCGCCGAATCGACATTTCGCGGTCTTCTGTCACACTAGCTGATACGGCCGCAATATTTTCTTCACTACGCACAGTACGTAAACGTGTTGGTGGTTTAATGTCCAACATGTAAATTTGGTGCGAAATTTAGTCACAATCTTCCGAATAGACTGCTCAGAAGGTCGAGAATGCCGATCATAAAATGGAAGCAGCGCGCGATGAACATTTCGAACCGAGCACGAATTTTGATAGTAAAATTCAATAATTTGCAAGCGTTGTTCATTTGTAAGACGATCCATGGTTAAATTGCAAACCAAACTGAAGCTGTTTGACAGTGACACAAGGTACTAAACACACGTCAGCTGTCAAAACCAGTGTTGCCAAAACCAAACCAGCTAAAAAATCACCCGTTAGAAGGATTTAATCGCGATAACAAGACAACAAATTTGCTATCAAGAATAAAAGTATTACAAATCGGGATTGAAATGGATGGCTGTCTTGTGTCGTCCTGTAAACGAAGTTTCCCGCTGTTGCCATTATAAATATGAACCATTTCGGACTCCTTGAGGATGATTAAATACCTCTGTTTTACAAGTTCTAGTTCTCTATATGTTTATTTATGAGACTATGGTACTGTAGATAAAAAATTGAAGACGACTCTCATCAGCTTTGGACAGACCGACGTTTAGTGATATTCACTACATTTTAAATATCATCTGATTGACAGGATAATTAAAGCAATCCCACCAAATTCAAACAATAACGAATTTAACGTTCCTGATAGTCTAAATAAAAGTCATTAGTGCGCATCATAAAAATGTTTTCTATTAATATCAAAATCAGCTAACTAGAAACAGCCACAGAGCTCATAAAAAACCGAAGCAAACATACTAAATCACATATTTACAGCAATAAAACATTGAAATTGACCATATGCCTCATAAAATGTCGCAATATTACAAAACGAAACCAAAAAAAAAGGGATACCCGCCTCAATATTTTTATTTATTTGTGCTTTCTGTGCGAAACAATATATTACGTTTGTTCAAGCGAATAGATTTTATGTCACAAATATTAGCTAACACACACAGAGAGAGATCGGTGAACAAAAAACACATCCCTGCTGTCAACCGACAAAGCTCTGCATCCTCGGTTCGGTATCACAACTAAACACCGGTGTCCAAAGGCTTCATCTATTTTTTTCGTCCTTTTCGCTTTTTCAACTTTTATTTTACTCTCTCGCATATGGCGGCAACAATTCCACCTTTTTTCCTTATTCCATTTGTTGTGTATGTGTGGTATTTTTCCCTTTTTTTGCCTCAATCAGCGTCGATCCTAACCAACCACCCCCTCGCCCATAGTCACCCGGCATAACAAAGGTTAGGTAATAAATTTGACAAGCAATAAATAATTTGTCGTGATGTAAATAAATTTTTACACGTTAACAGTATTTTCACAGCCAAACACCAAATGGCAAATGGTGACGGCTGTTGTATTTCATCTTTTACCATTTTTTTTATCCCTACTCTGTAAACAAGGGGCTTCCCTATACGTTTGGTTTGGGGGGGTGTAAACGACTGGGAAATTTATTAGCCACATTGTTATTAAAAACCTATCAAGCCACTGTGCATATCACAACCCTAAAGGGCCATTGTTATGAAAAGGAGTACCTACCGAAAATTCGGCGGAAATACCTAATAAAGCGATGAACGGCAGTATATGCTATCATCCTCCCAGAGAGGATACGTACAAGTACACGCACACGTTTTGCGTATATGCATGTAGACCGTCGGCGGGCCAACTATAAAGTGATATTGTTGGCCATTATCATTAGGCCGAACTTCATGACATTCATCACCACTTTAGTGGAAGTACTCGTTAGGCTCGTGCATTAGATATGTATCTACAGAATGCCAAGCACAAGTGGCCACGAAAAGTTGGCATTCCGGCCAATCTAAGCAGTTGTTGGGTTTTAATGTTGATTTCGCCCCTAACGTTTCATCCCCTAATGGTTGTTTAGTTAGCTGTAGTTCATAAAATTTGCAAAGCATTTTTCGTTTCGACCAGCTACAGAGGGAAACTGTGCAGATAAACACAATACGCACATCAAGGGCTTGAAGATTATTTAATTTATTTGCTCTTGATGTTTTTTTTTTTTTGCTATTTGAGGTGAAGGTTATGTGGCAGGCTCACAGGTGGACGGAATCGTTTATGGGTAGATGAATATGATATTCATGTAAATTGCGGTTATGTGGATTTATATTGGCACAAGGAATTATGTTAATCGAATTTGAAATGATTATAGGGTGACTATAAATATACGTTTGGGGAAAATTGAGAAGATTACTTAAGATATCACTTCACGTTCCGGGAATAAAGAAACATTAACACCTTCATCATGGAATTGGGTTGCAATAGATTTTGAAAGGGTTAGACATCTGATTGGTTATAGGAATTACTGTAAATTGTTGGTAATGCGATTATATGAAAACACATTCATTTTTATATTGCTGAAGGTTACCGACCCCGATTTTCTAATTCTACCAAACCACCGGGTATGTTGTATGTAGTAACTTGACAGTAAGTCTTGTGCGAGCTGGAGGGATTTTTATTTTTTATTTACAGACGGCAGCCGGAGAATTTCCGAGATGGAGCTAATACTGGCGTTTGCAGTACCAAACAATCTCGAAAAATTTAACACGACAGAGTACCTCTGATACATTCAGACAACATGCCATTTAGAAAAGTCAACGCTAAATCTAACCATGTCAGCAGAAATTGTGGAACGGCAGCACTAAATTTTGTAGCGGAAACACATGGCCGCGCGTCGTAGAAAATAAAATTAACTAGCCTTCCAAGTTGGCAATACAATCAAGGTAACTTCCTTATTATGTAAAAAAAACCTAAGTAAGCAATACGATTATATGAAACCAGTTGAGCCTTCAACTAGCTGATGTCTACCAACTCCGGCTCTCAGCTTTCCCGTGGCAATCGCCAAGTGCCTAGTGCCTTCACCGAGAAAAGGGCTCAATTCTTGTGTAAAGTCTTGGCGATGCGGCGACAAACGAGAGCGGAGGTGAGATATGTCCTCAGCCTCACACTAAGACACATAGTCCCTTTCTAATACAGTAGCGCAAGAAATCCACAATTGGAATCAACAGTGGCGTATACAGTTCCAGTTAAGAATGGCAAAGAGAAAAACCTGAATGAGATGCTTCGACACATTCGGACAACAGGCCATTTAGGAATTTCACGATTATGTCAGGCCCCTTGAATAGAGATGGTGACGGAAGAGCCGAATGGCCAATGGCAGTGATCAATCCCATATTAGAAACTAATGACCCCGCGTACAAGGGGTATCTAATTAGCCCTCAAGTTTGGGGGTTGTGCTTTGGTTAACTACCCAATAAAGTAAACAAATATTTTTACGAAGCAATCAAGAACTTCGTAATATAGTGATTTTATCGTCTACGACCATGCGAAGGACAATGACGTTCGTACCTGCACCTGGAAGATGAGAACATTAAACACGAGAGATACAGCCAAAAAACTAACAGAATCCCTAAGCTGCTTCAAAGCAGACATTACTGCCATCCTGAAAATTCTCTAGGATGGCCGGAAAAAAAAGGATGAAAAACTGTGACATCAACCGATGGTGTTGTAGTGAGCAGATACAGCGACTATTCGGATGTGGCTTTGTTATAAGTGCCAGACGTAGGCAAGAATTCTGATGTTTTCAAGACATTAGCGAACGCATTGTGCCAATCCGCATCAAGGCCAAATTCGCCAACATATGCCTTATATGCGCCCACCGAAAAAGATGATTTGGCGAAAGTCTGTTTCTACGAGCTGCTGCTAACTCAAGTGTGAGAAGGAAAGACATCCTTAGCAGTATTGTCGGAAAATACAGCCTACAATCCTACTAAGGATTACAAGATCCTGATCAAACCGATTCTGCAGACGAAGAAACCCTTAGTCGTTTGGAGTGAAAAATTCCTCGAAATATCTTCGCTCCCGTTGACGGGCTGTGGAGACAAAAATTTAACCATGAACTGTACGAGCTGTACATCGACGTATCTCTTAGCAAAAAATAACTCGTAATTGGACGTTTAACATGGCTAGAGACACCAATACTCCGGCTCCCAGAACCTTTGATTCTCAGCCAGACATCGGATGCAATAGAAACCAACCTCAATCAACTTGAAGTGCGAAACTGGAGGCAGATAGCTAGGACCGGGCTAACTCGAGAGGTATCTTGCTTGAGGCCGAGGTTCATTCCGGACTGTAGCGCCACATAAGTAAGTGAGTAAGAGAAAAATAAAAGCCTTGAACATTGGGTCCTTTGAAATAAGACCTAGTGCTAATCCATAGTCTGTCTAATATCCATGAGTTTAAAACATTGATGAGAAGTTTCTGAAATTTGCCATTCGGAGTCGACGTAAAACACAATTGTTTGTCGCAAAACTAAAAAAAAACTTTACAAAGATTTATATATTTTTTTTCAGTATTACCTAGAAACGGAATGCATTGGAAAACAACGTACATAGAACGTAAATACGCTATTTACCCCGGGTGGTACTCTAAAACTTGAATCTTGAATCATCGCAGAGATTGATAGATCTCAAAGATTTGAGTTCTGTTAAACGAGAGTACAACGCAACACATGCCATAGATGTTGCGTCATAGCGGTCTCCAACAAACGGTCAACAAGGAAAACTGAACAAGGAGACAGTATGTTGCATGTCCGAACATTCCAAGCAGCTATCATTGACTTGTTAGCCACTATTGGAGTGATAATAGAAATATCTCAGATAAAGCTTAACCAAGCTGTTTGTTTTATCAATGTAGTTCATGTCAACTTATCTAATCTTGAAAAGGATAAGATGTCCAAATCATTTATTATTTGTTTTATTATATTATTCTACGATTTAAAAGATGATAGCGTTTAAGTCCACAAATGGAGACCGTGAGCTACAGACCGCACTAATTGTAGAGTCATGTTGGTGAAACCTAGGATTACTTGGTAGTATAGCGCCACGTAAGTAGGCATAAGCATCAGAAGAGGAAAACATATGAGAAGGCTACAATCCGCTGTGCGGATCGTTGAATACCCTATCCCATCCTATCCATAAAACTAGAATCCCCAAAAAAGTGGGCATGGCTAAAAACACGATGTGGATAAAATAAAAAAAATGATATAGTGACAACAAATTCTTCAGGCTGCTTACAAAACACTTTTACGGTTCTACAAAAGATAAGGTTTTCTCCAGTATATGTTATGGGGTAGTGTATAAAATGGTTTTTATATAAAAACGCCCCCAAAAAGTGGGCGTGGGTTAAAATAATATAAAGACGAAATGTTTATATTAATAATGTTAATGATTCTGCATCAAAAATTTTTTCGAAAAATTTAAAATTTGACCGAAAACAGTTTTTTATTGAAAACGCCCCCAAAAAGTGGGCGTGGCAAAAAACTTTATATGAACGAAATATAGATATTACGATTCTGTAAATATGCTGTTCAGACACTTTTTTAAAATTCTTTACGGTTTTGCCAAAAATTACGTTTTTCTAAAAAGGGGGCGTGGCAGTGGGCGGATTTCAAAAATGTTTACACTTGTTCTGGTGACTCGGACAAGGATCCTATTTACCAAATTTCATTATCCTAGCTCAAAATTTAAGTCCGAAAAATCGGTGACGAACAGACAGACGGACGGACGGACACACGGACGGACGGACGGACGGACGGACGGACAGACAGACATGGCTAATTCGACTCAGCTAGCGATTCTGAGTCGATCCATATACTTTGAGGTATATGTAAAAAAATTATTTCTCTATGTTACAAACTATGTATCAAAACTAATATACCCCCCTATGGGATAGGGTATAAAAAGGATAACATGGGAACACTAAAATTCCTCGACAATGCATCTACAATGTATCCAAATGGTCAAAATCCAACCAAAAGAGAGAGAAGTAGATATTTGGTGGCTACAAAGATTAACTAAACGGGAGACTCCGCAGTGCCTTTATCCTCACCACCGTAACACTTAGAGAATGTAGTATCGCAATATTATTGAAGAGGTTTACCTAAATCCAACCAAGACAACAAGCCATATTCATAAAGATCTCCTTGGTATAATGAATCATGGATGAAGTATTCCCATAGAATTCTAAAACTTAAGACACAGAAACTTTGACATATTGACATAGGAATATCTTTATGCACCTTTTCATCGCCACAAAATATGCAGAAATATTTCAAGACAGGTTCAGTTTTATAATATGGTAACCGAGCAGGCTGTGTATGATAGCATCCACCACCTGGCGATGAATAAATTTTGGATCATCAATAAAATATTATTATATTATTATTATTCTTCTTTATTTCATTAACAATTACATTTTTTTTTAGTACAAATACGGACTTGACAATTATGCCGTCTGCCGGAAATGACATTTCATATGGATAAAATGGTCTAAATAGAAGATGTAACAAAAATATATATACATAAAGAAAGAAATTGCGAACAGTCGAAAGATACATAAATATTAATATTTGAAATGATAATATATAAAAATGAGCTAGCGAGAGGTCAATGTACAATTTTAATGATTTGAAACATAAAAGCTTGTAATTATAAAATGATTTAAAACATAAAAAGTGGCAATTTTAAATGCTTTCAAACAAATAAAATTATGTTAAAAAGCAGTTAATGAAAATAGACGTGTGGTTAGTATTAACTTATCAGAAGCTATTCCGATACCTAAGGGCATGATTACAAAATTTATACAAAACGAGCCAACCTCGTGCTCCATATAATACTTCAGAAAGACTACTTACGGACAAAAAACTTTCTTGGAAATGTAAACGTCGGATTTCTTGTAGGATCGGGCAAACCGCAATAAAATGGTAGATGTTTTCAGGTTCTCTCCTGTTGCATAGATTACAAGTTTGTTGAAGATCGGCTCTATGTGGAATGAAATTTAACTTTAGTAGTTCAACTCTGTCTCTGGTGCTAATAATTTCCGACGAATATTTGATGTTGAAATAGCTTTCTTGGGAGAGGGTTTGATGGTTTAATTTTCTGTACAATAATCTGGACGCCGAGGAAGATGCTCTAGCTAAATGTTGGTCATATATTTTTTCATCAACCTTAGCGATGATCATTGCAAATATATTCTGCCATTCCGTAATGTTGCTCTCTGAAAGAGAAATATTGAGGTCTCTTCATCAATCTTAGTTAGATAATCTGAATAAGCTTTTAGGTTTTGCAAGTAAATGGGTGGTAAGCCCGATTCCACGTGGATAGCGTAGGTTGGTGTCACGTTCGGTAGTCGAAATAGACGCTTAAGGAAAAATCTTTGAACGGCTTCACATTCTTCAAAGGGTCTCACACCAAAGGCCTGCACACCGTAACACATGCAGGTGTTAACTGTAGCGTTGAATGCTTGATATTTAGAGGACAGATCAATGTTTTGGTTTGCGAAGAATTTTGGCCACATTATGTTTAGTTCCAGTTTTGCCTCGCTGCTTTTCTTTTGCATGAATGTGGAAGTTAAAGTTGTTTGTTTATAGTACACCGAGGTACTTAAATTCAAGAACCACATCAATCCGCTCGTTGTTGAGTTGCCAGGATTCTTCACGACGTCTTGCTCTCTGTCGGTTCTCAAAGATAATGACCTTTGTCATTCATGACGTTGATTTGGAGATCCCAAGTTTCACAAAACGACTGAAGTCTATTTATTTGCAGTTGGAGCGCAAATGGATTATCCGCCAGCAACACCAAGTCTTCTGCATAAAGGATTACTTTTATGTGATTGCCCGCAAAGCTTACGCCTCCAGGCAGAATATCTGATATGGCATCAATGTACAAGGCGAACAGAACTGGGCTTAAAATGCAACCCCGTGGAACACCTGCAGACGTGTCAAACAATTCAGACAACTTAGATCCATCCCATATATTTTCTAGCGATACTAGTCAATGCAAAAATGTGATCAATAGTAGAAAAGCCTGTACGAAATCCAGCTTGATACTTGCTCAGACGATTGTTGTCTTCAATCCAAATGGACAGTCTTTAATACAGGATCGTAGCAAGAATCTTTCTGAGAGAATTGAGAATGGAGATTCCTCTATAATTCTCTGCCAGACTCGCGTTACCTTTTTGAAAAATAGGAAACACAAGCGCTTTGGTAAAACAAAAAGGGACACAAGCATTGTTATAGATTAGGTTGAAAAACTCCACTATGTAGTTTTTCAGTTGATTTGTTGCATTTTTAAAGAATTCAATAGGGATACCGTCGCTTCCTGGAGCTTTGTTGTTCTTCATGGTTACCAGAGATGATTCGAGTTCTCTTAAAGAAATTGAACGATCAAGCATAGGTAAAGTTTCGTTCTGTAATGCATACCTAAAAGTATGAAGATTCTCCTCCGCTGACAGTAGTGTTTTAAAATGAGCAGCTAAAGTTTCCGCTTCGAGAGCAATCTTCATACTTCGGCTGCACCCACCCAGCTCACGAACGTTAGACCAGAATTCTTTGGAGTTTTTGGCGTGCTGTAACCAGGTTGCAAGGCTTTTAAGGTAGAGCATTCGTTTTTGGGTGCATAGTTTCTTAAACTTTTTGTTGGCGCGTAGGTACATAGTATTGAATACTACAGAGTTTGTCGATCTGAACAATTTCAAGAGCTTAAAAGAGAGTTTGCGAAGGTTGTAGCAATCCCTGTCGAACCACTTACTTTTGGATGTGAACGTGTTGTTATTATACGTAGATAAAGCGGAGGAATAAAATAATCCAGCGCTTAGCTTAGAAGCAGCTCATCCCTAGATTTCTAAACATCTAACAAATTTCGTCATAGGTTGATTTTCTGTCAATCGACTCTATCATTTTCGTCCTGGAACATATCGTGCGCAGGGCAGGTGTCAACATTGAAGCCACCACTATTTCCAAGAAAAAACATTGAGTTGTAAATCAAGCGATAGCGGTTCTTAGAGCGTTTGGACTCAATGAGTGTATGAATACCGGACGGAGTATGAGGATTTTTGGCTGGCGTTTCTAAGCAGAGACCCTCTGCGGTTGGGCACATGTTTACAGTGTTAATGTTAACAGTGCTATCAAAATGTTAACACCAAGAAACTCAAAAAAAGTGTAAATAGCTTCAATTCGTATAGCCCACAATGCATAGCTACAAATTCCAACACGGCGCGGCGTCTATACAACAGCTGGAACATAAAAAGGACCCGCATTCATTTTAAAATGTTTTTTTATCAGTCAGAGTAGGGAAAACAATTTCAAATCGGTGATTGATAGAACTGTATTTAAGAGTAAATAAACCCACCCCTAACACATACAAACTCACATCGAGCAAACATTTCAGATCAATTCCATAAAAGCTCTCCATAAGCAGATACTATTTCCTTTAATAAAAATCGTGTATTTTATGTTATTACGTCCACTCTACGACCCACCACAACTGCCAAAACAGCCATTCACCTAGAAGATAAACCTATTTAGTATGCGACTTGTGTTCAGGAAAACAATATTCAAAACAACAACAACAAGCGCCACTTTACCCAGATTATTCAAATAGCCATATCCGAAGCGAAAACTTTCCTCTCCTTTGGCAAACATACTTCAGCTCCATGGAAGGCCACCACCTGTAACATTCAATTAGATTTTATTGTGAGGAAGAAATTTAAAATTCCTCGAACGTACTTTTAAATTCCGCTTCCCTCTGGGCCCCCGTAATCACACATGTAAGACAAACTTAAAACAAAACAAAAAATACTCACACACACACCAAACTGATCCACCCATTCTCCTGTTTGAGAACAAAATATACTTGCCTACCTTTAAAAGAACTACTACTACATACGACTGCGGCGAAATATAAGTGAAAACTTTCTTATTTCGGCAGGGACAGGAACAGGATAATTCTAGACGACCATTTACTTGACGGACTCCCGCAGGGAATTTCTTTGTTTTCGCTTTCTCCTTTATGTCCATCTGTCTCAGTCGGTCTGGGATTTACCCAGTCAGGTCCGATGCTCTACATGCGGAATTAATATTTCACTTTTAGAGTCTGCGAGGTCCTCGATCGCCCAGGGTACAGAGATAATAAATAGAAGCCACTGTTGGGGGTCTTACCTCGGTCGCCGTGGACTTTCCCAACTAAAATCATCCTGCTGTGAAGCGGAAACCAATATGCGCCAGCAAATAAAACAAAAAATGCAAAAAAAGGTTTGTTTCCTGCAATGAGGGGAGGGATATAGTAGGTACGGTCAGGTCCTCTATATTGCAGATATACTTCAGGGTAAGTTCACTTTTTGTGCACATCCATTAGCAAAGGACATGGCAATAAATTTACATTTGGAGAGTCATGAACGTATCCAAACAAAAACTTGGCAAGGAACTCGCAAAACAATTGAAAAATCAAAAAATCACCTTGGCTCTTGGTTTGTAGGGATTTCAAGGACTAGAACAAATCTTGTTTATTGTAAAATACTACACACTGATTGACAGTGTTCTCACGTTGTCGAGTGCTGAGATTATAATTTATCGATTGGATTCGCGTGCCTAAATGGACGTGTTTTTCAGACTCTGGGATTGACACAATCAATGACGTGTGAGTGGATTTTTTGTTGGATTTACAGATGAAGACAAATTATTTCAAAACCTATAAATGTGATGTGCACGTGTAAATGGATTGAAATGTTTTACAAGCACGAGTCGATAAATAAACTTGTAACCTTGTGGTGTGATTGTGAGATTTTTCGTCAGTTATTAGAATGTTTATGATGGTTGGGTGTCGTAGAACGAGGGTAGACTCTGATTGGCTTGAACTTGGCAATGCCTAGTGGTTGTAACCCTGATTACACATAAAATGTGCTTATTTTTACTTCTAAGTAGTAACCATCGGGTACTGGTCTCATCCAACTGGATTTGACTTTCTAAACTATAAGTGTAGATAACAAGACGAAAAACAGCAACACTATAAGCAGCCCTGTCAGAATGGCACGGAACGAATTCCCGGCCTGCCGTCTCAGGCGAACCTAGATGAGCTGCTTCGACATACATATTCGGACAACAGGTTATCTAGGAATCTCAATGGTAAGTCAGGCCCCTTGAACAGAGATGGTGGCGAATGAACCGAAAGGCCAACGGCAGCGCTCAATCCCGTAGTAAATATTGATGGCCCCGTGTCCCAGGGGTATCTCATAAATTGGAACACATTGCTTTGGGTTATCTACCGACCCATGGAAAAACCATATGTTACGAAGCAGCCTATAGCCTCGGACAGGAGTGATCTTTTTGTTGACGACCCTGCTACACGAAAAAAGGACAACTATGTTCCTATCTGCACCTGGAATGTGAGAACATTAAACAGGAGAGGTGCAGGCGAACAACTAACGGAAGCCCTAAGCTGCTACAAAGAAAATATTACTGCTATCCAGGAAATACGATGGGATGGGACGGGCAAAAAGAGGATGAAAAACTGTGACATCTACTACGGATCGTGTTATAGCGAGCAGAAACAGCAATTATTCGGATGCGGATTTATTTTGAGTGCCAGACTTAGTAAAGAAGGCTTATGTTTCCAAGACATAAGCGAACGCATTGTAATAATTCGCATCAAGACCAAATTGGCTAACATAAGCCTTATATGTGCTCACGCCTCGACGGAGGAAAAAGATGATATAGCTAAAGATTGCTTCTATGAGTTCTTGACAAAACATTTGAGCGACTACCGAAGTACGAAGTTAAAACCATGCTGGGAGATGTTAAGGCAAAGGTAGGAAGAGAAGACATTTTTAACAGTATTGTCGGAAAACACAACCTACACGAAAACCAGACTGGCGTCGGATTAGGCTAATAACCTTCCCTACGAAACGAAATGCCACTATAGTCAGCACACGGTTTCCTCACCTTGATTTACATGGCGGTCTCCAGATCAACGAAGGGTCAACCAAAATGATCCAATTGCGATAGACAAGAAGCACGCATCCAGTATTTTGGATGTCCAATCATTCCGAGGGGCTAACACCGACTCGGACCACTACCTTGTTGCAGCCAAGGTAAGAATGCTGATATCCACCACGCCAAAAGAAACCAGAAATACTGTTAACAAAAATTAATATCTAACAGACTGCAATCGGAAGAAACCGCCAAATCCTTCGCGCAACGCGTATCCCTTAACCTCTCGATTAACACCATACCACCAGAATCGAATGTCGAAGAACAATGTCAACGATGTCAAGATGCCATTTGATCAATAGATGTGCAACTGAATGCCGACAGATGATCGCAGCCAAGAACGAGGCCTACAAGGCTAAGTTGCAGGTGAGGACGAGAGGCAGAGAAGAAAGGAAAAACACTATATTTTCAGAAGGAAGAAGAAAAAAAAAACAAGAAAACCGCGCGATCGAACTACCGAACTACCAGCCACCCGACCTAAGTGAAGTGAGGATATTAATATCTAAACTCAAGCTAAATAAGGCCGTTGGAAATGACGGCCTTCCCGCCGAGCTTTATAGAGCCGGCGGAGATGACTTGGTAAGTAACATAAACTAACTCATAAGCCAAATTTGGTCAGATTAAAGAATGTCTTAAGAATTGCCCGATCCACAAAAAAAGGAAAAGAACTGCGCCAACTATAAAAACATAATTCTCCTCAACATCGCCTGCCGTAATATGTGAACGCCTGAAACGTTTACCAACCACCTGATCGGCCCTAATCAGTGTGGTTTTAAGCCTGGAAAGTCCACAACTGGTCAAATCTACACACTTGAGCAGATCCTGGAAAAAACCCAAAAAGTCCAAATCGATACCCATCACCTATTCATCGATTTCAAGGACGCTTACGACAGAATTTATAGAGACGAACTACACAGAGCCATATCTAATTTTGGTATAACGCCCAAACTCATCCGTCTGGGCTTCATCAGGGTCCGGAAATGACCTCACCAACACATTCGATACCAAAATAATACAAATTTTGGGTTCTACGACCGAGAATCGAGAATCGAATCCAGACCTGCGCGGCAGTTCATTGCACTAACCATCGCGCCACTGAGCCTGTCATTCGGTACCAAAAAAGGATTAAGGCAAGGCGACGTGACTTGCCTTCTGTGATGTGAGTTCTTTTGATTTTGAGAGGATTGTGCAAAACTCGCGATCCTACACCAGAGGCATAATGTACCGTTATACAACTCATACATCAAATCGTCAAAACGTCATCCCACCCGAATCAGACCACATACCAATTTTCATCATCATCTTGCAGACTCTCTCTTCCAATCTGTCCTTTTTAAAGTACCGCAATTGTCGTCATCCTTCCTGAAGGCAACGCACTCCAATTCCAAAAATTCATTATCGCTAATCACATACACATCTAAAACGAATTCAAATCTATCTGTTTGGATTCAAGTT
The DNA here is from genome assembly GCA_932526625.1 of Rhingia campestris. Classification (NCBI taxonomy): domain Eukaryota; kingdom Metazoa; phylum Arthropoda; class Insecta; order Diptera; family Syrphidae; genus Rhingia; species Rhingia campestris. The sequence continues at coordinate 139,697,007 of OW052183.1, forward strand.
TCAATTACAAACTCCAGACGAAAGACACAAACAATTGGTAAAACACATTTATGACCACAACATTCAGAGGGAAATAAACATTTGGGACACGTAGATGATACCAAATGTCGCATCCATACTTTTGTTTGTTTCCCTACAACTATGGATATTGTTTTCCTGGACTAACTGATGAGTTTCATAATTTGGGTTGGCTCACGCAAAATCCCACGTGCCTAAAATTAACAGACAACACACATTCTTGGTGCATACCGGTGCACCAACGTCATTTCTCCAACCAACATGCCAACAGGAAACCATCCCTTTTTTTGCACACCAACATACGGGTTGCCTGAGATACAAGTTCATACATCCGTTCATTACACACGATCAAACAGCCACAACAACAGCCGCCCAAAAATAAGTTTCACTTCAAACAAACCTAGTAAACATCAAGCAGCGTCGGTTGTATTTAGTACTTGGATGGGGGACCGGATCCAAACACCTTCATCGTGATGTTTTTATGTTTCATAAAATCCAATTCACACCGTCTGAAAAGAAGTTTCACTTTAAAAAACATTAAAATAAAAGCTTTTGTTAGGTCAAAGGGTAACGCTAACCTATGCTAGCTTCTTGCTTCATCAGAGCGTCATCAATTATGTCAACCGTCAATATCGCGTATTTTTACAAAACCCCCGATTTTATTTTGTCTTTTGTTCGAAGCAAATTACGGCTGCAATTTATTTAATCCCTATTCATGTCGTAGGCATTAACGTTTCGACATAGTCACGGCGCATATCCGATACACATCAGCCAATGCAACATGTGCCTTGCCCAGATAAACCTGTATTGACTTTGATCTCAAATGGGCCTGAAAATCACTTCTAAAGTGCTTCTGACGTGACCCGTAACATTTTCCATCGTTGTCATGCCTCAGAGTGGAGATTCGAGAAAGGCCAAAAGCGGAACAATATCCTTTGAAATCTCAGCCAAATCATTGCAATTTTAATGTAAAAACCGTGCTGCAATTTGTTCCGGATTTTTGACAAAAAATCCTTTGCCTTTGTTTTACAAATGCAGCAGTAAGGCTCCTTTGTGTTAGCAATTACGGGAAATTCCTTTGACTTTTTAATTAATTAGTTTTCCCCAATTGGGTAGACCCAGTAAGGTACGTTTTATTCTTATAATCCTCCCTTCGGTATTAGGTATTTGTTTCGACTTTAAATTTAATTAAAGATAAATTAAGTACCACTATACATCCATGTATTGTATCCTTGTGTACGTTTACAATTCGTGACGATCCGGTTTGTTAAATGCATGCATTGCATGATGGTATATCTCTCATTAAGGTCAGCTTAGTGAAAACATGGAGGATACCAACAGACATGCAGAGACCATCGTAGTAAACATCCCTTCGAGTGAAATTAAATAAAAACTTCCTGCAAACGGGTTTACTGGATGCTCCATTGCATCTTCATCAATAAGTGATAAGCGAGATGAGGAGTAAGAAGCTGGGTCCGAATTTAGCAAGGAAGTTGAATTATTCGAGAAAATGTTTTCATTCTGAATCATCGACGATTTTGAACGATGACCGACAGTAAACTTTTTGTACGTGTCTTGAGATGATGTGTATCTACGGCATAGGCAGGAACGATTTCGTGTTGGAAATGTTATGCGACCCTTTTTTTAAATATTAAATGATGGTATCGACCATCTAAAGATTGTTCCTTTCTATGAATTTGATATTTTTGAATGAACTTTTAAGGTGTTCTGAAGTTGAGAGAAGGTTAAGGGAATATCAAAAGCGAGGAATGATTTTTAAGAAAAATGTACTTCAAAGAGACTGAACGACTAAAGTATTCTTTTTCACCAATACAGCTATAGCAAAATCAAGGTAACTTTATAACTAGGAAACAAAATTATATGAGACCATGGGGCTGGGTTACTTACCTGAGCTTCAACCAAAATGCCTCTCTCATTATCCCGGTCTTTAGCTAAGTCCCCTCAGTTGTCCACTACGAGTTAGTAAAGGTCAGTTGCTATTTGTGCGCCCTTCTTAAGTCCAGGTCTTTCTCTATTGCATCTGACTCTGCTAGTCAAAGTATTAGCGAAGATGTGAAGATTTGATTAATTGTGGACTTTTTTGGCCTTACCCAACACTCATAAAGGTCGTCCAGGTTGTTTGTCAAAAGTTTCACATGTTAGCATATTACGGAAGATAATCGATGTAGTTCCAAAGTGTCTCCATTTTTGTGGATCGGAGCTTATTTCACTGAGCCTCTTTTCTTCTGGCATATCCGCAGACAATTATCTCAATAAATTTTGCTAATGACCAATCAAATCAGCTCTACCCGCTTTATATAGCTTGGCCGTAAGGATGTCGTTTCTGTTAGCCTTGTTAAGCTTAATATTAAATTTTGCTATCATCACTTCATTTAAGTTATTGAATTTCAGCCCGAAAGCGGATTGTTCGTCACCACCGTTTAACAATCTCGGAAATGATTCTTCCATATTCTCAATATCGATTGATGCTCAACTACGATCTTTCCTTGTTCCTAACGACAAGATTTTGTGCGTATGGCTTGTTGAAATCGTCACCATTGTTCTTCGACATTAGATGAATTGTATGGTGTTAATGGAGATGTTAAGGGATACGCAAAGGTCTGGACGGTTCGACCGTTGTTGACGCCTGAGTTTAGTCGTCTCATACACCTAGGTCTACATAGCCCTCTAATTTATACAAGTAACTGAAATGATAGCCCGGTTCTTAGCTTACTGGTTCCAGTTGCGCACTCCAAGTTGGTCGAGGTCAGTTTCTACTTGAGCGCGCCACTTAAAAAGAGCTCTTCCCCTACTGCACCCCACGTTTGGCTTTGAATCGAAGACTCTGCGAGCCGGAGTATTGGTGTCCATTCGTTCTACATGTCCTAGCCATCTTAAACGTCCAATGCTGAGGTATGTCGCTGTACAGCTCGTATAGTTCGTGGTTGAATCTTCGTCTCCATAGCCCGTCAACTCAAACGGGACCGAAGATTTTCCGAAGATTTTTTCTCTCGAATCGACCAAGGATTTCTTCATCCGCTTTTGATACAGTCCATGCTTCAGCGCCGTAGAGCAGGACTGGGATGATCAGGGTCGTATATAGGATCTCCTTAGTAGTTTGAGTGAGGGCTTTAATACTAAATTGCCTTCTTAGCCCGTAGAAACAGCGACTGGCAAGAGTAATTCTTCGTTTGATTTCAGACTAGATGTTGTTGTCAGAGTTAATAGCGGAACCGAGGTAGATAAAGTCCCGTACTACCTCAAAGTTATATCTGTCAATGGTGACGTTCTGTCCAATTCGTTGATGTTGTGTGTCCTTTCGTGTTGACAGCATATACTTAGTCCTACCCTCATTTACTGCTAAACATTTTTGCCGCTTCCTTCTCTATACTAGCAAACGTGGCTATGACATCACGTTGAGTCCTACCAATGATGTCAATATCGTCGGCGTATGCTAGTAGTTGCACCGATTTTTGGAAAATTGTGCCTCTGGTGTTGGCTCGGGAGTTTTGCACAATCCTCTCAAGAATCAAATAGAAAAAGTCACATGACAGCTCATCGCCTTGCCTAAATTCTTTTTTTTTTTTGTTTCGAATGTGTCGTTAAGGTCGTTTCCGACCCTGATGGTGCAGCGAGAATTCTCCATCGTCATCCTAGAGAAACGGACTAGTTTGGGCGGTATACCAAAATTAGACATGGCTCTGTACAGTTCGTCTCTATAGATTTGGCTTATAAGTTGGTGGATGTTGCTTACCAAGTCATATCCGCCAGCTATATAAAGCTCAGCGGGAAGGCCGTCATTTCCGGCGGCCTTATTAAGCTTGAGTTTAGATATAGCTATCCTCACTTCATTTAAGTCGGGTGGTTGGCAGTTTTCGCTGTCGTTGCCAATATTGAATAGATCGTTCTGCCTGACAGCGGAATGCTGTTCGTCATTGCCCTTTAACAGTCTGCAGAAGTGGTTCTTCCATATCCTCAGCATCGACTGTGTCTCAACTACGATATTTCCTTGTTCATCTCGACAGGATTCTGCTCGAGCCTTGTATCCTTGGCTTTGACGTTTTACACTTGAGTTTAGATATAGCTATCCTCACTTCATTTAAGTCGGGTGGTTGGCAGTTTTCGCTGTCGTTGCCAATATTGAATAGATCGTTCTGCCTGACAGCGGAATGCTGTTCGTCATTGCCCTTTAACAGTCTGCAGAAGTGGTTCTTCCATATCCTCAGCATCGACTGTGTCTCAACTACGATATTTCCTTGTTCATCTCGACAGGATTCTGCTCGAGCCTTGTATCCTTGGCTTTGACGTTTTACACTTTGGTAAAACATGCGAACATCGTTCCTGGACTGTAGTGGTACCTCTCTATATCCTCGATCGCGCGCTTTTCTTGCTCTTTTTTCTTCTTTCTGAAAAGCCGATGTTCTTCCCTTCTACTTTGCCTATAGAGCTTAATGGCAGCTCTCGTCTTCACATACAGCTTAGCCTTGTAGGCCTCGTTCTTGGCTGCGAGCATCTGTCGGCATTCCTCATCAAACCAGGGGTTTCTTGCTGGTGGCACGATTTTAACATCGTACTTTGGTAGTCGCTGATAGGTTTTGTCGAGGAGCTCGTAGAAGCAATCCATATATCTTCTTTTTCCTCCTTCGGAGCATGAGCGCATATATGGCTAATATTGGCGAATTGGGCTTGGATGCGGACTGTTACAATGCTAATGTCTTGGAAACATTAGACTTCTTGTCTATGTCTGACACTTATAACAAATCTTGGGCCGAAGTCGCTGTTGCTGCTCACTATAACACGGTCCATCCTCTTTTTGCCCGGCCCATCCCATCGTATTTCCTGGATGGCAGTAATGTCTGTTTTGTAGCAGTTTAGGGATTCCGCTAGTTGTTCGGCTGCATGTTCTCACATTCCATGTGCAGATACGAACGTCGTTGTCCTTTTTTCGTTTAGCAGGGTAGTCAATAATAATATCAGTCCTTTTCAAGGTTATTGGTTGCTTCGTAACATAAGCTTTTTGACATGGATGGGTAGTTAACCCAAAGCACAACCACCAACCTGGAGGGCCAGGCCCTTCTTTTGACCCTAGGACAGCGGGCCGGAAATACCGATGTCAGTAGCCCATTTTGGGATATGAGCGCTGCCGTTGACCCATCGAAGGCTCCTCCGCCACCAACTCTTTTCCAACACCCTGGCTCACCACTGTAAATCTATTCCATCAATTCACTTAAAACAACATGTTGAGGTGGTACATAATTGCAATTTCTAAATTTCTTTGTGGCCACAAATTTGGAAACTTTTCATAAATGTTTTACAACCGTTTTGATGGTAAAATAGAAAATTACTTTGTGGGTAAGTGCCTACCTTTATCTGACCCAGTTCACTTACATCTAAATTTCTGTTTACTTCCCCGCCATAGGTATACAAAATGAATTTCAAATTCTCCAAAGCCCATAAATTAAAATTCATCTCTTGCAAGTCATCAGCAGTGCAGTTAGATTCATTTTTACCACTTTACTGATTAGACTTCTGTGCCTATGTGTTGTAATAACCTCCATTCAGAAGTCTCACCACACTGTTCCACCGTGTATGCACCGCATTTGACTTCGAATCTCCAGCTTGAACAATGCAGCTTATGTAGCACGTGAGAAGAAAAATCCTTTTCAGACAACCGCCAGTTTGAAAACCAGTAATGGGGATTTTATTATCTAAAATTAAATCTCGAAGAGATGGTAAGCAAATGCAAAGCTATAGCACTGCAAGGGAGATTTTCCTTGTTTCCAAGGTGTTAAATCTGCCATGAGCTCTTCGTATGACTATCAAGCATGTGAGCGCCGCACAGTGGGGACAAAACTTCCGATATTTCTTGTAGAAAAAATCTGCTACGGCCTTTCTCCGTATAGATTTAAACGACAAGATATATTATTAATTAATTTGATATAAGTTATAAAAGACTTGAAAGTGGATAGAGGGGTCACCATCCTCTGACTGTACTGTATCCTTAATTGTCCACTTTTGTTTATCTGTACGATACGTTCATGGTAATTGATGTTGTTTATGCTTATGAAAGGTGGAAACCATATTTTCTATATTGGGATTTGAAAAGTACGTTCGGAAAACTTGTAGATCAAACTGATATAGTTATCCTTACACGTGAAAGCACGATTCAAATTCACAGCAACAATTAAAAACGATAACGATTCCTAATCCGAAATAAGCAATCATCGGTTAGGGCTTTAAGGGGTTATTGTGATCACCTGTCAGCTCATCATATAAAACCTACACCATTGTTACCTTAAATTGCTGCTACAGATTTCGGGCAAAGTACGATAGTCACAAACTAGGGTCCTTTGGGATACTTGTAGGCACAATGTAAAGTACCCCATAATGCAAATAAAATGTCAAAACGCCAACAACAACAGGGAAATTTGACAATTTTGAAGAGGACCTTAACATTGTTAAAAACAAAACAGATCACTTAAGCAAAGATTGGCAAAACTCGAAATTGAAAGAAATAAAGGATAATTCTGTATCCACGTTTCAACAATTGGGGAGGTGCTCCAAATTGAATTTTTACTGTGAGAAACAAAAATTTTGGTATTAACTCTGTTGTGGAACAACCAACTTCACGACTAACCACTAAACCTCTACTTATCGTTTCTGTTTCTCCTTTGTCCTACGCTCTTCTATTTCTTCCTAATCCTCATTTAGGGTCCAGTTTTAGCTATCATTGGAAATTTTCTTTTGTTTCATGCGGCTTTTTTATAAGTAATAGGCGAGTTGGTGTCAGGTTTTTAATTTTAAAACAAGATTATTAAAAAAAAATTTTAGTATTTAATTAACTTATCGCAGAAAATCACTTTTATTTTTTAATGATCAAGATTTATTTTTTCTGAAGCAATATTTTTCATTCTACCCAAATGAAACAAAAGTTCCCAATGATTCCTTTAACCAGCTATGGAGGCAACATTTTAATTCCATCATGTTTTGTGTTCTATTGAAGTTGTTTAAAGATAATATAATTGGACCCAAATTCTTCCCTTCTAGATGTTTTCTCTCCTCCTCTGAATCACTTTGCTCAAAAATTATCTCCTTTTATTTCCTCTCACAAAAAAATGGTATTATTTTACGAAAACCATTGGGATAGTCTCAAATATTTTGCACGATCACTTAAAAACTACAATCCGCTATAACGATAGCCAATATATTGAATTTATTTGTAAACACGAAAAAGTTGTCCAGAATCGATCCGTTTCCCATGCATTCTCACTTGAAACTCTTCATCCATACCACTTACTTCTAACTACTTTCTGCCCTTTGGCTGGGAAATGCGTTCGCGCTTACTCGTTTTGATGTATCCGAGTCCACACGTGACAGAACTTACTGTGCATTTTCATGCATTGACATCGTTTATTTTTCCGACGTGTGATTTCGCTTCCGGATACAATTGGATTTGCACGATCATTGGTTGGTTTTTCCATAGCACCTTGTTTCAATGTTCTAGGAAAACCCTGGTGTCAAGCATGTAAACCTCCGAACTAACAATTATTCTTCTATAGGGAAAATAGGCCTTTTAAGTTATAACTGGTGATTTTTTTAGAATTACCTTTTTCAGGTTGACAGCACTGGTAAGTAATGTCGTCCAAACGTCATCTGTCAAAGTGAAAAGTTTTCAGTATAATCTGCCATTTAATCGTGGAAAGACTTACAAACGAGAAACGATTGCAAATTATTGAAATCAAAATTCATGCTCTGTGAAAAATGTGCTAATCCGCTGTTTTATCGAAAATTGTGCTCAGCGATGAGGCTCATTTCTGGCTCAACAGATACGTAAATAAGCAAAACTGTCACATCTGGAGTGATGAATAGCCACATGCCATACAAGAATTACCTATGCATCCCTAAAAAACGACAGTTTAGTGTGGTTTATGGGCTGGTGGCATCATCGGTCCGTTTTTCTTCAAAGACGGTCGTGGAAGAAACGTAACCGTCAACAGCAAACGATATCGAGCCATGGTACGCGACTTTTTTTTGCTCTAGTTGGCTGAGTTGAACTTGGTTGACATGTGGTTTCATCCAGACGGTGCCACATGCCACATAGCTGGTGAAACAATGCAAATATTAAAAGATGATCTTGGTGAGCAACTTATCTCTCGAAATGACCCTGTGAGTTGGCGGCCAAGATCATGCGATTTAACGCCTCTTGATTATTTCTTGTGGGATTATGTAAAGTCGTTAGTTTAGTTCCCTTTTTTTATGTAGATGGCACCACCTTTTCTCAACATATATCAACATTCCCGTAAGCTTGGAAATCTTCTTATGTAATTCAATTATCTAAGAAAGACCTACGAAATAACATAAATAATTATAAAGGCATTGCAAAACTTAGTGTCATTCCCAAACTTTTACTAAAGATTTATCATATAAAACTAAATCAATTGTATCAACTTGTCAACATGGGTTTGTTACAGGCCGATGAATAGTTACCAACATTCTGGAATTTTTCATGCATATTTCCAGTGGAGTTAAAAATGGTATGCAAACTGATGTCATTTACACTGAATTTTCAAAAGCTTGCTGATGAAAAAGCTTCACTGTATTGGTCTGTCACCAAAATATGCTTTATGGATTATATTCTACCTGTGATCTAGTGTATAATATGTTAAATTTAAATGTAATATATCTGGAGTTATCAATGCAATTCTGGAATGCCTCAAGCGACCTCTTTTGTTCCTGTTATTTATAAATGACCTACCAATATGACCAATAAAATACAGCAACATTCACCTGTATGCAGATGATGCTAATTTTTTTTTAATTATGAAAATATGAATAACCATAAAAAACTACGAGCTAGAAAGAGTTGTGTGTGACTGCTATCCGGATGAAAAAAGAGACTTTTGCCCTATGGCGACAAACACCTTCTGAGGAAAATCGAAGTCTTTACATGCGGGCAAGAAACAACTGTAAGATTATATGAAGACGTGCTAAATTCTTACGTGACCAAAAAGTGAGTCAAAAAATACTGCAATGTCCTAAAGGCAGCAAGTCTTTGGTCTTTCGTCAAACGAATAAAAGGTTGTTATTCATTAACAATCCCCTCGCATGTCTACAACGATAGAAATATCACGGACTCCCAAGAAAAAGCAAATCTGCTAGCTTCTCTATTCGCAGCTGATTCCAACTTACCAGACAGCTCTTCTTCACCACCATCACTGAATCCGGTTCATTATGCTTTAGGGCAAATATTTGTCCGAACCCGTTCAGTTGCTAGAGTCATAAAAGATCTCAAACAAAATAAAGCTTCAGGTCCAGATGGAATTCCTCCCCTTGTGCTGAAGAGGTGTTCTTCCACTCTGGCCAAACCTCTATGAAACTCTACCACTTCTCGTACTCTGCAGGAATATTTCCAGATTGGTGGAAACTTGCGCATGTACAACCAATTCCAAAAAAGGGCGATAAAAGCTTAGGTCTTTCGGTGTCGGTAACACTTTTATAATTTGGGTTACGAGTTTTTTAAGTAACCGATCAATACAAATTGTATTAGATTGGTCAACTTCCACCCCCTTGGAGTACCCCAAGGCTCAGTCCTCTCACCAACTCTGTTTTTAATTTTTATTAACGACCTTCTCTCTCTGACTTGTAATCCTATCCATTCGTTCGCGGATGACAGTACTCTTGAGCTTGACTTCGTTTACTCTCTAACGACTTCGCGACAAGGACCCCACGTAGTCGAGTCACAACGCCAGCGAATATAACTCGCACATCTGGGCACATCTGGAACTTGCTTGGGCCCAGTGATGGTACAAAGAAAAAAATAAATTCCCTACAGCACCAATAAAAAATCCCTACCGACGTAAAATTTTCCCTACATTGTTTTTAATTACTTGTGCTACACGTAGACTGTAATCAAGTGTTAGTAATGATAAGTCTAGTAAAAGTAGTATATATCATTGTTTTTATTGCATATTTTAAATTTTTTTTTAATATTTGAGGGAAATCGACCGAGTTCATAAAAGTAAAAATGCGGCAGGGCTGCAATTTTTGCGTTCATTAATGTAAAAAAGGCATGAAAGTGAAAAAAAAAATGGAGGCGGAAGTTGACACCAAATTGGTTATTTCTATTCGTTTAAACGAATAAAAAATCTGTTCTTTGAGGAAAAACTTCCAAATAGTTAAGCAAAGTGCCAGCCTCAGAGAGGTTTTGAGTCGACCAAAAGTGGACAAATCTCCTTTTCAATAAACTCTTGAGAAATTGATATAAAATTCAAGGTTTAAATAACATTGCATTATAAAAAACGAGCCTGAAATGTGGCCTTTTTCATAGGAATGGGATGTTTCTTGAAATTTAGTTTATTTTTATCAAAGTAATCTTCCTTTCCAATCCTAAAATTATTCCTTTAATTGACATTATTAACATGTTATTGTATAAAACACAACCAAACTCTGTCACTGCAAAAAGAAAGAGAAGCTACAAATGTCTGTAATTTTTTTTTACTGTCTACTGCATATATGAACACTTTTTTTGGAAACCAAAATCTGTTGCTAACTTGCAGCTGTATTTCTGTTCATAATTGCATTGAATCAATATTTTCTGCATGGCATGTAGAACAATGTTGCAATTATAAACTCGCCCATAATCTAAAATATGTACATAGAAAATTATTTTTAATACACTTTAGCCTTTTTTTACCTACCCTATCCCATAGGGGTATATTAGTTTTGATACATAGTATGTATCATAGAGAAATAATTAGCCAGATATTTCTCAAAGCATATGGATCGACTCAAAATCGCTAGCTGAGTCGATTAAGCCATGTCTGTCAGTCCGTACGTCAGCAGTTTTTGGGCCTTAAAATTGAGCTAGAAGGATGAAATTTGGTACACGTGCTCTATGTTGCTCTCAGCAGAACAAGTGTAAAAGATTCTGAAATCCGCCCATTGCCTCGCTCCCTCTAAAGAAAAACGTAGTTTTTGACCAAACCGTATGAAATTTGGAAAAAGTTTTTGAACAACATATTTAGATCTCAATAACTATATTTCGCCTATATAAAGTTTTTTGCCACGCCCATATTTGGGGGCATTTTTATATAAAAACCGTTTCTTTACACTACCCCATAACATATGCAGGAGAAAAACCTTGTCTTTTGTAGAACCATAAACGTGTTCTATAAATTGTCTGAAAAATTTGTTGTGACAATGTGATTTTCTATATTTAATTCCCATCGTGTTTTAAGCAATGTCCACTTTTTGGGGACATTAGTTTTACAGATGGGATGGGATAGGGTATTCAACGATCCGCACAGCATATTGTAGCCCTCTCATATGTTTTAAATTATAATTCATTTTCATAGGGCTTGTTAAATATAAATCTACATAGGTATAAAATTTAAGAGCAATAATCGAAAATAGGATTAACATAGAAAATTATTTGGATTACTTACACTTTAGCCTTTTTAAAGTTAAGGTTAAGACGCGTTAAGGTGAAATCGCATTGTAAGAAGGCTGTGATAGCATTTTTCCGAAAAATAGCATATGAAATAAAAAATCCCTACGTTTTCAGCGAAAATTCTTAACAAATAAAAATCTGTCCTTTTTTCCCTACAGTACCATTTTCAAACCGGAAATCCCTACGTGTAGGGAATTTTCCCTACGTGTACCATCACTGCTTGGGCCTACTTGACCGAGTCCAACGTCATGCTATCAAACTTATTGACAACCAATCAATTTGTAGCGAAATTCATTCGCTCGAACACCGGCGGAATGTTGGATGCCTTGCGCTTCTTTACCGTTACTTTCACCATAAATATTCCGACGAAATATATAGTTGTATCCCGCCTGTCCGTCTGTTTAATAGAAATACTCGTGCAGCTTCTTCCGCACACCCATATTACATAGAGCCTGTTTTCGGGCGCAAAGTAAAATTTAGAAGATCATTTCTTAACCACACTTCACGATTATGGAATAGCTTGCCTTCTTCAATTTTTCCAGATGACTACAATGTACAAAGATTCAAATAACGCGCATCGTCACCTCACTCTTTTCCCACCTACTCCCAATCTCTTCCTTCCTTCCATCACTGGGTTTTATAACCTTCAAGGACTAAGTCCTAAGTGTTGAAAAATATTTCAAAAAAAAAAAGAGTAGATAATTTTACTGACCTCGGAGTAATTATTGATCCAAGTTACAAGTTAGACTTTAATTTACATATCAACATAACTTTTAAGAAATCCTCAGCCCTCATCCTCATGATTAAGCGTTGGGCTAAAGAACTCAATGATCCATATCACATATGTAACTAAAAGCCTTTATGTTGGTCTTGTGCGTTCCGGTATGTCGAAATACTCACCGTCATTTTGCAGCTTAAGGTTTTTTTCACATTTTAATTTTTGGTCAATCTGTCATAACGTTAAATCGTTCAAAAATGTTAGGCGATGTGACATTTTTCAGATCTGGGGATATGGTATTGGACGATAGCTTTTGTCTATAAAGCATGATCGTGAATGCTTTTGAAAGTACCTACTTGCGGGTACTTTTTACTAAAAGTTATACCATTTCATATGTATAAACATGGCCATAGTATTTTAAATTATAGTTAATTTATTTAATTTATTTTTGTTAATATTGTGGATCACGCTGCTAAAAAAAATCAGAAATTAGAATGTATTCCTCACTTTTTTTCAAATATAACCAACTTACGCCTTGAAATTATTTTTTTTATGAGATTCGTATTCTTATAACGTTTTACAAACATTGAAGCATTCTTTACTAAATAAAATGTTCACATTTAAAATTTTATTTCTTTCCTCTGGCCCCACTGTTTGCCTCACCATTGTGAGATGAGATGTTATGACGTTACTTTTGGAAGGTAGTCTTATTGTGTGTGTGGTTAATTTGTAAAATATTTGCTTGCGTTTTTTTTATCTGCGCAATAAGGGGGATTCTTTTTTTTTTTCCTTTAGCTGGAATCTACCTGCCTATGTACATATGCCTTAGATCTCACACGTGATATACGGAAGATTACCCATGTTTGGTTGATGGGTTCAGATTCATCGTTGGATAGTTCAAAAGCAATTAGGAACATGTACATCACATGATGTAAAACTCATTTTTAAGGAATTCATACATGATGGCTTTTGAAATGAGAATCCATCAAAAATGTTGTCATCGTTTAACTGGTGAGCATCTTTTTGTTATCTATAGGACACATTCAGTTCTGTCAAGTAGGGTAGTTGTGAGGCCCGGTCCTTTAAAGGTGCAGACCTAGTGGTAGTGGGGGCTTATAAAATAATGTGTTATCTTTGTTTTTTTTTATAAAAAAATTACTTGTTGGCGCAGACACTTCCGATAGAGAGCTATCCATTAGGTGTCATATGATGAATGTTTCAATGAATCTTAAATAAAACCGTGCAAGACAAGATTTTTTTTTTTGTTTAGGATAAGCGTAGATAAAACTCTATTTATAAATTTTATTGCATGCATAATGTACATATTGACAGAATTGTAACATGCAATCCTAACAAATCAGTCATATCATTTCAGATAACTGATAGTTAGTGGTGAGTTTTATAACTGCGGCATCTGGAGAAATTGGCCGGTGTTTAAGGATAGTGATGCGATTACATGAGAAAACAAGCGTTTTCACTCTAGCCTATCACTATCAATTCCTACTCTCACCACGCTGGTGACTGGCCTAGTACATCGACTGGAGATGGGTTAATAAACCCCTGTGGAAGGTCGTTGGTGGCAGCAAACGAGAGAGGGGGGGAGGGGAGTGTCCTCTCACTAAGGCACTCACTCTCAGGCGGCAGCGGAGGATGGAGTCAACGGTGGCGCCTACAGCTCCAGTTTGATCGAACTGGTAGTGAAATCCCCATATGAGCTGCTTCGAATTATTAGAACACCAGGTCTATAGCGATTTCCAATACTGAGCCAGGGTGTTGGAAAAGAGTTGGTGGCGGAGGAGCCTTCAATGGGTCAACGGCAGCGCTCATATCCCAAAATGGGCTACTGACATTGGTATTTCCGGCCCGCTGTCCTAGGGTCAAAAGAAGGGCCTGGCCCTCCAGGTTGGTGGTTGTGCTTTGGGTTAACTACCCATCCATGTCAAAAAGCTTATGTTACGAAGCAACCAATAGCCTCGAAAAGGACTGATATTATTATTGACTACCCTGCTAAACGAAAAAAGGACAACGACGTCCGTATCTGCACATGGAATTTGAGAACATGCAGCCGAACAACTAGCGGAATCCCTAAACTGCTACAAAGCAGACATAACTGCCATCCAGGAAATACGATGGGATGGGCCGGGCAAAAAGAGGATGAAAAACTGTGACATCTACAGTAAGTGTCAGACATAGACAAGAAGTCTAATGTTTCCAAGACATTAGCATTGTAACAGTCCGCATCCAGGCCCAATTCGCCAACATTAGCCATATATGCGCTCATGCTCCGAAGGAGGAAAAAGAAGATATATGGATTGCTTCTACGAGCTCCTCGACAAAACCTATCAGCGACTACCAAAGTACGATGTTAAAATCGTGCTGGGAGACTTTAACGCAAAGGTAGGAAGAGAAGACATCTTTAGCAGTACTGTCGGAAAATATAGCCTACACGACAAGACGTCTGGTAACGGACTTAGGCTAATTGACTTCGCTACGGAACGAAATCAGCATACGGTTTCCTCACCTCCATATCCATAAGGGGACATGGCGGTCTCCGGATCAACGAACAGTCAACCAAATTGATCACCTTGCGATAGGCAGGAGGCACACATCCAGTATTTTGGATGTCCGAACATTCCCAGGGGCTAACATCGACTTGGACCACTACCTTGTTGTAGCCACGGTAGGATGCGGATATCCACCACGCCACAAAAAAAAACAGAAATACTGTGAATAAATTTAATGTCGAAAGACTGCAATCGCCAGAGACCGCCAAGAGCTTCGCGCAACGCGTATCCCTTAACCTCTCGATTCAAACCACACCACAAGCATCTGATGTCGAAGAGCAATGGCAACGATGTCAACAAGCCATTTGATCAGCCGCAACTGATGTGCTAGGTTTCTCGCGGCCACCAGCAAGAAACCCCTGGTTTGATGAGGAATGCCGACAGATGCTCGCAGCTAAGAACGAGGCCTACAAGGCTAAGCTGTAGGTGAAGACGAGAGCTGCCATTAAGCTCTATAGGCAAAGAAGAAGTGAAGAACATCGGCTTTTCAGAAAGAAGAAAAAATAGCAAGAAAAGCGCTCGATCGAGGATATAGAGAGGTGCCACTCCAGGAACGATGTTCGCAAGTTTTACCAAAGTGTAAAACGTCAAAGCCAAGGATACAAGGCTCGAATAGAATCCTTTCGAGATGAACAAGGAAATATCGTAGTTGAGACACAGTCGATACTGAGGATATGGAAGAACCACATCTGCAGACTGTTAAAGGGCAATGACGAACAACATTCCGCTGTCAGGCAGAACGATCTATTCAATGTTGGCAACGACAGCGAAAACTGCCAACCACCCGACCTAAGTGAAGTGAGGATAGCCATATCTAAACTCAAGCTTAATAAGGCCGCCTGAAATGACGGCCTTCCCGCTGAGCTTTATATAGCTGGCGGAGATGACTTGGTAAGCAACATCCACCAACTCATAAGCCAAATCTGGTCGGTTGAAAGCATGCCTGAAGAATGGAACCTCAGCATCGTTTGTCCGATCCACAAAAAAAGGATACCCTCTGAACTGCGCCAACTACAGATGCATAAGTCTACTCAACATCGCCTACAAGATCCTATCTGCCGTAATATGTGAACGCCTGAAACCGTTTACCAACAACCTGATCGGCCCTTATCAGTGTGGTTTTAGGCCAGGAAAGTCCACAATCGATCAAATGTTCACACTCCGGCAGATCCTGGAAAAAAACTCAAGAAGTCCAAATCGATACCCACCATCTATTTATCGATTTCAAAGCCGCATACGACAGCATTTATAGAGACGAACTATACAGAGCCATGTCTAGTTTTGGTATACCGTCCAAACTCGTCCGTTTCTGTAGGATGACGATGGAGAATTCTCGCTGCACCATCAGGGTCGGAAACGACCTTAACGACACATTCGAAACAAAAAAAAGAATTTAGGCAAGGCGATGCGCTGTCATGTGACTTTTTCAATTTGATTCTTGAGAGGATTGTGCAAAACTCCCGAGCCAACACCAGAGGCACAATTTTCCAAAAATCGGTGCAACTACTAGCATACGCCGACGATATTGACATCATTGGTAGGACTCAACGTGATGTCATAGCCACGTTTGCTAGTATAGAGAATTAAGCGGCAAAAATGTTTAGCAGTAAATGAGGGTAGGACTAAGTATATGCTGTCAACACGAAAGGACACACAACATCAACGAATTGGACATAACGTCACCATTGACAGATATAGCTTTGAGGTAGTACGGGACTTTATCTACCTCGGCTCCGCTATTAACTCTGACAAAAACATCTCGTCTGAAATCAAACGAAGAATTACTCTTGCCAATCGCTGTTTCTTCGGGCTAAGAAGGGAATTTAGTAGTAAAGCCCTCACTCGAACTACTAAGGAGATCCTATATAAGACCCTGATCATCCTAGTCCTGCTCTACGGCGCTGAAGCATGGACTGTATCAAAAGCGGATAAAGAAATCCATGGTCGATTCGAGAGAAAAAATCTTCGGTCCCGTTTGCGTTGACGGGCTATGGAGACGAAGATTCAACGAGCTGTACAGCGACATACCCCTAGTCAAAAAAATCCGCATTAGACGTTTAAGATGGCTAGGATATGTAGAACGAATGGACACCAATACTCCGGCTCGCAGAGTCTTCGATTCCCAGCCAGACGTCGGACGTAGTAGAGGAAGACCTCGCCTTAAGTGGCGCACACAAGTAGAAACCGACCTCAACCACCTTGAGGTGCGCAACTGGAGGCAGTTAGCTAAGGTCCGGACTAATTGGAGAGGCATGTTGGCAGAGGCCCAGGTTCATCCCGGACTGTAGCGCCACTTAAGTAAGTAAGTAAGTTCACTTCTTATCTTGAAAACCGTAGTCAGAGAGTTAAGATTCAAAATAGTTCAAGTGAGAAAAATCTCATTAACTTAGGTGTTCCACAAGGCTCTGTTTTGGGTCCTATTTTGTTTTTAATTTTTGTAAATTCGCTTTTTCTTCAACTTCTTAGGGGTAAACTCACAGCTTTTGCTGATGATACAGCTTTGTCTTATTATGGTAAATGTTATTTTAATTTATATATGGATGAGAACTATGATATAGATATTCTGCGGAGATGTTTTAAACTTCATAAATTGGTCATAAGTGACAAATCGAAGTTCATGATTTTTAACATTATTGGTTATCTCGTAAATGTACCCACAATCAATAGATCGCATTTTCCACCTTTTATAATGTTACTGTGCCGCGTTTGTTCAATAAAATTCCTTCAAGTCTGAGATGTGAGCGAGTTAAATCCGTAGATCTTAAAAATGTAAAATGTTGGATTTTCTCGTTAAACTACGCTACAGTTGGTATTTTACTAAATCCTTTGGTATGATTTATTTTGTTGCTTTTTTATTCTTTTTATAGTTGAACTTCAACTTTATTTTTTATCGCATCCCCATCCATAAAATAAATCTTAATTTTATAAAATACATACTGTACATTCGCCTCTTGTCAAAATCTGACAACAGAATGTACATAACTATTTCAGTTTTTAACTAACAACTATCTGTCTTTGAATTTGTTTTAAACTTTTGTATTTTAAGTTATTAATGAAATAAAGAAAATTAATAAATAAATAAAATAATAAAATAAAATTAAAAATTTAGTAGTCTAACGCACCACTAGTCCCCTGCATACACACTTTTTGGAATGCCTTTTGGACAGAGACTTCAATTTGCTTCGTCGCGTCGCCTGTATAGCTTTCAGCTTCACTAGAACTGGGTTTTTGCGTTAGTCGAGGAGGAGTTTTTTAGAGGAGTAGATAAAATGTGTCTGTAGTAGATAATTCAGTCACAATCTTTTTTTTATATATAATTTGGGAAAATAAAAAAAATTAAGAAATTATTGAAAATATTTAAATACAAAGCACAAGATACGAACCCATCTACCAGCATTACAAAACACCACAATACTTCACCACATCATATGTACATTAAAAACCAATTCCTTTGACTTCACAATTTAATTAAACATATTGCAACTAATTAAATGCATCCTTTCCATGCTTCAATTACCACAAGCCCAAGAGTAGACCTCATAGTTTCAATTAAAAAAAGCAGAGAATCTTCCCAACCAAACTTTAAATTGGCACTCAACAACACTTAAGGATTTTCGGATGATAGAATACTTCGACTACATAGTGCTCACCAGCTTTATCTTCACATAGATATTATGTGTACATAGAGATAGAGAGTGGCATGGAGGCTGGCATGGAGGCAATAAAAAAAAAACATTTTAGTATTATTTTTCATTTGATTGAAATCCTTCCTCATACTACACTTAGTTCCCTGCATCAGCATCACACTCCCTTTTGTGGATCTTCGTTCCTTGCATTATGACCAAATGCAATTATCTTCGCAGAAATTTAATTAATTTTTCAAGTCTCACCCGCAATGCACACCGCATTGGATACACAGAAAGATATGTGTTGCAGGAACTAATACTATCGCATGCCAGGATGAGGTATCCCTCTCTGTCTAGTTTTTGTGTTTCCATGGTCTTCTCTTCTGTTCTCGCGTGTACTTTTTTCTTTCCTTTTGATAATTGTTTGTGAAGTAGTCATCCAAATGCCTTAAATCGTGCGGCGGAAAGCTGCAATGTGGTGTTGGGGGCTGTTCAACGTTTACTATCATTAGGACTGATTATTGAAATCGGTTTTTAAGGGTTCCCTAGTGCCTCCACTATAGCCAACTGCAGCTAAATAAAGTTGCTAATTACTGTTATCTAAGTTTTATAAAATTATAATGATTTTATAGTTTAAAAACGTGTGCTTTGTGTGGCCTAGGATGGTACGTTGATTTCCATCAGCTAACTTAAATATTTAATTAGAAATGACAGCATCTTTGAAAATTAAAATTTGAATTTTAGTTCTTGAGTAGCTAGGAAATTTATAAGCTTCATTTAGGGGGCTTAAGGATAAATTATTTGATTGAAGGTCAGTATATTCGATTTAATGTTTCTACGGCTGAGTTTTATTTGTACTAAACTTCCATCTCACATAACTTATTCTTCTGGAGAATGACCCCACCAATCCTTGTAATTATTCGCACTGGAAATATTTAATCTTCTCATATCTTGGCAATATAGGTCGGTCTATATTTTTGAAACCAAACGCGACAATGGAATAAATTTACTATTCAACTGCGGGCATAAAAAATGTTCGAGCATTGATCTGCACTCCTTACTATTTACCGGTACTAAATTCCAATTTTTCTCTGCAACGAAATCGTATTTTATGAATTGTTTTGTCGAGATACAATATCATGACTCGAAGTACATGCTTCTCTATCACTCCAGATGTAGTCGGAATTTTCGCCACTCCGAAGGATATAAAATGCAGGATAGGATCTGTAGATGGGCAGTTTTTTTTTTCAAATTCTTGGGAAATGATAATGCTTTTTAAAGCTCCCCAGTTAAATAGATTGTTGGAAAAGAAACAATCGAACACGAATCCTTTTTGGTGCAACGTCCCCTTACCATTCTACCACGAGAGGATGGCCAATACAAAAAATGTTTGGATGTGGCTTTGGCTACTTCTGTAATGAGTGAAGTCTAGCCACGGAGTATATTTGATGCAGGAGAGGAGCGCTTTGCACGCTCACGGTTCCTTGAGATAGCGCGTTGGACGGGGGTTGTTCTTGCTCACACACTCTATATCCTTGCTCTGCAAACATTTACTTACTTACTTAAGTGGCGCTACAGTCCGGAATGAACCTGGGCCTCAACCAATATGCCTCTCCAATTAGCCCGGTCCTTAGCTAACTGCCTCCAGTTGCGCACTCCAAGTTGGTTGAGGTCGGTTTCCACTTGTGCGCACCACTTAAGGCGAGGTCTTCCTCTACTGCGTCCGACGTCTGGCTGGGAATCGAAGACTCTGCGAGCCGGAGTATTGGTGTCCATTCGTTCTACATGTCCTAGCCATCTTAAACGTCCAATGCGGAGTTTTTTTGACCAGGGGCATGTCGCTGTACAGCTCGTATAGTTCTTGGTTGAATCTTCGTCTCCATAGCCCGTCAACGCAAACAGGACCGAAGATTTTTCGAAGAATTTTCCTCTCGAATCGGCCAAGGATTTCTTCATCCGCTTTTGATACGGTCCATGCTTCAGCGCCGTAGAGCAGGACTGGGATGATCAGGGTCTTATATACGATCTCCTTAGTAGTTCGAGTGAGGGCTTTACTACTAAATTGCCTTCTTTTCCCGAAGAAACAGCGATTGGGAAGAGTAATTCTTCGTTTGATTTCTGACGAGATGTTGTTGTCAGAGTTAATAGCGGAGCCGACTCCCGTACTACCTCAAAGTTATATCTGTAAATGGTGACGTTCTGTCCAATTCGTCGATGTTGTGAGTCCTTTCGTGATGACAGCATATACTTAGTCTTACCCTCATTTACTTCTTAACCCATTTTCGCCGCTTCCTTCTCTATACTAGCAAATGTGGCTATGACATCACGTTGAGTCCTACCAATGATGTCAATATCGTCAGCGTATGCTAGTAGTTGCACCGACTTTTGGAAAATTGTGCCTCTGGTGTTGGCTTTGGAGTTTTGCACAATCCTCTCAAGAATCAAATTAAAGAAGTCACATCCTTTTTCCTTTATCACATCCTTTTTTGGTATCGAATGTGTCGGTGAGGTCCTTTCCGACCCTGATGGAGCAGCGAGAATTCTCTATCGTCATCCTACACAAACGGACGAGTTTGGGCGGTATACCAAAACTAGACATGGCTCTGTACAGTTCGTCTCTATAAATGCTGTCATATTCGGCTTTGAAATCGATGAATAGGTGGTGGGTATCGATTTGGACTTCTTGAGTTTTTTCCAGGATCTGCCGAAGTGTGAAAATTTGATCGGTTGTGGACTTTCCTGGCCTAAAACCACACTGATAAGGGCCAATCAGGTTGGTGGTAAACGGTTTCAGGCGTTCACATATTACGGCAGATAGGATCTTGTAGGCGATGTTGAGGAGACTTATGTCTCTGTAGTTGGCGCTGTTCAGAGGGTCTCCTTTTTGTGGATCGGGCAAACAATGCTGAGGTTCCATTCTTCAGGCATGTATTCATCCGACCAGATTTGGCTTATGAGTTGGTGGATGTTACTTACCAAGTCATCTCCGCCGGCCTTATAAAGCTCAGCGGGAAGGCCGTCATTTCCGGCAGCCTTATTAAGCTTGAGTTTAGATATTGCTATCCTCACTTCACTCAGGTCGGGTGGTTGGCAGTTTTCGCTGTCGTTGCCAATATTGAATGGTTCGTTCTGCCTGACAGCGGAATGTTGTTCGTCATCGCCGTTTAACAGTCTGCAGAAGTGGTTCTTCCATATCCTCAGCATCGACTGTGTATCAACTACGATATTTCCTTGTTCATCTCGATAGGATTCTGTTCGAGCCTTGTATCCTTGGCTTTGACGTTTTACACTTTGGTAAAACTTGCGAACATCGTTCCTGGAGTGGCACCTCTCTATATCCTCGATCGCGCGCTTTTCTTGCTCTTTTTTCTTCTTGCTGAAAAGCCGATGTTCTTCGCTTCTTCTTTGCCTATAGAGCTCAATGGCAGCTCTCGTCTTCACCTGCACCTTAGCCTTGTAGGCCTCGTTCTTGGCTGCGAGCATCTGTCGGCATTCCTCATCAAACCAGGGGTTTCTTGCTGGTGGCCGCGAGAAACCTAGCACATCAGTTGCGGCTGATCTAATGGCCTGTTGGCATCGTTGCCATTGCTCTTCGACATTCGATGCTGGTGGTATGGTGTTAATCGAGAGGTTAAGGGATACGCGTTGTGCGAAGGTCTTGGCGGTCTCTTGCGATTGTATTCTTCCGACATTAAATGTTTTCACAGTATTTCTGGATTGTTGTGGCGTGGTGGATATCCGCATTCTTACCTTGGCTGCTACAAGGTAGTGATCCGAGTCGATGTTAGCCCCTCGGAATGTTCGGACATCCAAAATACTGGATGCGTGCCTCTTGTCTATCGCAATGTGATCAATTTGGTTGACTGTTCGTTGATCTGGAGACCGCCATGTCCCCTTATGGATATCGAGGTGAGGAAACAGTGTGAAGGTAGCGAAGGCAATTAGCCTAAGTCCGTTACCAGATGTATTGTCGTGTAGGCTATATTTTCCGACAGTACTGCTAAAGATGTCTTCTCATCCTACCTTTGCGTTAAAATCTCCCAGCACGATTTTAACATCATACTTCGGTAGTCACTCATAGGTTTTGTCAAGGAGCTCGTAGAAGCAATCCTTAGTTATATCATCCTTTTCCTCCGTCGGAGCATGAGCGCATACAAGGCTTATGTTGGCGAATTTGGCCTTGATGCGGATTGTTACAATGCGTTCGCTAATGTCTTGGAAACATAAGACTTCTTGCCTAAGTCTGGCACTTATAACAAATCCGCATCCAAATAGTCGCTGTTTCTGCTCACTATAACACGGTCCATAATAAATGTCACAGTTTTTCATCCTCCTTTTGCCCGTCCCATCCCATCGTATTTCCCGGATGGCAGTAAAGTCTGCTTTGTAGCAGTTTACGGCTTCCGCTAGTTGTTCGCCTGCACCTCTCCTGTTTTATGTTCTCACAGTCCAGGTCGTTGTCCTTTTTTCGTTTAGCAGGGTCGACAACAATAATATCAGACTTTTCCGGGGCTATTGGTTGCTTCGTGACATAAGCTTTTTTCCATGGATGGGTAGTTAACCCAAAGCACAACCCCCAACCTGGAGGGCCAGGCCCTTGTTTTGACTCTAGGACAGCGGGCCGGAAAATACCGATGTCAGTAGCCGAATTTGTTATATGAGCGCTGCCGTTGACCCATTGAGGGCTCCTCCGTCACCAACTCTTTTCCAACACCCTGACTCAGTATTGGAAATCCCTATAGACCTGGTGTTCAAATATGTCGAAGCAGATCATATAGGGATTTCACTACCAGTTCGATCAAACTGGAGCTGTAGGCGCCACCGTTGACTCCATCTAGGGAATTCCTCCGCTGCACCTGAGAGTGAGTGCGACGGACCGACGGATGGAATTTTAAAAACCACTTCTTTGGGATCCGCTATCATCGTAATGTTAGAATCAATCAAAATCTCGAGGTCGGAAATTTTCATGAAAACAACATATCCTTAGATCATCCTATATTTGGAAATGACGTGTTAATTTATCGTGACTTGGGAAAAAAATGTTGCCATCTCTCGCGATGATCTGAATAATAATCAAATTTTCATGCGAACCCTTATTTTAACTTAGCTATTCGTGTTAGGCATAAAAGATTAGCTCCCGGCTAAATATGGATTTAAAAGCTAAGCCTGATACCGGTCAGAAATTTTATTTTATTAGAACAAAGCACATTAGCTCTTGCAAAATCCTACTTAAGGAAGGACATATGTCATTGATATCAATTTGTAATCGGTAGTGATTTTTTTTAATTAATAAATGCCCACTTCTCACTCAAAAACTTTACAATTCGACTCCTTATTAGATTTTCCACTACATCAGCATCAACTGAGATACGATATTGAAATCGAAACATAAATATCCAAGCTAGTTCATACGCAGCTTAGGCACTTTGTAATTAACATACAAATTAGTGCCCAAAAGCGCTCATAAGAAATAGCGGCTATCCGCATTTTCCACAAATACACGAACAACAAATCCACACATATCGTCTCCTTTCTCTGACAATTGGCTCTATTCTCTTTCGCTACGTAAGCCAGTGAAACTGGACTCTACTTCTGTACATTACTTGCGGTCCAAATGTTCCCTTGACACAGACACAATGCATAAGGATGCATGTTCGTGAACAGAGTGACTACGAGTATATTCTCATGCCAGTTCGAGTAACATTGTTGGTCAGAGTTGATTTTAATTGCGTGCATGGTTATCATAGAAAAACCCTCGGATACAGCTTGAGCCATCTCATCTGCTTTGAAATACGCATATAACCGCAAGCACTGCGATCTCTTGCAGAATGGCATAGTTTCCCTGCTGTATGAGAATGTAGTGTTCACTTCTGTTGCAGCATATCATTAATTTTCATGGCGGTTTTTCGGTGCTTTCCATCACATAGGCCCGGAGATGATTTTTGCGAGGACCGAACCCAAACCCTTTAGCCTTCACCTTTTCGACTAACACGGAACAGGATGCGTATACGTAACCCATTCGTAGGCCAAACTGTGTAGTGTGTATGTATACAAATATATAACCCATGCACAGGTTGCTCAAGTGTCAACAATTTAATGGGTGTCAAAACCTCAACACTGTCGTTGTCGCATATTCGAATTTCTGGATGTTGACAGAGTGGGTACATGGTTGTATGTCTGTGTTAGTTTTGTATAAGCAGAGTCAACCAAATTGTGGTTGACAATTATAATTGTTTTATAAAAAATAATTTACCACCATAGAACGACATAATTGTGCGGTCGAGTGTTAATGACGTTATTCAAGACCATTAACGAGGGATATTATATGAATAACGCGTGGGACGTTGTGTTGCTGGGGGTTTTCGTATATGAACTTTTTGAAAAGACTGCTTTCAGTTATCAGTGAATTGTGAATTTTCAACCCTCGGTCGGCGTTGATTGTGTGAAGGTATTCTTCTGATATAAACAGAGTTTTACGGACACTTTTGGCCTTGGAGAACTTTTTGTTTTTTTTTTTGTAGCTAGGTAGGTTTGTACATTGAGTATAGATATGAACATAGTATCTATAAATTTCTTAAAACTTACAATTTTGTTATAATGACTTATAAACTTATGAATTAGAAGAATTCTCGTTTACTTTATATTTCATATAACAGAAAAGCGGGCAGGACACAAACTTAAGATTTTTCTATATTGAAATATCTTCTGGCTGAGGCATTGTCAACTTTTTTTTTATAATCCGACTGTTTAACAACAAAAGAATCAATGTTCTTAGTGAAAGATTACAGACTAAGTTTCAGATATGCCAGTGGCTTATTGATTTCCTTGGGATTTTAATTCAAGGAAGGGGAATAGGTATATTTACAAATTTTATCCTTGCGGTGCTCAAGTTAAATACACATAATGGGACCTACTGCCTTGGGAAGGAACAATAATTTAAAAGCAGTACTAGGCATTAATGCAACGTTTAGTTGTCAGTCACCTCTTATAAACGCAATAGGCAGAAAATGGCAGAGTTCCAAGGCAATGGATCAACGTCCACTTTATAGTGTGCTTAGTGGATAAACATTTTTTTAATAGCCATCATCATTATTTATTTATTATTTTTATTGTTCGTTATAAAAAATTGATATAATAGGCTATCGCACAATTTACAAATTACAGAGATGTTATTTACAATAGTATATCTTTCAACTGAATAATTTTAATAACTATTTTAAATAACTAATTTATAAAACAAATTAATATATTAATATTTTGAGGAAACAACGACAAAAAACTCAAAATAAATAAGTTAATAAATAAATAAATAAATTAAGTATAAATAATTAATTAACAAAAATTAATAAATCAACATAGAATAATAGATTAACAGAAATAAATAAATTAAAATATAATCACAATATCACATAAATTAACACATAATATAAATTAACATAGGTATAACAATTAACACATATTTATTATAAAAAGAGGCTTGCTGATATAACAGAATGTCATGTCTGAATGTTTAGTTGGGTGATCAAAGGGTTGTCAGAATTGTCCAATCTGATTGCAAAATAATAATTCCGTAATTGTATGGTTGGGTGTTGTAGAACGAGGGTAGACTCTGATTGGCGTTAACTTGGCAATGCCCAGTGTTGCAACTCTGACTACACATCAAATGTGCTTATCTTTACCTCCAAGTGGTAACCATCGGATACTGGTCTCATCCAACTGGATTTGACTTGCTAAACGATAAGTGCGAGTGTTGATAACACGACGAAAAACAGCAACACTATAAACACCCTGGTGAGAATGGCACGGATGAATACCCGGCCTGCTGTCCCAGGCGAACCTAGATGAGCTGCTCTGACATATTCGGACAACAGGTTGTCTAGGAATTTCAAGGGTTAGTCAGGCCCCTTGAACAGATATGGTGGCGGATGAACCGAAAGGCCAACGGCAGCGCTCAATCCCGTAGTGGATACTGATGGCCTCGTGTGCTAGGGGTATCTAATAAATTGGAACTGGCCCTCCAGGTTGGGGGTTGTGCTTTGGGTTAACTACCCACCCACAGAAAAAAAAACATGGTTACGAAGCAACCAATAGCCTCGGAAAGGACTGATTTTATTGTTGACGACCCTGCTAAACGAAAAAAGGACAACGACGTTCGTATCTGCACCTGGAATGTGAGAACATTAAACAGGAGAGGTGCAGGCGAACAACTAGCGGAAGCCCTAAACTGCTACAAAGCAGACATTACTGCCATCCAGGAAATACGATGGGATGGGCCGGGCAAAAAGAGGATGAAAAACTGTGACATCTACTACGGACCGTGTTATAGTGAGCAGAAACAGCAACTATTCGGATGCGGATTTGTTATAAGTGCCAGACTTAGGCAAGAAGTCTTATGTTTCCAAGATATTAGCGAACGCATAGTAACAATCCGCATCAAGGCCAAATTCGCCAACATAAGCCTTATATGCGCTCACGCTCCGACGGAAGAAAAAGATGATATAGCTAAGGATTGCTTCTACGAGCTCCTCGACAAAACCTATGAGCGACTACCGAAGTACGATGTTAAAATCGTGCTGGGAGATTTTAACGCAAAGGTAGGATGAGAAGACATCTTTAGCAGTACTGTCGGAAAATATAGCCTACACGACAACACGTCTGGTAACGGACTTAGGCTAATTGCCTTCGCTACGGAACGAAATGCCACTATAGCCAGCACACGGTTTCCTCACCTCGATATCCATAAGGGGACATGGCGGTCTCCAGATCAACGAACGGTCAACCAAATTGATCACATTGCGATAGATAAGAGGCACGCATCCAGTATTTTGGATGTCCGAACATTCCGAGGAGCTAACATCGACTCGGATCACTACCTTGTAGCAGCCAAGGTAAGAATGCGGATATCCACCACGCCACAACAATCCAGAAATACTGTAAAAAAATTTAATGTCGGAAGACTGCAATCGCAAGAGACCGCCAAGACCTTCGCACAACGCGTATCCCTTAACCTCTCGATCAACACCATACCACCAGCATCGAATGTCGAAGAGCAATGGCAACGATGCCCACAGGCCATTAGATCAGCCGCAACTGATGTGCTAGGTTTCTCGCGCCCACCAGCAAGAGACCCCTGGTTTGATGAGGAATGCCGACAGATGCTCGCAGCCAAGAACGAGGCCTACAAGGCTAAGCTGCAGGTCAAGACGAGAGCTGCCATTGAGCTCTATAGGCAAAGAAGAAGGGAAGAACATCGGCTTTTCAGCAAGAAGAAAAAAGAGCAAGAAAAGCGCGCGATCGAGGATATAGAGAGGTGCCACTCCAGGAACGATGTTCGCAAGTTTTACCAAAGTGTAAAACGTCAAAGCCAAGGATACAAGGCTCGAACAGAATCCTGTCGAGATGAACAAGGAAATATTGTAGTTGAGACACAGTCGATGCTGAGGATATGGAAGAACCACTTCTGCAGACTGTTAAACGGCGATGACGAACAACATTCCGCTGTCAGGCAGAACGAACCATTCAATATTGGCAACGACAGCGAAAACTGCCAACCACCCGACCTGAGTGAAGTGAGGATAGCAATATCTAAACTCAAGCTTAATAAGGCTGCCGGAAATGACGGCCTTCCCGCTGAGCTTTATAAGGCCGGCGGAGATGACTTGGTAAGTAACATCCACCAACTCATAAGCCAAATCTGGTCGGATGAAAATATGCCTGAAGAATGGAACCTCAGCATCGTTTGCCCGATCCACAAAAAAGGAGACCCTCTGAACTGCGCCAACTACAGAGGCATAAGTCTCCTCAACATCGCCTACAAGATCCTATCTGCCGTAATATGTAAACGCCTGAAACCGTTTACCAACAACCTGATTGGCCCTTATCAGTGTGGTTTTAGGCCAGGAAAGTCCACAACCGATCAAATCTTCACACTTCGGCAGATCCTGGAAAAAACTCAAGAAGTCCAAATCGATACCCACCACCTATTCATCGATTTCAAAGCCGCATATGACAGCCTTTATAGAGACAAACTGTACAGAGCCATGTCTAGTTTTGGTATACCGCCCAAACTCGTCCGTTTGTGTAGGATGACGATAGAGAATTCTCGCTGCTCCATCAGGGTCGGAAACGACCTCACCGACACATTCGATACCAAAAAAGGATTTAGGCAAGGCGATGCGCTGTCATGTGACTTCTTTAATCTGATTCTTGAGAGAATTGTGCAAAACTCCAAAGCCAACACCAGAGGCACAATTTTCCAAAAGTCGGTGCAACTACTAGCATACGCTGACGATATTGACATCATTGGTAGGACTCAACGTGATGTCATAGCCACGTTTGCTAGTATAGAGAAGGAAGCGGCGAAAATGGGTTTAGCAGTAAATGAGGCTAAGACTAAGTATATGCTGTCATCACGAAAGGACTCACAACATCGACGAATTGGACAGAACGTCACCATTGACAGATATAACTTTGAGGTAGTACGGGACTTTGTCTACCTCGGCTCCGCTATTAGCTCTGACAACAACATCTCGTCAGAAATTAAACGAAGAATTACTCTTGCCAACCGCTGTTTCTTCGGGCTAAGAAGGCAATTTAGTAGTAAAGCCCTATATAAGACCCTGATCATCCCAGTCCTGCTCTACGGCGCTGAAGCATGGACCGTATCAAAAGCGGATGAAGAAATCCTTGGTAGATTCGAGAGGAAAATTCTTCGAAAAATCTTCGGTCCCGTTTGCGTTGACGGGCTATGGAGACGAAGATTCAACCAAGAACTATACGAGCTGTACAGCGACATGCCCCTGGTCAAAAAACTCCGCATTGGACGTTTAAGATGGCTAGGACATGTAGAACGAATGGACACCAATACTCCGGCTCGCAGAGTCTTCGATTCCCAGCCAGACGTCGGACGCAGTAGAGGAAGACCTCGCCTTAAGTGGCGCGCACAAGTGGAAACCGACCTCAACCAACTTGGAGTGCACAACTGGAGGCAGTTAGCTAAGGACCGGGACTGTAGCGCCACTTAAGTAAGTAAGTAAGTAAGTAATTGTATTTTATTCGAGATCAACTCAACATTAGCTTTAAGATGATGGCCTGACGTGGAATGGTGCCAGGGCAAGTTCAACATCATTTTTAATATTTTATTTTGGGATATTTGCAATTTTGCTAAGTGACATGCTGCACATTTACCCCAAACCTGGCATCCATATAACATAATTGCTTGGAAGATAGTTTTGTATATTATTATTTTCTTTTCTTTTGAAAGTAATGCTTTTGTATTAATAAATGGATACAACATTTTGATGGCAAGATTAATTTTTTTTTGTCAGGATATATGCCCAGATATTTTACAGAAGACTCCCACCTTACAGGGTGCCCATTGATATCAAGCTGATAAGCCGGAAGGAAACAAGGTTTTCTTTTTCTAGTAAAAAAGAAAGCTTGTATCTTTTCGGCATTGAGCTTTTTTTCACTTAAGAGTAGAGGACAGGCCCAATATCCGAGCCTTGGGGCACTCCAGCAGTCAAATTTACATAATCAGACATACCACTATTGACATGCACTTTAAAACATCGATTTTTAACGAAACTTTGGACAATTTTAGAAAGAAATGGCGGAAAATTTAAATGTATCATTTTATATGTGAGTACTTTATGCCACACGGAATCAAAAGCTTTCTCAATATCGAGTAAAATCATACCAGTAGATCTGCCTGTTGTACGGTTTTTTTTAACTATATATTGCATATCCTTAGAACTTGGTGAGAGGTACCGTGATTGCGCCTAAAGCCAAATTGTTCGTTAGGATATATTTTCCTTTCTTCAATAATTTTTAACATTTTTTCCTTCAAAATTTGTTCATAAATTTTACTAACAGTGCTAAGTAAGCTTATTGGTCTGTAGCTTTCAATTTTATCTAAAGGCTAACCTGCCTTTGGTATTGGTATTACTTTGGCAAGTTTCCACGCATCTGGAAAATATTGCATTTTTAGATAGGAATTCATAATGAAGGTAAGAAATTTTAAGCCTTCTTTTGGTAATTTCTTAAGATATATGTTTTTAATTTTATCGCTACCAGGTGTTTTTTTAATCAGTAAATTATTAACGAAATATTTTGTGTCCATTTCTGTAATCAACTCACTTGGAGGAGTTTGATAGCTAACCTTATTAAAGGTAGACACAGCATTATGCACTAGGTCGTTTGTATTTGTATCTCCTAAATGATGAGAAACAATATGATTTTGTGCAAAGGATAGTGCCAGTGCTTTTGCCTTTTCGGTATCCGTATAAAAGGTAGTGAGACAAGGAATTTGTTTGGTTTTATTTTTAATAATATTTACTATGTTCCAAAAGGGTTTGGAAGCTTTGTTTAAGTTACTCAGTTTATTATTCCACTCTTTGTGTCGATGAGATCAAATATTATTATTAATTATTTTATTTAATTGTGCTACTTGAGTTCTCGAGGCAGGCTCCCGATACCTTTGCCAATTACGCCGATGCATATTCCTTAATTTTATAAGCTCTAATATATAAGGTGGAATTTTAGCGCAATATATTTGTTATCGTTATCGTTACTCAAAAACACAAAAAATGACAAATGTTTTACATTTAGACTCTTCAAGAGCATCCAATATGATACTTACCGACAGAATATTAAAAGCTCTAACCAAGATCACTGGGATTTGTGTCTAATTCTTTGAGCTTCTGGTTCAGTGGTCCCTATTCTGAAGAATTCAACCTCAGCATATTTTGTCCGATGCACAAAAATGGATCCTGTCAATTGGTATACAAAAAATTCTACGTTTTTTCTTTTTCTACATTCCTTATCCTATCTATTATAATTTCATGTTTTTCAGTAGCAACCTACATGGAGCCGGCTTGGATTGGTTTACGATGGTCTGCTACAGTTACCTGCTATTTCCTCGTTCACCGCAGATAGCTATTTGTACCGAGATACTTAGCTTTTCTACAAGATTATACAATGTGGGCCAAAAGAGATCACCCTATTGGAAGATGCTCCTTTTTTTGTAAATGGCCGCCAATGTAGAATAAAAGTGAACAAGCCATAGAGCGATACACTTCTCAAGAACGCGGAATAATCGTGTCTATTTTTTTGCGTAACAATTCGTCTGTAGTGTTGGCGCAGCGCGAATTCCGTCGGCGATTCCCCCGCCGTCCGACACCGACTGCACAAGCACTGCGCCGTTTGGCCACCAACCTTGAAGAGTATGGGACCACACGAGACGTTGCCAAGAGTGGCCGGCCCCGGAGCGCTCGCTGTGCCAAGAACATCGCCGCTGTTACCGAGGATGTCCAGCTGTCGCCGGAAACATTGACCAGACGCCGTGCCTCGCAAGGGACGGTCGTCCCTAAGGCAAATTTTGGTCAAAGACGTGCGCATGTTCCCGTACAAAGTGCTCCGTGCATCAGCTTCTGCCTGTCGACCGCCAAACGCCCAAGCCATCCTCAATCACGAGGATGAAGTGGACGATTTTTCGACCAAAATCATAATGAGCGATGAGGCTTATTTCCAACTCAGCTGGTACGTAAACAAGCAAAACTATCGCTTCACGTTGGAGGAGTCATCGGGCCATTTTTTTCGAAAACGCCGCTGGTCAAACAGTGGACGGTGCGCACTATAGGGCCATGTTAACCGAGTTTTTTCTGCCGCAATTGCACGAATTAGGACTAGAGGACATGTGGTTCCAACAGGACGGAGCAACGGCACAAACTGCGCGATCCACAACCGATATTCTGAAGGGCCAAACGACATCGGATGACTTCTTTTGGCCACCTTGTACAAGATATATACAAGATTACAACGAAAGAACTATTAAAGACATGTTTACCAACACAAAATCAATAAATAAATTATCTAAACAATGACAAGGAATGGATAACATCTACCAAAATAATAACAGAGATACTACAAATAGAAAAGACATTAACGAAACAGTAACGATCTTCTTTGAGTCCTTATTCAAATTGACAGAACACATTTCAGACCAACAAATTACAGAGAGCAACTTAACTACTTCAAACTATTTTGATGAAACTGAAATTACCTCCTCTATAGACAATTTAAAAATAGTTATAAGCACTTGTAACGACGCCATAGATGCAGAGATGATAAAATACGGACAAAAAGCCCTTACACCTATTCTGACAAAGTTATTCAACTCCATTATTTCAAAACAGAAAATACCATCACTGTAGAATCAAAGTACATTCATACTAATCCACAACAAGGGAAAAAAAGGATGATGTAAATAACTACAAACCGATAAGATTAATCTCGACTTTATAGAAACTCTTCTCGAAGACAATATATATTCAAATGAAACACAAATAAACAACCAAAGGAGAAAGCTGGCTTTTGAGAAGGATATCCAACTACTGACCATTTACAGACTATCAACCAATTCATCGAAAAATTCAACAAATACAAGAAACCTCCCTGTTTTCTATTTATTGACTTCAGTAAGGCTTTTGACATGGTAGAACACAAAAGTATTTGGACGGCGTTAAAGAACCAGAATATTGACCCTATCTTCATAACAACATTAAAAAATATTTATTCCAACAATACAGAAAGAATTAAAACTGGCAAAACGTGACGAGAATTCAAAATTAATAACCAACACCCAAAGACGCTCCAAGCAGGGGCTCAACCCCACCTGAGACCACTTCAGGCACTGTAACTGGCAATTTCCTTTCCATTACCAAGTCCTTTTATGATATTATGTATTTACAAATATTTGATTCGCTGATTACTGTAATATACACTTTGTCCTTGCTATCTGCATGTGAAGCCAAAGGCCATCCGGTGCACGTCGAGAAGTCAACGTGTAAGTTTGAGATTGGAATTGCAATTACCGAAGCAGTTGTCTTACTTACTTACTTACTTACTTAAGTGGCGCTACAGTCCGGAATGAACCTGGGCCTCAACCAACATGCCTCTCCAATTAGCCCGGTCCTTAGCTAACTGCCTCCAGTTGCGCACTCCAAGTTGGTTGAGGTCGGTTTCCACTTGTGCGCGCCACTTAAGGCGAGGTCTTCCTCTACTGCGTCCGACGTCTGGCTGGGAATCGAAGACTCTGCGAGCCGGAGTATTGGTGTCCATTCGTTCTACATGTCCTAGCCATCTTAAACGTCCAATGCGGAGTTTTTTGACCAGGGGCATGTCGCTGTACAGCTCGTATAGATCTTGGTTGAATCTTCGTCTCCATAGCCCGTCAACGCAAACGGGACCGAAGATTTTCCGAAGAATTTTCCTCTCGAATCTACCAAGGATTTCTTCATCCGCTTTTGATACGGTCCATGCTTCAGCGCCGTAGAGCAGGACTGGGATGATCAGGGTCTTATATAGGATCTCCTTAGTAGTTCGAGTGAGGGCTTTACTACTAAATTGCCTTCTTAGCCCGAAGAAACAGCGGTTGGCAAGAGTAATTCTTCGTTTAATTTCTGACGAGATGTTGTTGTCAGAGTTAATAGCGGAGCCGAGGTAGACAAAGTCCCGTACTACCTCAAAGTTATATCTGTCAATGGTGACGTTCTGTCCAATTCGTCGATGCTGTGAGTCGTTTCGTGATGACAGCATATACTTAGTCTTACCCTCATTTACTGCTAAACCCATTTTCGCCGCTTCCTTCTCTATACTAGCAAACGTGGCTATGACATCACGTTGAGTCCTACCAATGATGTCAATATCGTCAGCGTATGCTAGTAGTTGCACCGACTTTTGGAAAATTGTGCCTCTGGTGTTGGCTTTGGAGTTTTGCACAATTCTCTCAAGAATCAGATTAAAGAAGTCACATGACAGCGCATCGCCTTGCCTAAATCCTTTTTTGGTATCGAATGTGTCGGTGAGGTCGTTTCCGACCCTGATGGAGCACCGAGAATTCTCCATCGTCATCCTACACAAACGGACGAGTTTGGGCGGTATACCAAAACTAGACATGGCTCTGTACAGTTCGTCTCTATAAATGCTGTCATATGCGGCTTTGAAATCGATGAATAGGTGGTGGGTATCGATTTGGACTTCTTGAGTTTTTTCCAGGATCTGCCGAAGTGTGAAAATTTGATCGGTTGTGGACTTTCCTGGCCTAAAACCACACTGATAAGGGCCAATCAGGTTGTTGGTAAACGGTTTCAGGCGTTCACATATTAAGGCAGATAGGATCTTGTAGGCGATGTTGAGGAGACTTATGCCTCTGTAGTTGGCGCAGTTCAGAGGGTCTCCTTTTTTGTGGATCGCGCAAACCATGCTGAGGTTCCATTCTTCAGGCATGTTTTCATCCGACCAGATTTGGCTTATGAGTTGGTGGATGTTACTAACCAAGTCATCTCCGCCGGCCTTATAAAGCTCAGCGGGAAGGCCGTCATTTCCGGCAGCCTTATTAAGCTTGAGTTTAGATATTGCTATCCTCACTTCACTCAGGTTGGGTGGTTGGCAGTTTTCGCTGTCGTTGCCAATATTGAATGGTTCGTTCTGCCTGACAGCGGAATGTTGTTCGTCATCGCCGTTTAACAGTCTGCAGAAGTGGTTCTTCCATATCCTCAGCATCGACTGTGTCTCAACTACGATATTTCCTTGTTCATCTCGATAGGATTCTGTTCGAGCCTTGTATCCTTGGCTTTGACGTTTTACACTTTGGTAAAACTTGCGAACATCGTTCCTGGAGTGGCACCTCTCTATATCCTCGATCGCGCGCTTTTCTTGCTCTTTTTTCTTCTTTCTGAAAAGCCGATGTTCTTCCCTTCTTCTTTGCCTATAGAGCTCAATGGCAGCTCTCGTCTTCACCTGCAGCTTAGACTTGTAGGCCTCGTTCTTGGCTGCGAGCATCTGTCGGCATTCCTCATCAAACCAGGGGTTTCTTGCTGGTGGGCGCGAGAAACCTAGCACATCAGTTGCGGCTGATCTAATGGCCTGTTGGCATCGTTGCCATTGCTCTTCGACATTCGATGCTGGTGGTATGGTGTTGATCGAGAGGTTAAGGGATACGCGTTTTGCGAAGGTCTTAGCGGTCTCTTGCGATTGCAGTCTTCCGACATTAAATTTTTTCACAGTATTTCTGGATTGTTGTGGCGTGGTGGATATCCGCATTCTTACCTTGGCTGCTACAAGGTAGTGATCCGAGTCGATGTTAGCTCCTCGGAATGTTCGGACATCCAAAATACTGGATGCGTGCCTTTTATCTCTCGCAATGTGATCAATTTGGTTGACCGTTCGTTGATCTGGAGACCGCCATGTCCCCTTATGGATATCGAGGTGAGGAAACCGTGTGCTGGCTATAGTGGCATTTCGTTCCGTAGCGAAATCAATTAGCCTAAGTCCGTTACCAGACGTGTTGTCGTGTAGGCTTTGTTTTCCGACAATACTTCTAAAGATGTCTTCTCTTCCTACCTTTGCGTTAAAATCTCCCAGCACGATTTTATCAACGTACTTACCAATTTTTTGCCCCGCCTATAAGTAGTATTGGCATATTACTGTTGCAAGGAAGTCGATATACTCGGACATCCAAAATGCCGGGTGTTTGCTATGGTATACCAATTTTTAACCTGGAGACCGCCATGAAGCCGTATGGTTTTTAAGTTGAGTAAACCTTAACCATTTCACACGTAGTCTATTTGCCTAAGTCGTACTTAAATTCTGCATATTTTTTTCGTAGATATATAAAGGGTGATCCAAGTAGAGATACTTTTTTCAATAGCCTTTTTTGACAGATCACGTGTGAGTCGTGTCATGCTGTCATGTTATTTTTGTTTAGTATTGTTTGGCATTTCATAATGGAAAGACTTACGCGTGAACAACGTTTACAAATTGTTCAACTTTATTATGAAAATTCACGTTCTGTGAGGAATGTGTTTCGTGCACTTCGCTCAATTTATGGTCAACATAATCGGCCTACTGAGCGTACTATTCGCAACACCATCACCCATTTTGAGACCCAGCATTCATTATTGGATAATATTCGACCGAATAGACCACGTCCAGCACGCTGTGAAGAAAATATAGCAGCCGTAGCTGAGAGTGTAAAAATTATGCCGGTGCGAACGTAACCGTAAATGGCGACCGTTATCGTGCCATGATAACCGACTATTTGATGCCTGAAATTGAAGCTCGTGATCTCGGCAACATATGGTTTCAGCAAGGCGGCGCCACTTCCCACACATCGCATCAATCAATGGACTTATTGAGAGAACATTTCGGTGAGCATATAATTTCACGTTTTGGGCCGGTCGATTGGCCACCAAGATCGTGTGATATCACACCGTTAGACTTTTTCCTGTGGGGATATGTAAAGTCAAAAGCTTATGCCGACAAACCCGCTTCGATTAAGGCCTTGGAGGAAAACATCACGCGTGTCATTCGCCAGTTACCAGTCGAAATGCTCGAACGAGTGATCGAAAATTGGACTCAACGGATGGACCATCTGCGACGTAGCAACGGCCAACATTTGATAGACATAATCAATTCAAAAAATAAATGCCAAAGAATGTTCTTTCAAATGATAATAAACATTCTCCATTAAATTTGAATTTTCTGTGTTTTTTTCTTTAAAAAAGTAGGGAACCTCGAAATGGATCACCCATTACTTATAAAGGGTCCGCCAAATAACTTTTTTTTTTGAAAATGCTATAAAAAAAACTACTGAATATTTTCTCAAATTCCTTTTTTTATTTGAAAGTACAATCCTTCCGGTTAATAATAAAAAAATAGTTTAATTCAAATGGCTGCCTCGGCTGGCCATGCAGTAGCCTACACGATCGGTCCAATTTGTAAGCACATTATCGATTGTGTGCAGCTGTATTTCACCAATGGCTTCACGAATATTGTCCTTTAAAGAGTCAATTGTCTCTGGCTTGTCGGCGTAATACTTATCTTTTACGGCACCCCACAAATAATAGTCCAACGGAGTCAAATCGCAGCTCCGAAGTGGCCAAATGACATCAACTCTGCGGCTGATTATGCGATCTTCAAAAACAGGGCGCAAAACATCGAGTGTAGCTTCGGCTGTGTGACACGTAGCGCCGTCCTGTTGAAACCAAATGTTGCCAATATCCTCCTCTTCAATTTTTGTAAACAAAAATTCCTTCAACATGGCCGATAACGATCGCCAATGACTGTAACGGCCACTCCTTGCTCATTTTCGAAGAAAAATGGCCCAATTATGCCTCTGGACCAAAATCCGCACCAAACAGTGACTCGTTTTGGGTGTATCGGCTTTTCAATGTATGCATGCGGGTTTTCTGTGCCCCAAATGCAACAATTTTGCTTGTTTACATACCCGCCAAGTTAAAAATGAGTTTCATCGGAAAAGGTGATTTTTTTTTGGCAAAATCGGCATCTTCTCTAAGTCGATCGCATTCCCACTTAGCGAAGTGAAAACGCATTGGATGGTCAGTTGGCTTCAACTCCTGAACCAATTGGACTTTGTATGGCGTCATACCAAAGTCTTTATGCAAAATTCGTATCAATGATGTCTCCGAATTGTTCAATTGTTGAGAACGACGGTAAATTGATGATGATGGCGCTTCACGCACACTTTCTGCCACAGCAGCAATATTCTCGGGTGTACGCACTGTTTTTGGCCTCTCACGCTTTGGTTTATCGATGAGGATGCCAGTTTCTTTTACTTTTTTCACAAGATAACGAACATACGGAGCTGACAGTGCTTTTCTTCTTCCAAAATCCGTACGCAATATTCACACACATTCTGCAACATTACCATGATTTTCAAAGTAATGTCGCAATATTTCCCATCGTTGTTCAAGCGTATACACAACCATATTCGTTTAGCGGAAGACTAAAACTAATTATCTGTCAAATCAGACATGAGCTTAGTGTTACCATTCACGAAATAAGCACTCTTTGAAAAAAAAACGTTAGATGGCGGACCCCCTATTTCATAGGATGTACCAAAAATTGGTATAATTAAGACTAAAGTAAGGTAAATAGCCCTAAAACGTCTTAATGAAAAGTCAACTAAGCCTCGCAGCAAACTCCTTTGGCAACATGGTGTATATACATTCATTTCAGCCCATGCATTTTGTTTTACTATAATCCCTTAGCAGTGCTAATACAAGCACTAGGCACGAGGACTCTATGATTATGCCAGCTTAACACTTTGCCACTGCATCCCAAAAGTGGATGGAAAATTCCTAAACCAAGCTGCAGTGCTAATATGAGAGCACCAATTACTGCACTTAGCAATTTAAAATAATTCGCAACTGTATGTTACTCCTTGTTAGAGCTTAATGCAGTGCCACTTGTTTTCACCCCAAATGCATCTAGGGAACACGAAAAAAAGTCCAAGTATACAAAAAAACAAAACAAAATTATATCCCAAGGATGTTCTGTCGCCACAGAAATTAGTTTGAGCAAAAGCGCGTGAACAACATGTACATTGTACATACACATCTATATTATCTCGCAAACGTGAAACGCTAAGTCGTAAACGGAATAGACACACACATACACATCGACTGCAAAGCGGAATATTTAAATGATATCCTGCAGCTAGTTACCATTAAATCTTATGTGGGCTTCAGCATGTCCTGTGAAAGTGGAAACGAAAACGTTCACACGTAAACACCAACGTTACAAGCCATGATAATAAGGTTTACCGCTGCTGTCGCTGACGCCGGTAACGACGACAACCGTTGCGACTGCAAGTGGCACGAGCAGCACGAATGGGTGTCTGTGTCGTTGTTGGGTCTTGGCGGGTCTATCGTTCCATGGTCCTACTGATAGACTTTGAGATATGTGTGGTGGGAGAGCTCGCAAAAAAGCTCTTCCAGCATGGGCGCAGGATGATGATGATGATGATGGTGGTTAAGTGTCGGCGACGGTTTGCAGATGCAACGGCAGCCGCAAATATTTGTTCTCTAATCGGTGCGGACATGTGGCGCATCTATGCGTTACAGAGATCGTCCTTATAATACACAAGGACGCTTCCATACAAGAGGAAAACTTAATTCCGAATTAATGTTCATTTAGTTTTTGTTGTTGCTCGCTGCTTCCTTTTTTTTTGTGTCAAGGGATTAAAAGGAAAAGAGTGTAATACTTTGGATCTTATTGGGTCACATAAAAGTGGTTAAAAGCTCTTGAATTCTGTGAAGCAGGAGATGCGACAATTGCGGTTTCCTTTCCAAGTGAGTTAATCGGAATGTTGGTAGTTGTAATAAAAAAAATAAAAGAAAGGAGGTACCTATACACTGTTAATTGTCCAAAAGGCTACTGACTATTGCGTTGTTATTTTACTGTGATTTGGATTTAATTTCAATCAGTGCGGTTCCGAAAAGAGCGCATTATGTACCACACTCAACACACACTGACTGTGTTGAACAAATCAGTTCGGACACTTTTATTGGATTAGGATTTGCCTGCATGGGTGTATACTGTAGCCTTAGCAATCAGTGCAAGGTATTTAACAAGGGATTGAGGCAAGCCAAGCGGTACATCCCACTAATGGAGAGTTACTCGAACACATAGTATACGCATATTGTGCAAGGCACGGTTTGCCATGTTTGCACACCCGTAAGCATTGGCAAATGTAGGGGAAGGGATTAAAGAAAACATGGTCGCGCTGTGATTTATTTATTCTTGTTGATCCTATTAGGCGAAAGGATTAATGGGGAAGAATATTCACTTTATTTTTTCCCTTTAATGCTGCAGAAGATAAATCGACGTTTCCTTTGAACCTTGTCTTAGGTGGGTTTTTCAAAAATTGTGGATGCTTATTAAAATGAATAAAGGTTGCACTTTTAAATATTTTTCAATACTAAGACTTAATCAAGTTTTTGTAGTTAAAATAAGCGTAAATTTAGGGATCAGTGGTGTAATGATTAATGCGATAAACCGCTGGGCAGAAGATCTGGGCCCGACTCCAAACCGTAGCATTACAAAATTGATTTTTATTGGTCCTTCTCTCGCCAAGATTTAACAAAAAATATTAATAGCTCAACTCAGCCGTTCAAAATCGGCAAAAATGGAGGAAGTACACACCCATGCATGAATTGTATTTAAGCATTTCATATTCGTGGTTATGAAACGATCTTTTGAATTTTTCTCTGCAGAATAAGTATCGGTAAAGATACGCAGGGCATTCAATATTATGCCAGTGTTGGAGCTATGGTTATTGGCTACAGAATATTAATTAGATATTTTAGAGCATGACTTTATCTACTGCACCTTACTTACATACTTAAGTGGTGCTAAAGTCCGGGATGAACCTGGACAACCAACATGCCTCTCCAATTAGCCCGGTCCTTAGCTAAATGACCACAGGATTTCTGCAGGACTGGGATGTTCCCAGAAAGAGCACTTGGCAAGAGTAATTTTTCATTTAATTTCTGACGCGATGTCATTGGAAGAGTTAATATCAGAGCTGGATTTTATAAATTCTGTAATTTCTGGTAGCCTTGATAAGCTTAAGTTTAGGGATTGCTATCCTCACTTCACTAAGATGTATGGTAACAAGTTTTCGCGGTCCCTACGTAATGCTCGGACATCCAATATACTGGATACATACCTCTTCTCTATTGCAATGTGATCAATTTCATTGACCGTTCGTTGATCTGGACACCGCCATGTCCTCTTATGGATATCGATGAAAACATGTACTATGTAAGGTATAGTGACATTTCTTTCCACGTCGAAGTACAACTACCAACCTGGAGAACCAGACCCATGTGTTCACCGGAGGACAGTAAGACGGATATTCCGTGATAGTCATTCTGTTGCTGTTTTTCTACCTGTTATCAGCACTCGCACTTAGTTTATCAAGTAACATCAGGTTGGGGGTTGTACATTGGGTTAACTATCCATCCCCGGAAAAAAGATTATGCTACGAAGCAACCAATGGCCTCGGAAAGGACAACGACGTTCGTATCTGTACCTGGAATGTGAGAACATTCAACAGGTGATGTGCAGGCGAACAACTAGCGGAAGCCCTAAACTGCTACAAAGCATACATTACTGTCATCCAGGAAATACGATGGGATGGGCCGGGCAAAAAGAGGATGAAAAACTGTGACATCTACTATGGACCGTGTTATAGTGAGCAGAAACAGCGACTATTCGAATGCGGATTTGTTATAAGTGCCAGACTTAGGCAAGAAGTCTTATGTTTCCAAGACATTAGCGAACGCATTGTAACAATCCGCATCAACGCCAAATTCGCAAACATAAGCCTTATATGCGCTCATGCTTCGACGGAGGAAAAGGATGGTATAACTAAGGATTGCTTCTACGAGCTCCTCGACAAAACCTATGAGCGACTACCAGAGTACATTGTTAAAATCGTGCTGGGAGATTTTAACGCAAAGGTAGAAAGAGAAGACATCTTTAGCGGTACTGTCGGAAAATATAGCCTGCACGACAAGACGTCTGGTAACGGACTTAAGCTAATCGACTTCGCTACGGAACGAAATGCCACTATAGCCAGCACACGGTTTCCTCGCCTCGTTATCCATAAGTGGACTTGGCGGTCTCCAGATCAACGAACAGTCAACCAAATTGATCACATTGCGATAGATAAGAGGCACGCATCCAGTATTTTGGATGTCCGAACATTCCTACCTTGTTTTAGCCAAGGTAAGGATGCGGATATCCACTACGCCACAAAAAAAAAAAACAGAAATACTGTGAAAAAATTTAATGTCGAAAGACTGCAGACTGAAGACTAATGTCGGAGAACAATGGCAACGATGCCAACAAGCCATTAGATCAGCCGCAACTGATGTGCTAGGTTTCTCGCGACCACCAGCAAGAAACCCCTGCTTTGATGAGGAATGCCGACAGATGCTCGCAGCTAAGCTAAGCTGCAGGTGAAGACGAGAGCTGCTATTGAGCTCTATAGGCAAAGAAGAGAAGAACATCGACTTTTCAGAAAGAAGAAAAAAGAGCAAGAAAAGCACGCGATCGAGGATAAAGAGAGGTGCCACTCCAGGAACGATGTTCGCAAGTTTTACCAAAGTGTAAAACGTCAAAGCCAAGGATACAAGGCTCGAACAGATTCCTGTCGAAATGAACAAGGAAATATCGTAGTTGAGACACAGTCGATGCTGAGGATATGGA
The DNA here is from genome assembly GCA_932526625.1 of Rhingia campestris. NCBI lineage: Eukaryota > Metazoa > Arthropoda > Insecta > Diptera > Syrphidae > Rhingia > Rhingia campestris. The sequence goes on from OW052183.1 coordinate 139,739,463, forward strand.
AGAACCACAACATTCCGCTGTCAGGCAGAACAAACCATTTAATATTGGCAACGACAGCGAAAACTGCCAACCACCCAACCTAAGTGAAGTGAGGATAGCAATATCTAAACCCAAGCTTAATAAGGCTGCCGGAAATGACGGCCTTCCCGCTGAGCTTTATAAGGCCGGCGGAGATGACTTGGTTAGTAACATTCACCAACTCATAAGCCTAATCTGGTCGGTTGTAAGCATGCCTGAAGAATGGAAACTCAGCATCGATTGCCCGATCCACAAAAAAGGAGACCCTCTGAGCTGCACCAACCACAGACGCATAAGTCTGCTCAACATCGCCTACAAGATCCTATCTGCCGTAGTATGTGAACGCCTGAAAGCGTTAACCAACAACCTGATCGGCCCTTATCAGTGTGGTTTTAGGCCAGGAAAGTCCACAATCGATCAAATTTTCACACTTCGGCACTTCATGTTACTTTTTTTAAGTTGATGCTTGAGAGGATTGTGCAAAACTCCCGAGCCAACACCAGAGGCACAATTCTCCAAAAATCGGTGCAACTACTAGCATACGCCGACGATATTGACATCATTGGTAGGACTCAACGTGATGTCATAGCCACGTTTGCTAGTATAGAGAAGGAATCGGCAAAAATGGGTTTAGCAGTATATGAGGGTAAGACTAAGTATATGCTGTCAACACGAAAGGACACACAACATCGACGAATTGGACAATTGGAGTAGCTACAAAAGTGGTGAAAGAATGTAAAATTATCATAAAATATAGACAATGACGTTGTCACAACATATTGTTCAGACAGTTTATGAAAATCTTTTATGGATCGACAAAAAGCATAAAGAGCCAGCAGTCGTTGCCAGGCGAATTGGTATCATACAAATCGGTCGATTCAGTTTACGAAGCTGTTAATTATCCAACAGAGTTTTTGAACTCACTGGATATGCCAGGTATGCCACCAATCACCATACCTTCCACGAAATTTTAAAGTTGGATTTCCGCTTATTTTATTTCGGAATTTGAACCCACCCCGGGTTCACGTGCAATGTGCATATTACATTGGTCATTAAATGATTTATGAACAACATTATCGAAGACACCATTTTAAATGATTCCCACAGACGTGAAAATTAAATTCAAACGCATCCAATTTACTATTATTTCGACAAGGACAAACGATGTCCTTTTGTAGCATAGGTTTAGGCACACCATGTTTTGTCACACGGCCAATTATACGTGGCATGCTTTCGCTTGGGCAAGCCTTCGAGCTTATTTGTATTCTCTAAAGATGGACTAACAAAATATATCCGTACGTCACCAAATGTGGGCCTTAAATTTTGGGCTAGAATGTTGAAATTTGGAACACGAACTTTTTGTTGCTCCTAGCAGCACAAGTATAAACATTTTTGAAATTCCGCCCACTGACACGCCCTCTTTTCACAGAAACGTTGTTTTTGGTCAAATTTTTGAAAAAGTGTCTGAATAACATATTTCGTTTACATAACGGGGGCGGGGCAATTTGGGACGATTTTATTCAAAAAGCGCTGTTCGGTAAAATTGTAAAGAAATTTGAAAAAAACTTTCGACGCAAAAACATTGGTAGGTAATATCAATGTGAGGATTTCATCTGTAGAAAATATTTACCCATGCCCACTTTTTGGGGGCGTTTTCTTTTAAAAACGATTTGTATTCAATACCCCATAGCATATATGCAATAGGAGCAATATATTGTGACAATGACATTTTCTATGTATCTACCATCTTCGTCAAGATTTTAGCCATGCCCACTTTTTGGGAATGTTTGATTTAAGGATGTAACGGGATAGGATATTCGCTCAGCGCATTGTGACCTTCTCATATGTTTTTTTTTATTTAGCAACAAAATTATTCACTAGAAATAATTAATATGGCAAAACAACGTTTTCCATAACGGACGGACGGACCGCTTGCCGGACGGAATTGCGAAATACTTTTTTGGGTTCCCCTATCATCGTAACGTTAGAATTAATCAAAATCTCGAGTTCGAAAATGTTCGCGAAAGAACATTAAGAGAAAGTTAAAAAGCTTTGTTTTGGGATGGCTATGGCCCTAAGAGGGAATAGACACGTATACTCGGAAGACCTTGTATTATGTTGCGCACACAAATAGAAAACAAAGTTGTAGTGTGCTACTGGACACAGTTAGCTAAGGACCGTGCTAATTGGAAATGCATGTTGTAGGTCGCAGATTCGAATATCCAATCTGCAGTTATTTTGGAGCATTGTTTGTGAAGACTTTAAGTTGTCTTTATCTGAAGTGAAAGATGCATCGTAAGTATTTTCAAAGTTGAAATGTATATCTGGTATGTGTATTGGTTGGATAAGTTGGGCCAAGCTGCTGTTATGTTAGTTAGGTAGGTAGGTAGAAGTGGCGGTTCGGCATGAACCCAAGTAGCACTTATGAGTCTTTTTGTTACCACAACTCGTGTGACCTTTATTATGATTGTTGTTGTGGATGTGATACAGGAGGTCTCTAGATGAGGTTTAGAAAACGGATAAGATCTTGTATCCTTTTACCCAAAATGTCGCTAAGGTTGTCGAGAAATGGTTGGTCTAACGCACGCAATCTGGCTCTTGCTAGTGCCGGACATTTGCAGATGAAATGGGAGAGGATTTCTCTCTCATTTGTGTTCCCGCAACTGCGGCATTGAGGGTTGTATGGGATCCCTATTTTGGCCGCATGGTCTCCAATTGACCAGTGCCCCGTGACAATCGCCGTAATTCTTGCGATATCTGGGCGGGTTCTATTTAGTATATCGTTTGTTCTGTTTTTGTCGTAGGAGGGCCATATCGTCCTCGATATGACGCAACTTGTTAACCTTCTCCATTTGGAGTCGGCCTTTTTCAGGAAGTATGAGTGTATTTGTCGCTTAACCGTACCTAGCGGGATACGGACCCTTGCCGCAAGTGAGCCGTGAAGAGCGGTGTCTTGCCTGGCCAGCTCATCTGCACGCTCGCTTCGTTCAATGTCACTGTGCCCTGGAACCCAGGGAAGTGTGACCCTAAAGCATTCGCCAAGGTGGGCAAGTTCGTTCCGGCAGTTTGGAGGATATGCTATCCGAGTTGATGGTCTTTAAGCCGCTTGGAAATCTATGAGAAAAGCAATATTTTGCTTTTCTGTAGTGTCGTGCTCCAGTAGCGTGCAAGCCTCTCGAATAGCCAGTAGTTCCGCCTGGAATACGCTGTCAAAGTTCTGTAGCCGGTATGATGCTGATATTTTCAGTGATTCTGAGTAGACTCCGGACCCCACACCACAGTTCATCTTAGATCCGTCGGTGTAGTCAACCGTGTCGTAATCTCTTACTACTTCGTTTCTCTTCCACTGAGCTCTGGTAGGAAATCCTACGTGGAAGCCTTTCTTGAAGCTTAGTACAGGTAACGTGTTGAAAACGAGTCCAAGCAGTTTGGTAACGAATCCAGGATATTACTGTGGCCATACGGCCTTGCATTCCAGCTTCCTGACTTCTTGAGTCTTACTGAGCTGCATAAAGCGGTATCTTTAATGTGTAGGTCGAGAGGGAAGAGATGCAATAGCACAGTAAGGACATCCGTAGGCGCTGACCTCAGCGCGCCCGTGGTGCCTATACTGGCTGTTCTTTGCAGCCTTTTTAGTTTTATAAGGTTGTAACCTTTACTCAATGCGGGTCAGCATACTAGTGAGCCGTATGTGAGAATTGGACGTACCAATTTTGTGTACACTGTACATCCACAACGTCGTCTTTAGTTGAAGTCCCCACTTCTTTCAAAGGTTTTGCTACAAGCATAGAAGGCAACACACGCCTTCCTTACTCTATGTTCGATGTTGTGTTTCCAGTTAAGTTTTGGGTGAAGCATGATACCCAAATACCTAGCGCTGGGAGGTAGTGTGAGTGGTTGGCCATTACGACGGGGGAGGGTGAAGTCGGGTATTTTGGGTTTGGTGGTAAATAGCACCAATTCCGTTTTGCTCGGGCTTACGCCGAGGCCACAACTTGCAGCCCAGGTGCTAACCTTTTCATGATTTAACTTATCACGGAGGGGAATTTTCCTTACACTAGTATCACCACGTCATCCGAATACGCGACAACTTTGACCAGTTCCTCGTCTAATTTAACTAAAATTTTGTTCATAATCATAAGCCAGAGTAGAGGAGATATGACACCACCCTGTGGCATTCCTCTATGGGCAAATTTGGTTAAGTGACTATTTCCTAGTGTTCCCTGGATAATTCTTGTTCCGAGCATAGAGACTATCCATTGGCTAATGATTCCTCTATACCAAACTCGATCAGAGATTCGAGAATAGCACCAGTGAGGACGTTGTTGATAGCTCCCTCTATATTTAAGAAGGAGGATAGAGGGCAAGGATTTTTCGATTGTCGCACTACCTCGTGGAGAGCTGTTTCCGTTGATCTGCCATTGAGGTAGGCGTGAGTTACGTCATGCAACCGACCCAAACAACCACCAAACAATAATACAGTGATAAGTCACTTAGCAACAGTCTAGCGACGCTACCGATAATGACCTAGCAACAGCATCAACATCTTTTGCTAACAACAAGCTTGGCTTGGCTTGGGTATCGGTACTCTTGGAATGCTTATCGCTCTCTCCGTGAAGTATGATAAGAGCAGCATAAAAAACAATACCTACGTTTGGATAATGTTGTAGTTTTAAGTCAGTCTGTAATATGACCTCATTGAATAAAGATCAAGAAAAAAAATTAAGAAAAGAATTGTTTTTTTTTCTGAAACAAATAGAGACAAAATCGTAATTGGCGCAGTCGGTAGGATCTGAATCAGAATTTATAAGTGAACATTTAGTAGCTTTAATAAATTCCTGGTTCTAAAGCACACACGTCGAAGGATAATCGAAGTGGCAGTTTCAACTCTTGGTGCCTACCTACAACGTTGGATTTCACCTGATTAGTGAAAAATATATAATCAATAAAATATAAACTGAAATAAAAAGTGCAAGTGCAAAAGAACAAAAATATTAAGTACATATACTAAGTAAAATATCAAATAAGTTATCAAAATATCATTAAGTGAAAAATATATATATAAAAAAAAACATAGTTATAATGGTAGCCAGTAGTGCATTAATGTGTTAGTCAGTTTTTCCAAATTGAAATTGAATAATTTGTAAAAGGTAAGTCCAATTCTTAAGTTTGTTTTTTGGGTTATGCCTCCAGTTTCAAAAAATAAAAAAGTGCAGAAAAGAAGAGTCAGTTATCTTTTTACGACCAGCTACAAAAGAAATAAAAACAACAAGGTTGATTTAAACGTTATCCATCATCGCGATTTTGATGACTTGGTAAACTTAGGTTTTAGTCCGGAATCAACAATAACAAATACGATTGAACTGCCTACCACCGCGAATCAAACAAACACGCATTGTAATACGGTTGTTGATAATAAACTAGCAATGAATTCAGTGACGGCATTAGATGTGTTTAATTCACTAAGAATTCCAGATGCTGTTAAAGACATCCCAACTTTCGATGGGAATCCGCGTTTGTTATTTGATTTTATTAGCAATGTTGAGGAGATTTTGAGCCTTATGCCACAAATAAGAGGTACGAGTTACGGGAATATCATTTTACGTGCAATTAGAAATAAAATCATTGGTCCGGCAAATGAAGTATTAAATATGTACGGTACACCCATAGGTTGGGATGAAATAAAAAATAATTTAATAGTTCATTATGCCGACAAACGAAATGAAACTAGCCTCATCCGTGATTTGCATTTGTTAAGGCAGAATCAAGACAACATAGAAACATTTTACGCAAAAATAGTTCAAATATTTTCTACAATTATGAATCATGTCAGAGTTCATGAGAAAATGTCAAACGTTATAGAAGATAAACAAACCCTTTATCAAGAGACATGTTTAAATGTCTTTCTATCAGGATTAAAAGAACCTCTAGGCTCAACAGTTAGGGCAATGAGACCAACTAAATTAACTGAAGCTCTTAATTTCTGTTTAGAGGAACAAAACCGCTTTTATTTTCGTAGTCCACAACATTTTCAAATACCCTCAGGATCTCAAAGATTTCCGCAACATTTTCAAAGAATTCCTCCAAATAATTATAACCAGATCAGACCACATGCTTCTTACTCACAGCCAATAGTTAGAAATCCGCAATACACAAACCATCCAGTTCCTAGAAATTTTGCACCAGCCAACCCATACCATAGGCCATTTAGACCCAACCAAAATAACATTCACGCCAATAGTTCTCAAATTTCAAACAATAGGCCATATTATGGATTCAGAACAAATACACCTCCTGAACCTATGGATGTAACTAGTGGCCATACAAGCACTAACATACATTCAGGTGGTAATTTACAACAGTTGCATAATGTGGAATCGAATCAATATAGTGACACTGAGCAGTTTACTTCAGACACTCAGTATGGTTATTACCCACAAGAGTACGAATACTATCAAAGTCTGGACATACAAAATACTTCAAACCAACAACATGAAGCACAAGTCGACGACACAAATTTTCCTTTGATAGCCTCGAAAAACCCATTGGATACCTAGACATTAATAACTTTAGCTCTAACCTTTTATCTTATTTAAACATTTACAGTTTGAATAACACCAACTTGAAATTTTTGGTAGATACCGGCAGTAACAGATCTTTTGTAAGCCCTAGTGTAGCTAAACTCTTCACACCAATAGAAATAGAACCAATTGAAATAAAAACAATACTTAACACCAAATTTATTAATGAACATATAGTCTTACCAGGTCTAGCTGAACTTAAAACAAAAAAACACTTATCATTCCTCATCTTCAAGTTCCATAACTATTTCGACGGGTTAATTGGGATTGATATTCTTAAAGATCTAGGGATTGTAATTGATATTAAGAACTCCACCTTAAAAATAGATAACATAAAAATTCCTTTAAATTTTAAACCAAACCTTATGTCCAGAACGTATATCGTTCCAGGGTCAATGAAAGCTATTTGTTTGTTACCTGTAGATATTGAGTTTGGAAATGTGTATATAAAACCTATACAAATAAAGCCTGACTTAATAATATCAGAAGGATTATATGTTGCTCGGAATTGGTACTCTTATATTGAGGTAGCTAATAACTCTGTATCCCAACAAACATTTATTATTGAGCAACCAATACGAACTTACAGAACAGACACTTTTTTTGAAGTCCACAATTATTCTATTGAAAATGACAGAGCCCTTACAGAATATAGTTTTAATGACAAACTTAGAACAAACCACCTTAATGAAGAAGAAGATAAAGCAATAAGACATCTATGCTACAAGTACCAAGATATTTTCTTCAGTGAAGGGCAGAGCTTAACGTTCTCCAACGAAATAAAGCACGAAATAAAAACAACTGACGATATTCCGATTTATTGTAAGTCTTATCGATACCCTTACATCCATAAGGAAGAAGTGCATAGGCAAATTAATGATTTGCTCAATCAAGGTATCATTCGACCCAGTTTTTCTCCTTGGTCTTCCCCTTTTTGGATTGTTCCGAAAAAAAGAGACGCAAGTGGAAAAGAAAAGTGGAGACTGGTGATTGATTACCGAAAATTGAATGATAAAACCATTGACGACCGGTACCCGATACCTAATATAACCGATATTTTAGATAAATTAGGAAGAAGCATGTACTTCAGTACTCTCGATCTGGCTTCTGGATTTCACCAGGTAGAAATCAAAGCTGAGGATATCCCAAAGACAGCGTTTTCTGTTGAAAATGGACACTATGAGTTCTTACGAATGCCGTTTGGACTAAAAAATGCTCCATCAACTTTCCAAAGAGTTATGGACAATGTGCTGAGGGATATTCAAGGTAAGATGTGTTTAGTCTATATGGATGACATCATAGTGTACTCCACCTCACTTCAAGAACACATCGAAAATCTATGTGCTGTTTTCCAAAAACTAAAAGAAGCAAATTTAAAAATACAGATTGATAAATCGGAGTTCCTACGAAAGGAAGTATCCTTTCTTGGACATGTAATTACATCGGATGGTATTAAACCAAACCCTGAAAAGATAAGTGCAGTTCAGAAGTTTCCAATCCCAAAAACACCGAGACAAATAAAGTCCTTTCTTGGCCTTCTTGGCTATTATAGGAAATTTATCAAAGATTTCGCTAGTCTAACAAAACCTTTGACGGAATGCCTACGGAGGGGAAATAAGATTGTTTTGGATTCGAAGTATACAAACTGCTTTGAACATTGTAAATCTATTTTATGTAACGATCCAATTCTTTGTTACCCAGATTTCCAAAAGCCTTTTAACGTTACTACTGACGCTAGTAATGTTGCTATAGGTGCAGTTCTTTCTCAAGGTTCATTGGGCTCAGATAAACCGATTTGTTACGTAAGTCGGACCTTATCAAAAAGCGAACAGAATTATAGCACTATTGAGAAAGAGCTATTAGCCGTTGTTTGGGCAACCAAGTATTTTCGGCCGTACATTTATGGTAGAAAAATTATAATCGTCACTGACCATAAGCCTTTAATCTGGCTTTTCTCTTTAAAAGAACCCAACTCCAAACTAGTTCGTTGGAGATTAAAATTGGAAGAGTTTGATTATACGATAGTTTACAAAAAAGGCAAGTTAAATTCTAATGCCGATGCACTTTCACGTATAGAGCTTAATGCAAATGAGACAAACGGAGATGACTTAGACATCATATCTATGGAAAATAACATAGATATTTCTGAAGTATCCACAAATCCCTCAAGTTCTACTATTCATTCAGGAGCGGAAAACATGAATGATGGCGTCCCAATATCCGAACGCCCAATAAATGAATTCTCAAACCAAATCATCATAAGGCGAAATCCCTCCAAATCAGAGGTATCCGTTAAAATGCAAATTCTTTTCAAAAGAAAAAAAAGAGTTATAGTAGAACATGCTAATCCTAAAGACGAAAGTATAATAATTGCAATTCTTAAAGACTATTTAAATACAAAAAGACTAACGGCTATTCTAGCAGATGATGATACCTTTCGCATTATTCAGTCAGTGTATTCAAAATTCTTTCATCGCTCACGTATTAGATTAGTCCGATCAAAAACCTTGCTCCAAGATATAACCGAAAGGGACGAACAAGAAAAATTAATAAGGGATTACCATGAAAACTCACATCATCGTGGTATAACTGAAAGTCTAAGGCATCTAAAAAGGGATTTGTATTTTCCTAACATGAAACAAATCATTACAAAAATTATTAACAATTGCGATACTTGTCGTAAATATAAATATGACAGGAATAGAGAACCATTGAAATTTGAGATAACAGAAACTCCGTTAAAACCGCTTGAAATTGTTCATATAGATATTTACTCCGTCCACAAAGAAAACTTCCTTACTATAATTGACAAATTTAGTAAGTTTGCTAGTGTATATTTGTTGAACGCAAGAACAAGTGTTAATCTAATTAGATCCCTACGACATTACTTTTCTCATCATGGTGTTCCTAAAATGGTTATTTCTGACAATGGCAGTGAATTTATCTCAATATTGTTTAAAGAATTTCTAGACTTGTATACAATTCGTTTTCATACTATATGTGCAAAAACTTCGAATGGAAACTCTCCTGTAGAGAGGTTTCATTCTACACTTACAGAACTCATTCGAATACTAAAAACAAAAAGGAAGTATGCACATATTGGCGAAATCGTCGATGAAGCAGTCCTTACGTATAATAACTCCATCCATTCGACAACGAAGTTAACACCTTTCGAGCTTCTTACAGGACATATACATTCAAGTCAACCATTTCCATCTAATTCAAATTTTCAGACAGAACAGGAGTACCTTCGAAATCATAAGGAAAATTATGAGAACCTTGCGAAAATTGTTCATGAGAGAAGTCTTAACTTAAAATTAAATTACATAAATAAACGCAATCAATCCCGTAAGGATCCTCCTAGTTATAGTCCGGATGAGGTTATTTTCGAAATGGATGGCAGAAGAAACAAATTAGCACCTCGGTTCAATGATCATGTTGTTAAAAGAAATAATAAAATTACGGTTGAAACGAATAAACGAAAAGTGCATAAACAAAAAATTCGAAAGAAATGTAAAATAAAAAAAAATTGAAGTAACCTAATCGTTTTGAACTTGATAACAGTTGGTACTTTGTTGTTTATTATTGATTTTCTGTATACAGCACTTTTAAACTAAAGGAATGGGCAAATAAAAAGCAAACTATAAGTTATGGATGCTCCTATATAGGTAAAAAGATTAATTTAAATTAAGTCTTTATTTCCTTTATTTTTTTTAATTTCAAAGATAATTTTTGTATTACAGAATTGTATAATTTTGTTCAAATATTGTAAATTTTATTGGCAGCTACCTAACTAAAAAAAATAATAGGCACTTTGCCAATATTTTATTTTACCTGTACTAAACTCCAAGTCTGCAGTTTATACTTCGGCGGGAAGAGTTACGTCATGCAACCGACCCAAACAACCACCAAACAATAATACAGTGATAAGTCACTTAGCAACAGTCTAGCGACGCTACCGATAATGACCTAGCAACAGCATCAACATCTTTTGCTAACAACAAGCTTGGCTTGGCTTGGGTATCGGTACTCTTGGAATGCTTATCGCTCTCTCCGTGAAGTATGATAAGAGCAGCAGAAAAAACAATACCTACGTTTGGATAATGTTGTAGTTTTAAGTCAGTTTGTAATATGACCTCATTGAATAAAGATCAAGAAAAAAAATTAAGAAAAGAATTGTTTTTTTTCTGAAACAAATAGAGACAAAATCGTAATTCGTGCTGTGATTTGGATAGCGAAGATTCTTCTAGAAAACTTCGCATATGGATGTCTAGGACGGGCTACAGGGTTTTTAGTACAAAGGAGGTTAGACTGATTGGTCTGAAGTTCTTCGGGGTCTCGCGGCCGCGTTTGCCTACCTTCGGTATAAATACCACTCGAGCGCGTCTCCATGAGTAAGGTACGTGGTTTAGTATTAGGCAGCTTCTAAAAATTATCGACAGCCATGGCACTGTTATGTCTCGCGTTCTCTGTAGCATAACTGGTCCCGGAGACTTAAACGGAGAGAAGCTGTTAATAGCCCAGGAAATTTTTTCCTCGGAAATTATTGAAATGATGTTACTGGTCTTTTATAAGCATATAGCCTATACTCAAAATGTAGGGATGCTTGTACCTCCTTATCTTGAAGCCAATCATTGAGTAGATTTTTATTTTTGTAATTTAGTAATTCTTCATGCAAATAGAGTTAACTTTGAGGTTGTTGTGAAATAGGAACCAATGTATACTAGAATTCAAAGCCGTGGGTCTCTTCGACTTTTTTTTACAATAGATGTCAAATTGCATGTACCAAAAGTTCCCGTAATCTTAAATATATCGTGAAATAAAGTTTCAAACTGCCAATATTATAAATAAATGCGCCAGCATACATATACTTTTCACATAAACTAGCCCATTGAACACTAATGAACTTGATAACTTTTAACTACTAGCAATCATGTGAATAAACTCCACACTTGGGTTTTTATTGAACTAGTTAAACCAACCACACAGATACTATCAGATAAAGATTGCAACTTTCCCTTATAATTTGACAGACATGTCATGAACTGATATGGACCGTAAAACTATCCCATCTGACCAGATTTATCACTCGAATTTTAGTGGTTGTACTCGTAAGCGTAACTTAATAACCGTATACCACAATCATTAAATTTTGTGCCCGTCCATTAGTTAATTTCAAACTACTCGTACTTAGATAAAATAACGATCGCTCGTTTTCGTATGTATGCTGATAGATTGCCTTCCAAATGGTCGAACCGAAAACCACCTCTAAATTAAATTTGCGCTCGGACAACGAGAAACAGCCAATGGCAACGCACTGATGGTGGAAGCAGGGCTGACATCCGTGGGGCTATCCGAAATGCCATTGAACATTGGAGCCCCATAATGGGATTGGACATTAAATATCCGAAATATAATAAAGTTTTGCACGAACTTCATTTGCCGTGGATATAACATGGCACGCACTTGCATGGACACACGCACCAGCTGAAGGACTTTCGAACAAATTGTATTTGACGTAGTAAATTGTTCCACTCCGACGACGACGACTACGACGATGATGATGATGATGATGTCGTTGTCGTCGATGCTGACGCTATCATAGATGTTGACTAGGAGACTGTCATATAAGCTAAACTAAGCATCCAAGTCATAGAGTGATGCGTTGTAGAATGCTGTTCATCTGACTTAATGCCTTCGCCGTCGTCGTCGTTCGGCTTTTGGCACCCCCCCGAACGTCCTGGCCCATAGCCATGGTTATTGTTGTCATTTGACCATGATAATGACATGACACTGGATTTGCCCATAAAACGTAATGTGCCATGAAATGACCTTTCATAAATTAAGTATGATTAAATCAGATTAGGTCAGTTATATCAGGACATGGAATTGCTGTTGTTTGGTATGTTTTGTGTTGTCAGTGAAGTAGTGCATGTGGTCGAAGATTGAGTGCTGTTGTGTTGGAGATGGGATATGATATGGGAATAGCTGTGACTACGAGTACCAGCCATACCATGTCGTCGTAAGTCTTTTGTAAAGTTTGAATAAAGATCAAGTTGTAGTTGATATGTTCTTTTTACATGCCACACAATAGGACATTTATGATGGGTATTTTGCTACATAGTACATATTGTTTTCTACAAGGATATCACATATCTTAAAGTTTGCTGTGTACGGAGTAGGATGTTATTAATGAGTTTTGTTTAGTGTTTGTATACATATCCATAGTATGGGCGAAAGGAAATGAGAATTGAAAAGCTAAAAAGGTTGAGGTTAATGGGACATTGTACTTCAGTCATTTTGAAGATTCTAATATAGGGTTCGATGAAATTTTCTTGAAAGTAAAATCCCATGGGAATGAGTTGGCTATTTGGGGCTTTTCAATTTAGATCTACTGTATCAGTGGGCAGTTTTAAATGAATGGTAATAGGGTAAAGGTCATTTTTGGCACACAGCATCATGAACCTTTTAGAGGATAGTTTGAAATTTCGAAATTATATAATTAATCCTTATTTTCCTCGAAGGGGAATTACTTTTTTGTGAAAATAGTTTGAAAGGGGTCTAAAAATAGATTTTAAGTTATAACTTTATGTTTGGGTTAGCCTTAGTTAGCCGCACGGGCGATCTCTGAATTCGATTTTGTATTGGAGCCTCCCATAGGCATGTCAAAGTTTAGTAGTATATGGAACCAATTCACAGAAGGATATCCACAACCGGATGTTCAATGCCCGGATGTTCTACATCTATGTTTTTCGGGTCATAGAACTTTTGTTGAGTTGATCCAATAAAATACCTGCTTCTCCAGGTTGGGGCTCAGGACTAGGGCTTCCAACCAGTCTCTAGATAATTGCCTCCGGTAACGCTCTTCAAGGTATGAGGGGGAATTGAAAAGTTAGCCCACCAAAGTATTGGTGCCCATTCGCACTTCGTGTTCCAGGCAGGACTATAGGCGTGTTTTTTTTTTTCTTAATCTATATAGTCTTAGATGAACATGAGAAAAAATAACGCTAATCGGTGATCTGGCACCTCAGAAACTGAAACACGTAAACGCCAACAGATGGCATATTGAGGTTTCAATTTTTGCTGTGTCATTTATTTTTGATTTTGATTTTTGACACAACTGATGTGCTAGGTTTCTCGCGGCCACCAGCTAGAAACCACTGGTTTGATGGGGAATGCCGACAGATGCTCGCAGCCAAGAACGAGGCCTACAAGGCTAAGCTGCAGGTGAAGACGAGATCTGCCATTGAGCTCTATAGACAAAGAAGAAGGGAAGAACATCGGCTTTTCAGAAAGAAGGAAAAAGAGCAAGAAAATCGCACGATCGAGGATATAGAGAGGTGCCACTCCAGGAACGATGTTCGCAATTTTAACCAACGTGTAAAACGTCAAAGCCAAGGATACAAGGCTCGAACAGAATCCTGTCGAGATGAACAAGGAAATATCGTAGTTGAGACACAGTCGATGTTGAGGATATGGAAGAACCACTTCTGCAGACTGTTAAACGGCGATGACGAATAACATTCCGCTGTCAGGCAGAACGAACCATTTATAATGGCAACGACAGTGAAAACTGCCAACCACCCGACCTAAGTGGGATTGCAATATCTAAACTCAAGCTTAATAAGGCCGTCAGAAATGATGGCCTTCCCGCTGAGCTTTATAAAGCTGGCGGAGATGACTTGGTAAGTAACATCCACCAACTCATAAGCCAAATCTGGTCGGATGAAAGCATGCCTGAAGAATGGAACTTCAGCATCGTTGCCCGATCCACAAAAAAGGAGATCCTCTGAACTGCGCCAACTACAGAGACATAAGTCTGCTCAACATCGCCTACAAGATCTTATCTGCCGTAATATGTGAACGCCTGAAACCGTTTACCAACAACCTGATCGGCCCTTATCAGTGTGGTTTAAGGCCAGGAAATTCCACAATCGATCAAATTTTCACAATTATGCAGATCCTGGAAAAAACCAAAGAAGTCCAAATCGATACCCACCACCTATTTATCGATTTCAAAGCCGCATACGACAGCATTTATAGAGACGAACTATACAGAGCCATGTCTAGTTTTGGTATACCGCCCAAACTCGTCCGTTTGTGAAGGATGACGATGGAGAATTCTCGCCTCACCGACACATTCGATACCAAAAAAGGATTTAGGCAAGGCGATGCACTGTCATGTGACTTTTTCAATTTGTGTCTTGAGAGGATTGTACAAAACTCCCGAGCCAACACCAGAGGCACAATTTTCCAAAAATCGGTGCAAAATGGGTTTAGCAGTAAATGAGGGTAAGACTAAGTATATGCTGTCATCACGAAAGGACTCACAACATCGACGAATTGGACAGAACGTCACCATTGACAGATATAACTTTGAGGTAGTACGGGACTTTGTCTACCTCGGCTCCGCTATTAACTCTGACAACAACATCTTGTCAGAAATTAAACGAAGAATTACTCTTGCCAATCGCTGTTTCTTCGGGCTAAGAAGGCAATTTAGTTGTAAAGCCCTCACTCGAACTACTAAGGAGATCCTATATAAGACCCTGATTATCCCAGTCCTGCTCTACGGCGCTGATGCATGGACCGTATCAAAAGCGGATGAAGAAATCCTTGGTCGATTCGAGAAAAAAATTCGTCGAAAAATCTTCGGTCCCGTTTGCGTTGACGGGCTATGGAGACGAAGATTCAACCACGAACTATACGAGCTGTACAGCGACATACCCCTAGTCAAAAAAAACTCAGCATTAGACGTTTAAGATGGCTAGGACATGTAGAACGAATGGACACCAATACTCCGGCTCGCAGAGTCCTCGATTCCCAGCCAGACGTCGGTCGCAGTAGAGGAAGACCTCGCCTTAAGTAGCGCGCACAAGTAGAAAGCGACCTCAACCAACGTGGAGTGCGCAACTGGAGACAGTTAGCTAAGGACCGGGATAATTGGAGAGGCATGTTGGTTTTTTCTGTCACAGCAGTGTTACCAAATATAAAGTTATAAAATAAAAAAAAATGTTTTTTTGTTAAATTGTTTAAAATTAAGAAAAAAAAAATATTTGCTTATAAGTAGGTAATTTAATTTAAAAACTTAGGATCTATTTGTTTTTACAGTGGATATATTTTGAGTCAATAAAGCAAAAATAGTAATTTATAATCAAATAAAGTCAAAACTAAAAAAGAAATAATTTTTTTAACGGTTGTATCTTTGAAGATACACTGGGCATTTAAGGGTTAATGAGTTTAGGTGGAATATCCGGTTAGTATTCGTTATCCAACTCTTTTTCCTATATCCGCTCGGCACATTGCTCAATGGTGCTTGCATCGGTAAAAAATTGAAGAAAATGCATTTTTTGTTTAATGTTTCTGTTAGCGTTAGTCTTAGTTGTGGTTTCTACTTCTTAAATTTGTTCACTGCACATTTCAGTTCATTCATCTACATCACATCAAGTTAATGGCATTGCCAAGTTTTTTTTGAGGGATAAAGAATGAAAGTATGCGTCGCAGTATGAACTTCAACGGCCAGATATCCGGCCAGAGACTGTCCGGCTATCCGACCGGATTATCTTGTATTCGGCTAAATTACTATCCGTTTCATAGATATGTATTAGAAATCGATTAATAGGTGGTACGTATTGCCTTGACCTTCTAATCCGGATTGTTGCTATACGGTTTCTGGTGTTCACGTATTAAGACAGATAAGATCTTTGTTGGGTTGATATGATCCTCTTTTATTGATCGTCCAAACTATTCTGACGCTCTATTCTTCAGGCATACTTTCATAAAACTTTGTTAATGTTTTGGTATATTTGACTTACCAAATCACCTTTCCCTGCTCACTAGGAGGTCATGGCTGATAGTTTTAGCATCGTCGCAAGTACAGAAATATTCATTTTGTTTTACCTGATAGAGGAAGATTGTTCTTAATCGCCGTTTAAAAGGCTGCAGAATGTGAATTAATTACGATAGTTTTATGTTCATATCGACAGGATGACCTGGTTTCGACGATTTAGACGATTTATGTGAAAAGTCCTAACATTCCAGATACGAATGTGGTTGTCCTATTTTTGCTTAGGCTTTTGTCTACTTCTCAACAAATTTGTGATTAAGTAGTTAATAACAAGCACAAATTCCAACCTGGAAAGCGAGTTGCAATTTGTCAGATACTCTTAGACATGCCAGATAGTATCCTCTACGGCATTGAGGAAGCCCTTTTTATGCTAGTTCGCTTTCTTCTTTATTTAACGAGCGTGATGAACCTCTGAAATTTCTAACCTGTCTTGTCTCAGAAAAACATTTGCGAGAAGGATGCATTGCATTTTTAGAGGTGAAATTTAGGGAATGGTCTCACAAGTTCATCATCAGCCTTGCGATTTTCTGGAATATCGTTATATCCCAGTACTCAAAAAAAAGTAAATGTTTGAGTATTCTGCTATGTCATTAATGTATAGATTGCATTTGTGGGCTTGATAAAGATTTTGAGACTGAAGATACATTTATAGTCGATATCACGTTACACTTCAACCAGGACATGGGTTCTTTAATTGTCATGGTTTTCTCTTGGAAAACGTTATAATTAATAAGAAGGTAAAATGATATTCTGAAGATGAGCATCTCTGAGAGCCCGCTTAAGCTGCCTTCAACACACTTCATTTTTCAACCGATCCGTGTAGATGAAAATCTATATATATAAAAATGGATCTTGGTTTGTTCGGATGCTTAAAACTCGAAAACGACTGGACCAAATCGGATACTTCCTTCTGCGGATTTGTTCGTAATTGCTCCGCGAAGGTTTAGGAAAAAAGAAAAATTGAAAAATTCTCAACAGGTGGCGCTGTAGGCGGTCATTCTATTTGATAATGGCAAAACAACGTTTGACGGGCCAGCTTGTTAAAAATAAATTCTCAGTCGAGTTCGTCTTACTGAGAATGTGATGCGGTCAGTAATTTTTCTTAAGTTAAGGTCATTTAGGACCTTTGTATGGCATCTATTGTGACGAGGTACTTAATTTTATAGCTATATAAACATAGGTTTCTTTCACGAATTACTGAACTTGGGAATAAATAACGATTCGTTCGATTATATCTGTTGTCCGTTATTTATTTGTAATGATATATGTGAATAAAGGTCCAGCAATCTGTGAATATTGTCAATATCTGATAAAAGCTGCCATTGCGCATGCTGTACTATCTAAAGAATTTACCAATTAACAGATACACACCAATGCTGTTGCTTCCTACTCCCTCAATATATAGATAGATGGACTACAAACTATCACGCATTAATCTTTTCAAATTTTCAATCCACCATTTTGTTTATCATCCAATGAATTAGAATTGAAAATAAAGTCATTATCTGTAAATTGCGTTAATTCAAAAAAATTTAATATACTCAAAAACCCAATTATGAAATTTTGTTGCTACAAAACTATCCCACAGGGATAAACCTTATGAACATCATAAATTTTTCAACATGATTTGAATGCATCTGTAAAACAATAGATTTCAAATTGCAAACATGTGACATTTCCCTTTTCCTGATGTCCATCGGCTATGATGCTATGACTCTAACAACCCTCAATATTCGCACTCTCGAAACGAAATCTAATTATCAATGTAAATTCAATCCCCAAAGGATCGACGGATGTCCAGCATGTTGAAACAATAATTTTCCATTTGCAGATGTCAAACCAGGAGCAGGATATCATAACATGCAATATCTAGACTCGGCCTTCTCTCTATACACAGCATCCGGGATATCAGTGTGGACTGCTGATTTGTTTGTATTCCCGTGGGACGAATGCGGTTACGTGGTCGTTATGAAATCCAGCACCGACAATTGCATTCATAATTCAAGTCACAGTTGCAGTGCCATAACCGCCCCTCTCAAATAATTGCAATCGACTCGCGATTATTATTTTATACGTCAGAGCGAAAAAAAAAATGAAACGCCGCGTGCCCTGATGAATTTCAATCATAAATGTTTGTGTTGGTAATAGTGATGACACCACTCCTGTATTCGATGGTACACAATAACCCCGGATTCGCTAAAGTCCTTGCATACGTACCTTTCTCATCGCCCACAAATAAAAAATATACAACTCTTCCACACTGAGGATGACGCGACGTAGTGTTGGCAGCCCCTCTCAGGATCATAACTTTCGTTGTCTTATATTTATGTCCCCCTTGGAACCACATCAGCAGCCATTATCACATTTTTTCACGGAAACACAACTTACTCACCTATGGGTTAGTCCTCGTCGTTGTGTGGTTCCTTGATAATGGAGTTAGGGAGCATAATATAGACAGTTTCTAACTGGCCCACCACATAGCTCAACGGAACGCGGATAAACAGACGCACACACATTCGCTCGTGTGCGATAAATTTTATTAATCATCATTTCGCAAACAAAAATGTATTCCAGCTCGCGAGCCAAGACCAACTTGAGCCATTAATCATAAGCTGTATACGTACGTAGGAACGTGCCCAAAATGTAAGGTTTTGGTTGGTAGATCCCAGCGACTGGGTCTGGGTAAAAAATCATCAGCCTCTGGGGGGCTATGGAACATTTTTGAAAAGTGTAATTCATAAGGTAGGACAGACGACCACAGACATTTCTCGCAGTGTGTTAGATACAAGTAGTGACGTCGCGTGGGATAGGTAATCGTCCTTTGCATGATGATACATGGAGTTTACGTTTAGGAGAGTGAATGCAGTATTTATTTTGAGTGAGTACGGTTGCGGAGAGGTACTCATATGAGAGATGAACTTAAACTTTATCATGACAAAATTTAAGTTGTGAAAGTTTATGTTTGTAAACAATATTGGAGAATGGGGTTTTAGAAGAGCTTTTATATAAATAAAGAGATTTCATGGTTTACCATTCGATTGTTTAAACAACAAATAGTCAGAATGAGTTTATATTTTGGAATGCATAGGTTTTGTTTGAGTTACCAAAATTGTTAAAGTTTGTAGAAATAAAATAAATTCGGATAGATTTCCATTTACACACACTACTGTCATTTCGACTTAAACTGGTTATAATGATCACTGCTGAATAAAATATAGAAATATGTTGTCTTTGGTTGTAAACGTTTGAAAAACCCTGTGTGCCTCTGTATGTATGTCCTTTAAATTGAGTCTTGGGTTTCGTCTATATATGTCGAAAGAAACAACCATATACCAAATAAAAAGAAAAATCCTATAAAATGTGAGTCTTCCCTCTAATTTTTATATTGTGTTATAAGACAAGGATTCCAAGCATTGCGGGAGGAATTATTGTCGCTCCGACCTTTGCAGAACGGGTATTTCGGGTTAAATCGACGAATGCCATGAAACCGATCGAAATGCCGACTGATATTCGCAGCCAAAATACGAATGTAAGAACATCAGATTTTCAGAACTAAGAAAAGCGGTACTGATAATAATAAGCAAAGATCCAATAAGTGCTTCATGACTTTTTTTATTTTTAACTTTCTCTTACAAAGAGAAAGATATTGTTTTCGTGAAAATTTTCGACCTCGAGATTTTGATTGATTCTAACATTACGATGATAGCGGAGCCTTAAAAAGTTGTTTTTGGAATTCCGTCCGTCGGTCCGCCTGTCCGTAATGGTCTCCGCAGCCTAAACGGCTTGGCCGATTTTCTTCAAACTTCGTATCCAAGCTTGTTTTGGTCATAATTCTAGGCCATTTTTATTGTTTACTTTTAGCCATGTTATTAACGGTACCTGCCATATAAAACTTACACATAACCTCAATTTTCTCGAAAACGGCTTCAACGATTTTGATTAAACTTAATATATACTATAAGCATATTAGTTCCAACAAAACTGCATACCCAGTTTTTTCAAGAAAATCCATATAACGGATTTTGTCATTCAGGCCATATAAAGAAAATTGTTAATTTCTCGCAAACTACTATGTCAAATTGAATGAAATTTAATATATATACTACTATTATAGTTTGAAACAATTCCACGTAATTAGTTTTAGCCCACCTATCACTTAACGGAATTTTCAGTTTTGGCCAATAACGAAAATTTATTATTTTTCACTAGACACCGATTCCTTCAAATTTCGGATTTGAAGCTATTCTAAGGCCCGAACACCGAAATTAAAACGTAGAAATTACTGCTACTTACTTACTTAAGGCCAGTCAGCTTCAATTCCTGAACAAGCGGTATTTTTGTATGCTTTCAAACCAAGATCACGCTTCAAAATACGCCACAACGTTACTTGAGAGATGCACAAACCTTGAAAAAGTTGACAAATTGGTTGTTCGCGATCTTCTACTACTTCTTCTACCTACTCTCTGAGACTCTGCTACTTACTTACTTAAGTGGCGCTACAGTCCGAGATGAACCTGGGCCTCAACCAACATGCCTCTCCAATTAGCCTCCAGTTGCGCACTCCAAGTTGGTTGAGGTCGGTTTCTACTTCTGCGCGCCACTTAAGGCGAGGTCTTCCTCTACTGCGTCCGACGTATGGCTGGGAATCGGAGACTCTGCGAGCCGGAGTATTGGTGTCCATTCATTCTACATGTCCTAGCCATCTCAAACGTCCAATGCGGAGTTTTTTGAACAGGGGTATGTCGCTGTACAGCTCGTATAGGTCGTGGGACCGAAGATGTTTCGAAAAATTTTTCTCCCAAATCGACCAAGGATTTCTTCATCCGCTTTTGATACGGTCCATGCTTCAGCGCCGTAGAGCAGGACTGGGATAATCAGTGTCTTATATAGGATCTCCTATGTAGTTCGAGTGAGGGCTATACAACTAAATTGCCTTCTTAGCCCGAAGAAACAGCGGTTGGCAAGAGTAATTCTTCGTTTGATTTCTGACGAGATGTTGTTGTCAGTGTTAATAGCGGAGCCGAGGTAGACAAAGTCCCGTACTACCTCAAAGTTATATCTGTCAATGGTGACGTTCTGTCCAATGCGTTGATGTTGTGAGTCCTTTCGTGATGACAGCATATACTTAGTCTTACCCTCATTTACTGCTAAACCCATTTTCGCCGCTTCCTTCTCTATACTAGCAAACGTGGCTATGACATCACGTTGAGTCCTACCAATGATGTCAATATCGTCAGCGTATGCCAGTAGTTGCACCGACTTTTGGAAAATTGTGCCTCTGGTGTTGGCTTTGGAGTTTTGCACAATTCTCTCAAGAATCAGATTAAAGAAGTCACATGACAGCGCATCGCCTTGCCTAAATCCTTTTTTGGTATCGAATGTGTCGGTGAGGTCGTTTCCGACCCTGATGGAGCAGCGAGAATTCTCTATCGTCATCCTACACAAACGGACGAGTTTGGGTGGTATACCAAAACTAGACATGGCTCTGTACAGTTCGTCTCTATAAATGCTGTCATATGCGGCTTTGAAATCGATGAATAGGTGGTGGGTATCGATTTGGACTTCTTGAGTTTTTTCCAGGATCTGCCGAAGTGTGAAGATTTGATCGGTTGTGGACTTTCCTGGCCTAAAACCACACTGATAAGGGCCAATCAGGTTGTTGGTAAACGGTTTCAGGCGTTTACATATTACGGCAGATAGGATCTTGTAGGCGATGTTGAGGAGACTTATGCCTCTGTAGTTGGCGCAGTTCAGAGGGTCTCCTTTTTTGTGGATCGGGCAAACGATGCTGAGGTTCCATTCTTCAGGCATATTTTCATCCGACCAGATTTGGCTTATGAGTTGGTGGATGTTACTTACCAAGTCATCTCCGCCGGCCTTATAAAGCTCAGCGGGAAGGCCGTCATTTCCGGCGGCCTTATTAAACTTGAGTTTAGATATTGCTATCCTCACTTCACTCAGGTCGGGTGGTTGGCAGTTTTCACTGTCGTTGCCAATATTGAATGGTTCGTTCTGCCTGACAGCGGAATGTTGTTCGTCATCGCCGTTTAACAGTCTGCAGAAGTGGTTCTTCCATATCCTCAGCATCGACTGTGTCTCAACTACAATATTTCCTTGTTCATCTCGACAGGCTTCTGTTCGAGCCTTGTATCCTTGGCTTTGACGTTTTACACTTTGGTAAAACTTGCGAACATCGCTCCTGGAGTGGCACCTCTCTATATCCTCGATCGCGCGCTTTTCTTGCTCATTTTTCTTCATGCTGAAAAGCCGATGTTCTCCCCTTCTTCTTTGCCTATAGAGCTCAATGGCAGCTCTCGTCTTCAGCTGCAGCTTAGCCTTATAGGCCTCGTTCTTGGCTGCGAGCATCTGTCGCCATTCCTCATCAAACCAGGGGTTTCTTGTGGGCGCGAGAAACCTAACACATCAGTTGCGGCTGATCTAATGGCCTGTTGGCATCGTTGTCATTGCTCTTCGACATTCGATGCTGGTGGTATGGTGTTAATCGAGAGGTTAAGCGATACGCGTTGTGCGAAGGTCTTGGCGGTCTCTTGCGATTGCAGTCTTGCGACATGAAATTTTTTCACAGTATTTCTGGATTGTTGTAGCGTGGTGGATATCCGCATTCTTACCTTGGCTGCTACAAGGTAGTGATCCGAGTCGATGTTAGCTCGTCGGAATGTTCTGACATTCAAAGTACTGGATGCGTGCCTCTTATCTATCGCAATGTGATCAATTTGGTTGACCGTTCGTTGATCTGGAGACCGCCATGTCCCCTTATGGATATCGAGGTGAGGAAACCGTGTGCTGGCTATAGTGGCATTTCGTTCCGTAGCGAAATCAATTAGCCTAAGTCCGTTACCAGACGTGTTGTCGTGTAGGCTATGTTTTCCGACAATACTTCTAAAGATGTCTTCTCTTCCTACCTTTGCATTAAAATCTCCCAGCACGATTTTAACATAGTACTTTGGTAGTCGCTCATAGGTTTTGTCGAGGAGCTCGTAGAAGCAATCCTTAGCTATGTCATCTTTTTCTTCCGTCGGAGCGTGAGCGCATATAAATCTTATGTTGGCGAATTTGGCCTTGATGCGGATTGTTACTATGCGTTCGCTAATGTCTTGGAAACATAATACTTCTTGCCTAAGTCTGGCACTTATAACAAATCCGCATCCGAATAGTCGCTGTTTCTGCTCACTATAACACGGTCCATAGTAGATGTCACAATTTTTCATCCTCTTTTTGCCCGTCCCATCCCATCGTATTTCCTGGATGGCAGTAATGTCTGCTTTGTAGCAGTTTAGAGCTTCCGCTAGTTGTTCGCCTGCACCTCTCCTGTTTAATGTTCTCACATTCCAGGTGCAGATATGAACGTCGTTGTCCTTTTTTCGTTTAGCAGGGTCGTCAACAATAAAATCCGTCCTTTCCGAGGCTATTGGTTGCTTCGTAACCATGTTTTTTTTCTGTGGGTGGGTAGTTAGCCCAAAGCACAACCCCCAACCTGGAGGGCCAGTTCCAATTTATTAGATACCCCTAGGACACGGGGCCATCAGTATCCACTACGGGATTGAGCGCTGCCGTTGGCCTTTCGGTTCATCCGCCACCATCTCTGTTCAAGGGGCCTGACTAACCCTTGAAATTCCTAGACAACCTGTTGTCCGAATATGTCAGAGCAGCTTATCTAGGTTCGATGGGTGATTATGTTGACCATAAAATGGACGTAGTGCGACACGTATTTCGAAGAGAACCATGATATTCAAAATAAATTTTGCACAATTTGGAAGCGTTGTTCAGATGTCAGTCTATTCATGTTGAAACGCCAAATCACTAGGAACATCTGTAGTCTTGATGTTTGAATTGTTTAAAATCAAAAACGTTTTGATTTTCTTTTTAATTCTCGAATCCACTGAGGATAATGCATATCCTTTTTTATAAAAAAAAATGATTCAACAACTCGTATCCTTTACGAAAAAGAAAAAAAAATTAAAAATCTTTGACATTCCGATCAGTTTTCAGGTTTTTTTATACCAGAAATGTCGAATATCAGTAAACATTATTTTTAAGGTCAATATGGAAAACTTCCTAACTGCAGGAGTACTCCGTGTTCTACATTTTGTTTCTGACACAAATCTTTCAACCTCTATGCCATAAAATTATTGCCGAAGACGTCAACAACGAATAAAATCTCCTCCCCTATTATGATGAAGTCTAATTGAGTCGTAAAAAAACTCGCTGATATGCTGAGTTAAATTCTCTCCTACAAGGATAACGTACACAACAGATTTGCATCATAATGCGGCACTGACAAACTTTTAACAACTCACATGTACGTAACATTGCCGAAGAATTAGTCATAAAATAAAAAAATCAACTTAACTTTAGCGGGAGCAAAAATAAGCAACATCCCCCACCACAACGCTCGTAATCATCAACAACAACAAGGATAATTTCATAAGCAATGAAATTACATAAAAGTTTCGCCTTCGGGATGAGGAACGAATATGAGATATAGCATCAGAATAACATCCGGAATTCGTAGACTCGCTGCTAATCCCTTGGGAAAATTATCATCATCCAATGACAACGCCTTCCACTGTGTGCATTGTCTAGCTGATATTGGTGTGCCATATAAAGTTTATGGACTACGGTCACTCTACTCTTCTATCGCAGCATCCTTTCTCATCCATAAGTAGGTATAGTCCCGGTATCTAAACATTTACCAAACACCACTACAAGGATAGAGGAGAATTGGAAAAAGAAAATATTATTCCATATGTATTCAGCATCGTGCAGTGCCGGAGTTATACAAACCGACCCAACCCCATCGGCCTGGCTGGAGTCCGCACTAGCTTGTCCATATATGTATGCACAGTGCAAGTAAGTATATCTCCAGCGAAGTCCTTTTGCAAATACCAGTAGTAAATGTGGCATGAGGATAGTGCACCAACAGACTTTTTTGTATGTTTTTGTGTAAGTGTTTGTGCGTGCTCCACTCATCTGCTCCTGCTTTTTGTTTGTGTTTAATTTAACAGAATGGCATAAAGTTTTCTCACTGTCAACGGTGTCAGAGCTGGTTCCGGTCATCCCTGGCAGAGGACTTGTGCGCATATTTCATAATAACCGATTTCCATTTGGATTGCTAACAAGCAAAGCAATGGAAGGGCAACACAAGCTTGTTTTGTCTCGTACTCCGGACCTACTTACTATTAGAGGACATTCATTACAATTTGTACGATTCAACGACGACCTGGGTGTGGGTGATCTGGGAGCCTTCAGCAGAACGAAATATGTGTACCTTACCTTTCAACAGACACAGCGGGATTGGATGTAAAATTACTCGTTGGACATACATAATGGTGTACCCCTTACTTTTTGATGAAGGTCCAGAGAATGAGTTGTTAGGCAACAGGATGCTGGATTAAACACTGGGACATCTTGTAATTCCCGGACAAGAGCAAATGTTGTATGCTGCTTGGTAAAATTCCCCACATTGTATATTTGGAGTGTTGAAGACTAAAGGAATCGTATCCCAAGGAGTAATCTACTGTCAAGGACACTACTAATTTATTATAGTTATCTGCTCTGTTCCGAGTTTGTTGTTTACATTTGTTTGTGTTCCAAACTGGATTTGTTTACTTACTCAGAGACTCATGACCAGATATTGTGTTGGAATAAGATATAGGTGGACGATTTTCTTATTCATCAATTGAGGATGTATGAGTATTTTAGAGATTGGTTTCCAAAATGAAATTTATTTCTGCAAACACATACGCTTTGCTTTGACTATGGGGAGTGTTTGGAAGAGAAATATTTATTATTTGCCCGTTGATGTGTTTCTTAAAATTTCGGACTAATTATCTTAACTATGACCATTTCGATAAATTAATCAGGGCCAGGAATAATATTAATTATGTTCTCAAGTAAATACATCTGCTGATAGATACTGGTTTAGTTGAAAATCGAGATATACCGCTTTTACAACTTTGTATCCAATAGCTCTGCTTACAAGCCATACTCATGTGGGCATTTCCAAAAAGGAGTTATAATATGCATACGTTTTTCTTCCATAGTTCTTTCAATTAGCCCGGTCCATAGCTAACTGCTTCCAGCTGCGCACGCTAAGCTTATTGAGGTCGGTTTCTACTTATGCCGGTCACCTTAGGCGAGGTCTTCCTCTACTGTGTCCGACGTCTGGCTGGGAATCGAAGACTCTGCGAGCCGGAGTATTGGTTTACATTCGTTCTACATGCCCTAGCCATTTTAAACGTAGAATGCGTCAAATGGTATGTCACCGAACAGCTCGTATAGTTCTTGGTTGAATCTTCTTCTCCATATTCCGTCAACTCAAACGGGACCGAAGATTTTTCGAAGAATTGTTCTCTCAAATCGACTAAGGATTTCTTCCTCCGCTTTTGATACGGTCCATGCATTAGCGTCGTAGAGTAGGGTCTTATAAAGGATTTTCTTAGTATAGTTCCATTAAGGGCTTTACAACTGAATTCTATACTTAGCCCAAAGGAACAGCAATTATATGGAGTAATTCTTCGTTTAGTTTCTGACGAGATGTTGTTGTCAGAGTTAATAGTGGAGCCAAGGTAGACAAAATCCCGTACTACCTCAAAGTTATATTTGTCAATGGTGACGTTCTGTGCAATTCGCCGATGTAGTTTATCCTTTCGTGTTCTCTATACCAGCAATCCTGGCTGTCAATGTCGTCGGCATATACTAGTAGTTGCACCGATTTATAGAATATCACCCTCTGTTGTTGGCTCGGGAGCTTTGCACAATCTTCTCAAGAATCAGATTAAAGAAGTTGCATGACGGTGTGTCGCCTTGCCTTAATACTTTTTTGGTATATCAAATGTATCGATGAGGTCGGTTTCGACCCTGATCGATCCATCGTCATCCTGCACAGGCGGACTTAAGCGTTTTACCAATACTAGACATGACTCTGTAAATCTGTTTAGTTCGTCTTTGAAATCGATGAATACCGGTGGGTATCAATTTGGACTTCTTGGGCTTTTTTTCCTGGATCTACCGAAATCTGAAGATTTGATCAGTTGTGGACTTTCCTGGCCTAAAACCTCACTGATAAGGCCTATCAGGTTGTTGGTAAACGGTTTCAGGCGTTCACACATTATGGCTGATAGGATCTTGTAGGCGATGTTGAGGGCACATAATATGCATCTGTACTTGGCGCAGTTCAGATGGTCTCCTTTTGTTTCTGGTTTGTTGGCGTAGACGAGGCACTTCACATATCCCCAAAGAAAATAACCCAATGGTGTCAAATCACACGATCTTGGTGGTCAATTGGCAGGTGCATTCCGCGAAATTATGCGCTCATCGAATGTTTCGTTCAATAAATCGATTGTGACGTGCACTGTGTGCCATGTAGCGCCGTCTTGTTGGAACCACATCTCATCCACATTCATGCCATCCAATTCGGGAACGAAATAGTCGGTTATCATGGCTCTATACCGGTCTCCATTAACGGTAACTGACTCTCCAGCATCATTTCGGAAGAAGTATGGCCAAATGACTCCACCAGCCCATATAGCACACCAAACAGTCAGTTCTTGTGGATGTAATGGCATCTCAAGGGTCTCATGTGGATTTTCTTCACTCTAAATACGGAAATGTTGCTTGTTGACGTAGGCATTCAACCAAAAATTAGCCTCATCACTGAACAAAATTTTGCGATGCAAATCAGCATCGAGATCAATCTCATTTTCAGCATATATGCCAATTGCATGGTCTCGCGGCTTTAATTCTTGCACAAGCTGAATCTCATAAGGTCGTAAGCCATGATCTTTGCGCAAAATCTACCATAAAGTTGATGGACAAAGCTGCTGTGCACTTTGCTCTACACCGGCAATTGTTTCTTTGGTGCGCACTGTTCGACGTCTCTGCGGATGCGTATTATCACATAGAGTAAACGTAGTTCGAAAACGATCCAGGGTTAACCGAATAATTGCTCTGATGGACGATTAAGGATAGTGGTGCGATTATATGAGGACACAAGCGTTCTCACTCTTGTCTCTCACTATCAACTCCTACTCTCACCTCCACGCTGGTGACTGGTGGGTGCCTAGTACCTCGACTGGATATGGTGTATTAAACCCCTGTGGAAAGTCGTTGGTGGCAGCAAACGAGAGAGGGGGAAGAGTGTCCTCTCACTAAGGCACTCACTCTTCAGGCGGCAGCGGAGGAATTCCCTAAATGGAGTCAACGGTGACGTCTACAGCTCCAGTTTGATCGAACTAGTAGTGAAATCCCTATATGAGCTGCTTCGACACATTTGAACACCAGGTCTATAGGGATTTCCAATACTGAGCCAGGGTATTGGAAAAGAGTTGGTGGCGAGGGAGCCCTCAATGGGTCAACGGCAGTGCTCATATCCCAAAATGGGCTACTGACATAGGTATTTTTTTCCGGCCCGCTGTCCTAGGGTCAAAACAAGGGCCTGGCCCTCCAGGTTGGGGGTTGTGCTTTGGGTTAACTACCCACCCACAGAAAAAAATATGGTTACGAAGCAACCAATAGCCTCGGAAAGGACTGATATTATTTTTGACGACCATGCTAAACGAAAAAGGACAACGACGTTCGTATCTGCACCTGGAAGGTGAGAACATTAAACAGGAGAGGTGCAGGCGAACATATAGCGGAAACCCTAAACTGCTACAAAGCAGACATTACTGCCATCCAGGAAATACGATGGGATGGGCCGGGCAAAAAGAGGATGAAAAACTGTGACATCTACTATGGACCGTGTTATAGTGAGCAGAAACAGCGACTATTTGGATGCGGATTTGTTATAAGTTCCAGACTAAGACAAGAAGTCTTATGTTTTCAAGACATAAGCGAACGCATTGTAACAATCCGCATCAAAGCCAAATTCGCGCTTACGCTCCGGTGGAGGAAAAATATGATATAGCGAAAGATTTCTTTTACCAGCTCCTTGGCATAACCTAATGTCAAATGTCGACTCACAACACACCACCTGCATCTAATGTCGAAGAACAATGGCAACGATGCCAACAAGCCATTAGATCAGCCGCAACTGATGTGCTAGGTTTCTCGCGGCCATCAGCAAGAAACCCCTGGATTGATGAGGAATGCCAACAGATGCTCGCAGCCAAGACCGAGGCCTACAAGGCTAAGCTGCAGGTGAAGACGAGAGCTGCCATTGAGCTCTATAGGTAAAGAAGAAGGGGAGAACATCGGCTTTTCAGAAAGAAGAAAAAAGAGCAAGAAAAGCGCGCGATCGAGGATATAGAGAGGTGCCACTCCAGGAACGATGTTCGCAAGTTTTACCAACGTGTGAAATGTCAAAGCCAAGGATACAAGGCTCGAACAGAATCCTGTCGAGATGACCAAAGAAATATCGTAGTTGAAACACTACGATGCTGTGGATATGGAAGAACCACTTCTGCAGACTGTTAAACGGCGATGACGAACAACATTCCGCTGTCAGGCAGAACGAACTATTCAATATTGGCAACGACAGCGAAAACTGCCAACTACCCAGCCAAGCTTGATAAGACCGCCGGAAATGACGGCCTTCCCGCTGAGCTTTAAAAAGCTGGCGGAGATGACTTGGTAAGCAACTTCCACCAACTCATAAGCCAAATCTGGTCGGTTGAAAGCATGCCTGAAGAATGGAACCTCAGCATCGTTTGCCCGATCCACAAAACACGAGACCCTCTGAACTGCGCCAACTACAGACGCATAAGTCTACTCAACATCGCCTACAAGATCCTATCTGCCGTAATATGTGAACGCTTGAAACCGTTTACCAACAACCTGATCGGCCCTCATCAGTGTGGTTTTAGGCCAGGAAAGTCCACAATCGATCAAATTTTCACACTTCGGCAGATCCTGGAAAAACCCCAAGAAGTCCAAATCGATAACCACCACCTATTTATCGATTTCAAAGCCGCGTACGAAAGCATTTATAGAGACGAACTATACAGAGCCATGTCTAGTTTTGGTATACCGCCCAAACTCGTCCGTTTGTGTAAGATGACGATGGAGAATTCTCGCTGCACCACCAGGTTCGGAAACGATCTCACCGACACATTCGATACCAAAAAAGGATTTAGGCAAGCCGATGCGCTGTCATATGACTTTTTCAATTTGATTCTTGAGAGGATTGTGCAAAACTCCCGAGCCAACACCAGAGGCACGATTCTCCAAAAATCGGTGCAACTTATAGCATACGCCGACGATATTGACATCATTGGTAGGCCAAAATGGGTTTAGCAGTAAATGAGGGTAAGACTGAGTATATGCTGTCAACACGATGAATTGGACCGAACGTCATCATTGACAGATATAACATTGAGGTAGTACGAGACTTTGTCTACCTCGGCTCCGCTATTAACTCTGACAACAACATCTCGTCAGAAATCAAACGAAGAATTACTCTTCCCAATCGCTGTTTCTTCGGGCTAAGAAGGCAATTTAGTAGTAAAGTCCTCACTCGAACTTCTAAGGAGATCCTACATAAGACCCTGATTATCCCAGTCCTACTCTACGTCGCTGAAGCATGGACCGTATCAAAAGCGGATGAAGAAATCCTTGGTCGATTCGAGAGAAAAATTCTTCGGAAAATCTTCGGTCTCGTTTGCGTTGACGAGCTATGGAGACGAAGATTCAACCACGAACTATACGAGCTGTACAGCGACATACCCCTAGTCAAAAAACTCCGCATATTGGACGTTTAAGATGGCTAGGACATGTAGAACGAATGGACACCAATACTCCGGCTCGCAGAGTCTTCGATTCCCAGCCAGACGTCGGACACAGAGGGAGACCCCGCCTTAAGTGGCGCGCACAAGTAGAAACCGACCTCAATCAACTTGGAATGCGCAACTGGAGGCAGTTAGCTAAGGACCGGGCTAATTGGAGAGGCATGTTGGTTGAGGCCCAGGTTCATCCCGGACTGTAGCGCCACTAAAGTAAGTAAGTACGGACGATTATGTCGACCATAAAATGGACGGATCTTGCGGTAAACTTCGCGAACTGATCCATTATTTTCGAAATAAATTTGCAAGATCTGCAAGCGTTGTTCATATGTCACCTTGTTCATGATGAAATGGCAAACCAATCTGAACATAAATGACATTACAGTTGCCCGATTTGACGACAAAATCTCAGTTTTATCTACAATCGAAAAACCAATCTCTAAAAACAACACCCATTAGTTTGTAAAACATCTCTTATCCCTTTGTTCTTGTTTGATGATTTGCAGGGATACCTATATTGTACTTTAAAAGATTTGTTAACAGATCCATGTGATGCTGTTAGACTCAAGTGCAACCATGTACAATTACGCCACTCACAATGAGCCTTATTGGCTCCCAAATTCAATTTTGCATAAAAGTTATAGCACATCGAATAGACCTTATACAAATTCAATTGTTGCTTGGGTCTTCGTAACACCCATCTTCGTCTTGTGTTAGAGCATCATGAAACTCATTACTTAAAAATAACGACCCTTTCCCCAATTTCCGTTAGCTCATTTGAGTAGATTTTAATTGAAATATTTACATCTACTCTCCCATTCTCCTGTTATATATAGTTTTCCATTTCGTGGATTATTAAATCTTTTGAAATGTCACGACTTACTTACGTCCCAAAAGACCGGGAATCATTGTGTAATTTTCGCACTTCGTAATCTCTAAAATAGGCGTCCAGTATTTAGTATAATTTCATTAATTTCTCCCCATCCATCCATTCATTAACAGAGGAAGAGGAGTCGCCCAATCTGCGCGGGGCCAAGAAACAACTAACAACCGGCTGTATTAAAATAATTAAGTACTTCAAAAATCACAACGGTACACAAATAATTGACGAACAATGCTCAAATGACGGTAGGGTTCTGACGGTTGATATAGCAATCTGAAGGCGGAGTCCCTAGATAGGCGGTTAACAAATCGGAAAATGAAATGACATTCTATTAAATGTGATTGATTGCCATACAAAGCCTGAGGGGGAGTTCCGGTTCTTCGACATAAAGTTGTAGAGAAAAGTTTCCACTTTGATGAAGAAATTTGCGATTCATTGAAGTAGAAAAAGGTATGACACCCACACTGGTAGGCTAAAGATTTTTCACCTGATTAAAACATGAAATGGGTTCAAACCACCAGTCGTCGAGGCTACCTATTTTAATTACATGGCGAGTCGTGATTTCATAAAGACTAAGCTAGACATAGGTTTACCCTTAGTCATATCCGCTTGACACCCGAAATTGCGTGACGGAAATGGGATTGTGTGGGTTTTTGTATTTTTCTTTTTTTTTTAGCAAAGTCACAAACCGCTATCAAGGAGTTAAACAGCTTCTTGTTAATATGCAATGTTAGGTTTCTTTCTTTCCTTAACGTATTTCGTTTAAGTTTTCTTTGACCTAGTACGCATTTTTATATCCGACATTTTTTTTTATTTTTATGGATAATGACAGTAACGGTACGGACGTGTGTAAAAATTATTAGATTTTCACTGGCAAACAGTTGCGTGCAAACGTGAGCCAGTTCTGAGTTCGCTTCGAGGGATAAGTTGTCTGAATTATAATAGAATTTGTTTCGTTTATGACGACCTACGAGGTACATTCTACCAAGGATGTAGACAGGCATGAGAATGGGGGGTTGAATAAAGTAAATTCGTGTTTTATCATGAGTGCAGATTATAGGTTTTGTTTTTACGGCGAAAGTTTTGTGCTCGCTAATGAGGTTAAAATGATGTAAGCTTGTTGTAATTTTCGAGTGTTTGCTATTGTTTTAGCTTAGTGTTAGGTGTGAGATTTCATTACCTTACATTGGCAGATAGATACGTTTTTTTTTTAAGTCAGTGTGTATATAAATGTGGTATGTAGCTGAAGTTTTGACACAAGGAATACAACGTTTGAGTTACTAGTACAATATGTTTGCAACAAAAAAAAAATGTTGTTTTAATAAAAACGTTAAACTCATATCTACATTTGACGCCCAACAATATGTGCCACACAGATGGATGGACAGCCAGACATGGCAGACACCAGACTTCGAATAAAGCCTTCTTTGAACCTTCGCACACCCAAGACCCACCTGGGTGGGATTCTCTCAGATTCTAACTCAGCGAATTTTTATCAAATCAAAAATTGCTCTGGACTCAGTGACTAAATTTCTTAAATACTTCAGATTATAAACACAAAACATTCATTTTGTTGTCACTAAACAGTTTTTGGTTAAATTTGTCATTTTTAACTTTCTCTTACAAAGAGAAAGATATTGTTTTCGTGAAAATTTTCGATTTCGAGATTTTGATTGATTCTAACATTACGATGATAGCGGAGCCTAAAAAAGTGGTTTTTGGAATTCCGTCTGTCCGTAATGGTCTCCCCAGCCTAAACGGCTTGACCGATTTTCTTCAAACTTCGTACCCTAGCTTGTTTTGGTCATAATTCTAGGCCATTTTTTTTTTGTTTGCTTTTAGCCATGTTAATAACGGTACCTGCCATATAAAAATTACACATAACCTCAATTTTCTCAAAAACGGCTCTAACGATTTTGATTAAACTTTATATATTCTATAAAAATATTAGTTCCAACAAAACTGCATACCCAGTTTTTACGAGAAAATCCATATAACGGATTTTGTCATATAGGACATACAAAGAAAATTGTTAATTTCTCGCAAACTATTATGTCAAATTGAATGAAATTTAATAAATATACTACTATTGCAGCTTGAAGCAATTCCACATTATTAGTTTTAGCCCAACTATCACTAAACGGAACTTTCAGTTTTGGCCAATAACGGAAAATCATTATTATTCAGATTGACATCGATTCCCTCAAATTTCGTAGTAAACATTCGTATAAATACATTTCGACATTATTTACATCATTTTAAGCATTAATAATCAAAATGCGTAGGTACTATTTGATCTAACGCCCAACTCGCTGTGAAAGAGAAAGTTGCGTACGACCCAGTCGTGCACCCACCACTCGTTTATACGATTTAGTCCGAAACCCACCCCGGTGGGAATTTCTCTTTTTCTGCAAAATATTTTATTCCCATCATCAAAAATAATGAAAACCATTGATAGTAAAGAATGATAAATGTATTTAGATCAAGAAAATATAAATCTAAAGGTACACGCTTCCTTCTGGATCATTTTCCATAAATAATATGGATGCAGCAACAGCAGCTGTATCAAGAAGATTGTAGAACATGGCAAGAGGCCAACGACGAGATCCACTTTTGCAGGTGTATTGAGACAACATTTTTTCCATGGTGTCTACACCGCCCTTGGTTTTACTATATCTATAATACACTATAATCACCGGATTTTGTTTAGGCCCAGTTATAGCTGTATCGTCATGCATATCGGGTTTTTGAGGGCTTAGATTCTTGGGGCAAATATCTTTTATTTTTCTTCAACGTGCCCACTACAGTCAATTTCCATGAAATCATTTCCTTGGCCAACCATAGAGTTGTAAAAAAGTTGTCCATCGTCACATTTCTCCCAGATCCCTTGTATGGAGCCACCAAATCTTTGACAATATGCTCTTCTTGGTTGACATCGTTTACATTCCCGTCCCGTCTTACCGGG
This sequence comes from Rhingia campestris, assembly GCA_932526625.1. NCBI lineage: Eukaryota > Metazoa > Arthropoda > Insecta > Diptera > Syrphidae > Rhingia > Rhingia campestris. The sequence goes on from OW052183.1 coordinate 139,774,498, forward strand.
CAATGTAATACGTGCTAAAATCTCGATAAAATCTTGCTGAATTGCACGCCCACCGGATCTTTATTCCGTACTTAGCAGGTTTTGATGGTATGTACTGGGTGAACCTTGTTCGACCTCTAAAAGCTAACAACTGTTCATCCACTAATATAGACTTATGTGGCCGATAATGAGCCTTCAAATTTTAATTCGACATGTCAAATATGTCTTTTATTGGCGCATCTTTGTCAGTTTGCAAGCGAATAGCTCTAGTCCGACTGGAATTGAAACGTATAAATCTTAAAATATCTTTGAACCTATTTATACCCTATCCCATAGGGGAATATTAGTTTTGATACTTAGTTTGCAACATAGAGAAATAATTTAGCTACATATACCTCAAGGTATATGGTTCGACTCAGAATCACTTATATAATTGGTATATAGAATTCTTGTGCAGTGAAGCAAAACAAGTTCCACTCCCCTTTTTTAGGAAAACGTAGTTTTTGGCTTAACCGTAAGGAATTTCTAAAAAGTGTATGAGCAACATATTTACAAAATCTCTATATTTCGTCAATACAAAGTTATTTTCCAAGTCCACTTTTTGGGGCGTTTTTAGTAAAAATCGTGTTTCGGTACATTTTTAAAATATTTGATCATCTCGTTGATCTTGTTGGTGGAATGGCGAATGCGGTGGGAACTTGAATTATTTCTGTGGGGTAGGACAATTATTAAGATACATTCCTGGTTAGAGATACCAATATGTCATTGTTATGCTGCTTCTGGATTGATGCACTTAGGTTGGAGTTTCTTTTTGTAGAAACCTTCACTGGAATATTTTGTTAAGGATGGCCGAGTAATTATTACATTACAAAGCATGAAAAGGATCTAGATTTGTGAATAGTTTGACATGTTCCTTCATAGATAGCTAGAGCTATGAAGGCAAAACGCTATCTATCAGAAAGAGACTCTAAGAAACGTTGTAAGATTTTTAATGAGTATTCGATTCATCCATTCATCTTCTAGGGACTGCTGAAGTGAGCTGGACCAATAAATATGGCTTCCAATTTCGCCTGGTCACTAGCGTGAATTATCACGTTCCATATGGTCTTTCTGTACAGCATAACAAAAGGATTTGAGTTGAGAATCTTGTAGGTTGGTCGTTAATTTCTTTACGCTGTAAACGCTAGGTTTACACCAGATCTTCATCCCTTAAGCGTAAATTTGTGGCACCAGTGATCTCCAGTTAGGTCAAGCCGACTTTTGGGACAGTTTCAATTACTTACCTTATTGTCAAGCGGTTCAATGAACAGCAGATTTAGGCATGTGATCAACTCATCAATTGGGTGAAAATTTTTAGTAGAATGCTCCGCCCAAGCTGACGCAGAACAAAAGTTTATCGTGGTTCGCTTTTTTCCCATTGGGGGAAGGCGAAATGCTTCATACATCATAAGGAGGTGTTTTTGGAGCTAAGTATTCCCGTGTATCCAACTCGCCTTTAGTAATAAAAAAAGTTTCGGTAAATTTTTAAAATATTTAAAAAAATTTCGATGCAGGATCATTGGTTATGATAGTATGAACATTTCGTCTTTAGATAATTTTAACCCATGCCCACTTTTTGGAGGCACACAGGAGCCCCCGTAGGACACACAGGAGAAAAACGTTGTTTTTTGTCGAACCATAAAATATTTTGATTAACTGTCTGAGAAATATGTTGTGAACATTTTTTCTATATTTCATCGCCATAAAGCCCAAATTTCGGGGATATTAATTTCAAGGATGGGATGGGATGGAGTATTAAACGATCCGCACAGCGAATTGTAGCCTTCTCATGTTTGATTTTAAGTTTTCATACAGCGAGAGCGACTTTTGCTTTGTTTACAAAATAATTTAAATTTTCAGTCATCTGTCAACAAATTGACAAAACCAAAATAAGAAAATGAGTATTTAGTGGTGTGTCTTGCGTCGTGCATGGGTAATACTGTGCAGTGTGTTTACCTTTTATGCATCGTTTACATATGATGAAAGAAAGTCGCACTGCATGAATTCAATTTTACTAAAACATACAAATTAAAGTTCATGTTTATACCCTATCCCATAGGGGTATATTAGTTTTGATACTTAGTTTGTAACATAGAGAAATAATTTTGCTACATATACCTCAAAGTATATGGATCGACTCAGAATCGCTAGCTGAGTCGATTAAGCCATGTCTGTCTGTCCGTCCGTCCGTCCGTCCGTCCGTCCGTCTGTACGTCACCGATTTTTAGGCCTTAAAATTTGAGCTAGGATAATGAAATTTGGTATATAGGATCCTCGTCACTGCCTACAGTAAAGTGTAAAAATTTTTGAAATCCGCCCACTGCCACGCCCCCTTTTAAGAAAAACTCAGTTTTTGACCAAACCGTAAGGAACTTTAAAAAAGTTTCTGAAATACATATTTAGACAATATTAATATCTATATTTCGTCAATATAAAGTTTTTTGCCACGCCCACTTTTTGGGGGCGTTTTCAATTAAAAACTGTTTTAGGTCAAATTTTAAATTTTTCGAAAAAAATGTTGATGCAGAATCATAAACATTATTAATATGAACATTTCGTCTATATACCATTTTAACCCACGCCCACTTTTTGGGGGCGTTTTTATATAAAAACCATTTTTATACACTACCCCATAACATATGCAGGAGAAAACCTTGTCTGTTGTAGAACCGTAAAATTGTTTTGTAAGCAGTCTGAAGAATTTGTTGTCACTATATCATTTTTTCTATTTTATCCACATCGTGTTTAGTTTTAGTTTTATGGATAGGATGGGATAGGGTATTCAACGATCCGCGCAGCGGATTGTAGCCGTCTCATATGTTTTTTTTTTTAATTTCCTTAGAAAAAGCGACCATGTGTAGAAAAAAATTACCAAGCGACCAGATGAAAAAAAAAACTTTCCAAATTTAGACGCAAATGACCAAAGTGGCAACCGTGGTTGCACGCCCACCAGATCTTAATTCCATACTTAGCAGGTTTTGATGGTATGTATTGGGTGAACCTTGTTCGACCTCTAAAAGCAAACAACTGTTCATCCACTGTTATAGACTTATGTGGCCGATAATGAGCCTTCCAATTTTAATTCGACATGTCAAATATGTCTTTTATTGGCGCATCCTTGTCAGTTTGCAAGCGAATAGCTCTAGTCCGAATGGAATTGAAACGAATAAATCTTAAAATATCTTTGAACCTATTTTTCCCTATTATTGCTCGGTAAAGGGGGAACGATTTTTTTCTTCCACAACTCTGCGATCGGTTCTTAGTTTGAAATATGACATACAGTTACAATTAAAATTCCAAGAAATGCCATAAACTCTTCATCGGTAATTACGGACATACACGATTTTTTCCAGGATTTGCAGCGGTCCATTGAGCATACGCTGCTTCTGCTTTATAATTGGAATGTCTACATCTATAATGGCTGGACTCATGATACCTTTGAATGTGTCGACTTTTGTTAAATTCTTGGTTATTAGAAGAGGGCCCATCAAAGATGAATTTCGAATGATCCTATGAGCTCTTCGACGATGCAAAGATTATGGTTCTTTATACCATTTTTTACCATCCTTACTTGTGAAAAAGGTTATATTCGATAGGCCGGCTTGATTATCATCGTCATCTTCATTGTCAGTTGCATCATCGCCGTCAGATTCACTATCGTTCAACTCTGGAAGTAAGTCTTCTCTTACATCTTCGCAGTGGGAATCTAAACTCTGCCCTTCAGATAAATAATCGTCATCATTTTCATCGTCACCTTCAAAAACTGAATGTTCGTTTTCCGATTCCAATTCAACCAGATTCCTTTTTTCATGTGACAATTACAAAATCAAAACCAAAATAAAGATAAAAACATTGCGAATTTTTTTCAATGTTTTGAAATATATTTATATATGTGTTGTCTATTTTTATTTTCCTTCACACAGCTATGGAATTTTGGTGCAAATATGGCAGTTTCCATACAAAATATGCGGTTAAACATAACCCTCCCACCCAGGTGGGTCTTGGACTACCACGTACATAAATACCTTTGGGCATGCGAAGGTTAAAAGCGATAAACAAATGCAATTGTTTTACTGTATATATAAATAACAGTATTTCATTATTACATTTTTCAGTCTTATCTTCAATATCAAACCACTTTTTTCGTGTTTTCCAAAAACCAACAGAAACAACGATAAATACCTCAAATAATAATAAATTAAAATAAATATATAAAAAGTAATAATAATTAGGTGCTTAGTAAGTGTACAAATCAAGCTTAACACGTTATAATAGCCGTGTTTTTTTTTCATTGCAACTAAATATATATAGGATTAGCACACAATTTACGTGTACAATACAACAACACCTTAGCCTATATAGATTTCGCGAAACTTACACTCTTAGCCTGGATAGAAAATGTGCTACCAAACCTATTTTTCTCAATTGCTATCGAAAAAGGTTTCTGCCGGTACCACATGCGACAGTCTTACACCCTTAGCCTGGATAGAAAATGTGCTACCAAACCTATTTTTCTCAATTGCTATCGAAAAAGGTTGCTGCCGGTACCACATTCGGTAAACATACGCTAGAAAATAGGTGGGTGTCTTATGAAATAATTTGATGTGTAAATATTTTTATCTTTCAAAACACTACAATAAGTGTTGTAGTGGATAAAGTGAAAGAAATTATTTGCAAAAAAAAAAAAAAAAGATGCCACAGCAAAAATTTAAACCCTAAACTGCCATCTGTCAGCGGGCACGTTTTCAGTATCAGTGGTGCCAGATCACCGATTAGCGTTTTTTTTTTCTCATGTGTGTTCTAAGTCTGTATAGATTTAGAAAAAAAACACGCCTAATAATTACAAAATCTCACTTCATCAGTTACTTCTATAAAAGTATATACAATACACATATGTATCTGCCACGAAATTTCCGAAGCTACCTAAAGATTTGAGTTTCTCCTGTAGAATCGAAATTGATCTGCAGAGCTTTGCCTATACCACATTTCATGTTTCGTTTAAAACAAAACTTTTTTAATAAACAAAAGAAGTAAATATTAGATTTGTTTTTCCCCCATTTTTCGGCCATTTTCCAGTGGTTTATCTCAATATTCCTTACTTTTACTAAACAAGACTAGATAATTTCAATTTATCTATGTAGACCTTACATTACAAATCGATTTGTATATATATTATCTCTTTACTTTATCTTAGAAGAAAATTATAACATAGAGCCAAAGATTATGAATTCTATACAGATGACAAAAAATACAAATATTTAATTCCCACAAGAAATTATTTCTATAGGCCTTATATAGTACTTGTGCGCGGCGATTGAGCATTTTGGCAGTCGATTGTTTGGGTAGAAGCTTGTTATCCATTATGCATTAAAATTCACAAGCATAACCGAAATTATGATGGCGTAACTTCTGTAAGATTGTTTTTAAGCTTCCGGAGATGTGTGTACATGAACCATAAGTTAAGATGTTTCGGTAGAACTTCGCACGAAGTTAATCCGAAGCGTAGGATGTATAGAGCTTACGAATGAATGCTTAAAAAAGCTAAGGTTAAAAGACCGGGAAAAGGGTGAAAAGATCGGGACAAGGTAAAAAGATTGGAAAAAAGGTGAAAAGATCGGGAACCTACCGGAGAATGAATCAACACGATTCAAGTACTGCGTTGTATTTACTCGTCTTTCGTGTTCGAGAGTACAGCCCAGTGGATAGCGTGTTGGACGACACCGTATGGTTAGAGGGCCTCTATCTAAAGCTGACCAGACTTGGCATAAGTAAACCACTACTATACATGCTTCATGAGATGTTGACTGGTAGAACGTTTGTTGTCAAAAGTGGCAATGTAACTTCTACCACCGAATTTTTCATTAAAATTGGTCTGCAACAGGGAGCGGTGAACTCGCCGATTCTCTTCAGTATTTACACCAGCGATATGATAGGTAGTCTTACTCAGGCAATTGCGTATGCGGACGATCTTATCGCGTACAGAACAGCACCTACTGTCGTGGTCATCCGAACTCTTTTGCAGCGGGACTTCGATAAGATCCAGAGATATTGTGATGACTGGAAGTTGAAAATCAACTTTCAGAAATCGGAAACTATCCTGTTTAGGACACCGTTGTCTAAGGCCTCTAGGGATACAAGAAAGAACTGGCGCAAGCTGGTGATCGTTGAACCAAACGGACATCCACTGGCGAGTAAAAGTGTAGTAAAATACCTTGGCTGGCTGGATCAGTATCTATATTTCGGAACACATGTAGATGCTGCTCTGGCGAGAGCTAGGGGAGCATTTGCCCTGACAAGAGGGGTGAAGGTGATTTGCTACATGTCTCTTATCAGACCGATGATTGCCTATGGGTGCCCGGTGTGGTTCAACGTTGCCCCATCTCAAATGAAAAAGATACGGGTGTTTGAGAAGCTGCCTTGGTCTTCACAGAACACCAGTATCTGACTACACAAAATATTATTCCAACCAGGTCCTATACAAGGGGGCCAACATAAACAGGATAGACAATTTTCTGGTGAAACTCATTCGGTTTCACGCGGCATGAGCGATGACCTCGAGCAATAGTCTCATCTTTGGGGCCTTCTTCCCCAATGATGAATATTTTGAAAGTGCGCGTTTAAGCGGCTTTATTCCGCCTGAAGCTTTCCTGTTTTTGGATAGTCGAGGGCTAATACAGGACAGATCGGCGGTTCCGCTAATCTACCACGTCTTCCGACGAACTGTGGATAGGCGGCTCCTGTACGACCGAGACGTAGTCGCTCAGGGCGGAGGAGAGCGCCTGCGGTTCAGCAGGAGTGTGTCCGATTGGGACCGTCAGAGTAGGTTGCAACAGGAAAACCTGTTGTGGTGGCTGCAAGAATAGTTATAGATAGTTGACTTTTAAAGTGAAGAATGGCCGACTTGCATAGTTCTAAGGTTTAAGTTAAGGCTAAGTTAGGGAAAACAGTAGTGGTGGCACAAAAAAAAAAAATACAAAATACAAAAACAAAAAAAAATATATACAAAAAAAATGCTTGCTGTGGCTGTTCTAGTTTTTAAGTTATTTTTAAGTAGCTTTAAATAGTTCTAAGTAGCTTTAATTAGTTCTAAGTAGCTTTAATTAGTTCTAAGTAGTTTTAATTAGTAAGTAAGTTTAAATAAAAATAAACAGATAAAAAATATGAAACCAAGTTTTTATAAATGTTTCTTGTTAAACAAAACGATAAATTTATAATAAATAATTTAATTAGATTTAAGGCCGAAAGGCATTAGTTTTTAAGTTGTTCTTATTTAATTTAGGGTTTCCGCAGAGGAGAAGTAAGTTAGCTAAGTTAGTAGATAAGTAGGCTAGTTTTTTTCAGTAATTTTTGTCTAGCATGTATGTTCGTTCTAAGTTGAAGAATTAAAAAAAAACAAAAAAAAAAAATAGCGTGTTGGACTACCGTGCAAGAGAACGCGAGTTCGAATCCCTGTAAGATGAGAGTTGTTATATAATTAATTGCATTGAATTTCATACTTTCATAATAACGAATTGGTTTTTAATAATTCTAAGAGATTGAAATTAATAAAAGTATATAATATAAGAAAATAATAAAAAATAAAGTTATTTTTCAACTTCGATAAGGCTTGCAAATATTTTCGGAATGACTTTTTGCGAAGCCTATAATTTGCTTCTATATTGCCTTTTATAAGCAAACAAAGTTATTTCTTTAAGGCTAAATAGCTTCCTAAAAGTGCCCCAAATGTTTTTTTTTTATAAGAGTAAGTAATATTGCTGGAGGGAAATAGCTTTAATAGTGCTTTATCGAAGCGAAATTGTTAGTTGAGAGTGGGGTACATTGGGCCTCTACACATGAGATGAGTTTTTTTTTGGTGTGAAAACGGTTGAAACAAGGATAAACACCTTTAAAATTTAAAAATCGCAAACAAACTAGTACTGTTTACAGACGATGGTGTCGCATGGCCCGATGGCTTACAGATCGACTTCACTTAAGGGTGTAGCCTGGTTGTCTACCTGTTATGGAACACCTTTAATCCTGAGGATAAGTTGAAAAAAATTGATTTTTGATAAAAATACCGCACTGTGCGTCGGTTCATCTATCCGTAATGGTATCTCCAGCCTAACCTGCCATTCCGACATATTTTTGGACACAATTCTGGGCCTTTTATTACTTTTAGTCATTTTACTAACGGTCACTTGCATATGAAAATTACACATAACTTACATATTATAGAAAATCGCCTCAACGATTTTGACTAAACTAAAATAAATACATTTTTCTACAATTTTCTACAACTAGCCCAAACAGTGAAAGTTGTCAAATTCTCCGGAGCTTGGTATTTAAGAAAATTAAGTACGACCCAGTCGTGCACCCACCACGTTTACAAGAGTTATAAGATAATATAAGAATTTTCTAAAGACAAATTTCATAAAATGGAATTAAGGTAGTTTACAATTCCTTTAACCTTGCAGATCTTTTGCGCATGAAGTAGTAACCATATATTTAATAGATATGATTTTCGCAACATCTGATAATGTGACCTGTTGACCAAATACTTGACCTAGATAGTTTACTCTAGTAAACTATATCTGACGATTGTTTTACACTGTAAGTTCGAGCAGCTGTCGGACAGCTCGTGTTCGCTTCAAGTTTAAATTTGTTTTATGAAGCCATATTTTTGGGAAGTAGGTAAAAAGCTTTGAAAGCCGGAAGGTGGGACTTCAACCTCTGCTTTCAGCCTCTGCTCACAATGGTACCGCCGCGCCGCTAGCTAGGCATTTCGTCACGGGAGCCTTTCAGTCGTAGCTGCAATTTTTGTCTGTAAGTGTGGGAATGTGACTGCAGGATGAACGAATATGTATATCATTGTGAGGCTATATATGTCGCTATTGATGTGTTTATTTATATGTATGTTTATGTATATTTGGCAATAGTCTGTATATCAGATCCCGTTCATACGTGTCCGTTATGTACTGCTCACTTTTCACAGCCTACGCATGTATGCACCTATGTCCATTCTTCTAAAGGGTGATCCATTTCGAGTTTCCCTATTTTTTAAAGAAAAAAACACAGAATATTCAAATTTAATGGAGAATGTTTATTATCATTTGAAAGAACATTCTTTGGCATTTATTTTTTGAAGATTATATCTTTCAAATGTTGGCCGTTGCTACGTCGCAGATGGTCCATCCGTTGAGTCCAATTTTCTATCACTCGTTCGAGCAATTCGACTGGTAACTGGCGAATGACACGCGTGATGTTTTCCTCCAAGGCCTGAATCGAAGCGGGTTTGTCGGCATAAGCTTTTGACTTTACATATCCCCACAGGAAAAAGTCTAACGGTGTGATATCACACGATCTTGGTGGCCAATCGACCGGCCCAAAACGTGAAATTATGTGCTCACCGAAATGTTCTCTCAATAAGTCCATTGATTGATGCGATGTGTGGGAAGTGGCGCCGTCTTGCTGAAACCAAATGTCGCCGAGATCACGAGCTTCAATTTCAGGCATCAAATAGTCGGTTATCATGGCACGATAACAGTCGCCATTGACGGTTACGTTTGCACCGGACGTGGTCTATTCGGTCGAATATTATCCAATAATGAATGCTGAGTCTCAAAATGGGTGATGGTGTTGCGAATAGTACGCTCAGTAGGCCGATTATGTTGACCATAAGTTGAGCGAAGTGCACGAAACACATTCCTCACAGAACGTGAATTTTCATAATAAAGTTGAACAATTTGTAAACGTTGTTCACGCGTAAGTCTTTCCATTATGAAATGCCAAACAATACCAAACAAAAATAACATGACAGCATGACACGACTCACACGTGCTCTGTCAAAAAAGGCTATTGAAAAAAGTATCTCTACTTGGATCACCCGTTATTTTCAACGCTGACTAGTTCCTCTCGGCGGAGCAGCAGCATCATGCTAGTGATGAATTGGTTAGCCATATCCCATGCCATATCCCATGCTGAATATTATGAGTGCTCTCGGTGTTTTATTTCTAGGTCGATGGGCATTCGGCTAGATGTGATACTGATAGCGTTTCCTGAAACCGTTCTGAGGGCGCAGCATGCAATTCTATGCATTGCGTGTATACCTAAGTGTTGATTTGCTCACTATTGCTTTCAGATTTATGATTGGCTGCCTGGGTCCCCCGATGTGTGGCATATGACATTAGTCTTGACAGCGCCACCACTGCCTGGGAAGCCCATTCTCCTGCGTACTTCATATGCTTTATGAAGTTGAGCCTGTGATCCAGTATCATTCTTAGGTGCCTGATGTGTGTACACGATCCAATGGTTTGCTCGTCCACTTGTAGTGGAAGATTTTCTATATTTTTTCTGCTGCACTGCTTCCGTCTTGTGGTCGGCTATTTCTAGACCTGCTCTTCGTAGCTATACATTTAATGTTCTGACTGCGGTTTCCAGACACATATCATCTAGTTTTTTTTCTGCCGTTGTGACTGAAACCAATATGAACTTGCACCATTGTTGTGATTTCAAAAAAAAAAAGTTCAATGGATTATTAGAAAGCTAGACAAAAACTCTGTTTTACATTTAGCTTAACAGGAAATATGTGAGAACATTTTCTACTTATTAATATATGCATGTAAAGTTTAATTGCCTACCACATACCAATTCCATGGAAGTGATGCATCATTGTTGCTTTAAAACTACCTACACCGAAAATCGCAACATTCCAATTAACCAAATCTATTGTTCTTCTTCATTGTAGGTATAGCAACTACTCATACTTTTGACGCGATCATCCCACTCAAAAGTATTTACAACAGTCCTACTGTTCAATTACAATTCTGCTATGTATGCACTTACCGGTTATTGCCATCATTGTACCAACAACGAGCACATCCTTTCAATGAATTGACTTTCATAATAAATTGGAAATTTCAATTAAATTGTCCATCGCCACATTCCCGCCAATCGCATTCCAAAACCCCAATTGGCTTACTCCAAAAACACACACACCCACTCATATACTCGAACAGCATGCACTCGAAATTGAAATTCCCCGATGTGTGTAAACAAACCTTAATCAAATAATCTGGTCACTGCACAAACTCAAGAAGTAATAAATAAAATATGATACATATACATTCCTCCACACACATGTGGATTCCGGTGTGTCCGCAGGAGCTGATATCATGTCCTAGAGTGGTAAGGATACTCGCTACTCCCCGAAAACCACCTCTGTGAATCGTTGTCGTAAATTACTACTTTAGCATATTGTTTGCACCCCTGCTAATGGCATAAGTGACGACATGGAATAATTCACCGAGCACAAGCACGTCATGCTTTCTATCTGAGAATATCTACGGTGAGTATGTGTCTCTACCCAGCTAGGCCTGAATTGTTTCATCATAAATAGGATCATCATCGTCTTAGTCCTTGTCATGGCACTCCTCCCCAGGGAAATATATTTAAGGAGGACGGTGCGGTTATTCAACAATTCGAAGAACGTGAGTCCGTGAATGCCGCCTCAACATGGAACGACTCGCTTATGGCCGAAGCCTGCATCCGTTCACATCGGACTACGAAACCAACTGCGGAAAGGGCAGCGGGACCAGATTGCAGCATCATTCTCCAAATTACAATGTTAAATTGAAATTTGTAGATGATTTCATTTCGGGGCATGTCATCATCATTATAATAACCGGCGTGCACTTTACACACATGCATACATGCATCCATGTGCCTCAGCCCCAGAACCTAACATCACATTCCTGTTAACATTCCGGAGTAATTTATTATCCCAATATCGGATAGTTGCCATCTCCGGCGCAATGGAGTCTCCGGGAAATTTGTGAATCTGGGGTGAAGGCTATTAGTGGATGATTTCATCCCTCATTTGCGACCGATGCAACAAATTATCGATTTGCGCCCTTTTGTGATTAGGTGCGCGCACACACACACACGGTGCCTTGGTGGACGATGATGGCTGGTAGTGGTTGGTGATGGCGTGCCACTGGCCGCTACATTATGCCAGAACAGTGGCAAGAGGAGAATGGGGTGGAAAAGTTCTCTGAAATGCCAGCGATGCGATAACAATGAATTTATGAGAGCAAGCCATTACTAGTAACTTATTCAAGTCCGGAGCTCAAGTTGCGGCTATGTGCGGACTGTGGAGACTGGTTTGCAGTTCATTTCCTGAATTAGGATGGGGATGGTTGTCCCTATGGCGTGGTGTGTGCATATTTAGATGACGCATATGTTGTTTTCGAATGTAGCTTGTGGCTGGAATCAATTTGGCGGTAAGTGCACTCGTAGACACTTACTTTGTTGAAACAGAACCAAACTGAGCTGCGAATTAAGTTGAACTGGTGAAATTTTGATGATGCTGTGTACAAATAATATGGAGCTGAATATTTTTTGGCTGTTTTATCTTTGATTGGAAATAAGATGGTTGGGTGTTGTAGAACGAGGGTAGACTCTGATTGGCGTTAACTTGGCAATGCCCAGTGTTGTAACTCTGACTACACATCAAATGTGCTTATTTTTACCTCCAAGTAGTAACCATCGGATACTGGTCTCATCCAACCGGGTTTGACTTGCTAAACGATAAGTGCGAGTGTTGATAACGCGACGAAAAACAGCAACACTATAAACACCCTGGTGAGAATGGCACGGATGAATACCCGGCCTGCTGTCCCAGGCGAACCTAGATGAGCTGCTCTGACATATTCGGACAACAGGTTGTCTAGGAATTTCAAGGGTTAGTCAGGCCCCTTGAACAGAGATGGTGGCGGATGAACCGAAAGGCCAACGGCAGCGCTCAATCCCGTAGTGAATACTGATGGCCCCGTGTCCTAGGGGTATCTAATAAATTGGAACTGGCCTTCCAGGTTGGGGGTTGTGCTTTGGGTTAACTACCCACCCACAGAAAAAAAACATGGTTACGAAGCAACCAATAGCCTCGGAAAGGACTGATTTTATTGTTGACGATCCTGCTAAACGAAAAAAGGACAACGACGTTCGTAGCTGCACCTGGAATTTGAGAACATTAAACAGGAGAGGTGCAGCCGAACAACTAGCGGAAGCCCTAAACTGCTACAAAGCAGACATTACTGCCATCCAGGAAATACGATGGGATGGGCCGGGCAAAAAGAGGATGAAAAACTGTGACATCTACTACGGACCGTGTTATAGTGAGCAGAAACAGCGACTATTCGGATGCGGATTTGTTATAAGTGCCAGACTTAGGCAAGAAGTCTTATGTTTCCAAGACATTAGCGAACGCATAGTAACAATCCGCATCAGGCCAAATTCGCCAACATAAGCCTTATATGCGCTCACGCTCCGACGGAAGAAAAAGATGATATAGCTAAGGATTGCTTCTACGAGCTTCTCGACAAAACCTATGAGCGACTACCGAAGTACAATGTTAAAATCGTGCTGGGAGATTTTAACGCAAAGGTAAGGAGAGAAGACATCTTTAGAAGTATTGTCGGAAAACATAGCCAACATTTCAACACGTCTGGTAACGGACTTAGGCTAATTGATTTCGCTACGGAACGAAATGCCACTATAGCCAGCACATGGATTCCACACCTCGATATCCATAAGGGGACATGGCGGTCTCCAGATCAACGAACGGTCAACCAAATTGATCACATTGCGATAGGTAAGAGGCACGCATCCAGTATTTTGGATGTCCGAACATTCCGAGGAGCTAACATCGTCTCGGATCACTACCTTGTAGCAGCCAAGGTAAGAATGCGGATATCCACCACGCCACAACAATCCAGAAATACTGTGAAAAAATTTAATGTCGGAAGACTGCAATCGCAAGAGACCGCAAAGACCTTCGAACAACGCGTATCCCTTAACCTCTCGATTAACACCATACCACCAGCATCGAATGTCGAAGAGCAATGGCAACGATGCCAACAGGCCATTAGATCAGCCGCAACTGATGTGCTAGGTTTCTCGCGCCCACCAGCAAGAAACTCTGGTTTGATGAGGAATGCCGACAGATGCTCGCAGCCAAGAACGAGGCCTACAAGGCTAAGCTGCAGGTGAAGACGAGAGCTGCCATTGAGCTCTATAGGCAAAGAAGAAGGGAAGAACATCGGCTTTTCAGCAAGAAGAAAAAAAAGCAAGAAAAGCGCGCGATCGAGGATATAGAGAGGTGCCACTCCAGGAACGATGTTCGCAAGTTTTACCAAAGTGTAAAACGTCAAAGCCAAGGATACAAGGCTCGAACAGAATCCTGTCGAGATGAACAAGGAAATATTGTAGTTGAGACACAGTCGATGCTGAGGATATGGAAGAACCACTTCTGCAGACTGTTAAACGGCGATGACGAACAACATTCCGCTGTCAGGCAGAACGAACCATTTATATTGGCAACGACAGCGAAAACTGCCAACCACCCGACCTAAGTGGGATAGCAATATCTAAACTCAAGCTTAATAAGGCTGCCGGAAAAGATGGCCTTCCCGCTGAGCTTTATAAAGCTGGCGGAGATGACTTGGTAAGTAACATCCACCAACTCATAAGCCAAATCTGGTCGGATGAAAGTATGCCTGAAGAATGGAACCTCAGCATCGTTTTCCCGATCCACATAAGAGAAGACAGTCTGAACTGCGGTAACTACAGAGGCATAAGTCTGCTCAACATCGCCTACAAGTTCCTGTCTGCCGTAATATGTGTACGCATGACACAGTTTAACAACAACCTTATCGACCCATATCAGTGTGGTCTTAGGCCAGGAAAGTCCACAACCGATCAAATTTTCACACTTTGGCAGATCCTGGCAAAAACCCAAGAAGTCCAAATCGATACCACCGATTTATCGATGTGGACATCTGATGAACCGTATCAAAAGCGGATGGAGAAATCCTTGGTCGATTCGAGAGAAAAAATTCTTCGAAAAATCTTCGGTCCCGTTTGCGTTGGCGGGCTATGGAGGCAAAGATTCAACCACGAACAATACGAGCTGCGACATACCCCTAGTCAAACGAAAACTCCGCATTGGACGTTAAAGTGGACATGTAGAGTAGAGCTATTGGACACCAATACTCCGGCTCGCAGAGTCTTCGATTCCCAGGCAGACGTCAGACGCAGTAGAGGAAAACATTTGTTGAGGCTCAGATTCATTCCGGAATGTAGCGCAACTTATGTAAGTACCTATGTAGAAAGATTTATCACCTCCAACCCCTATAAAAGATATAAAAACTAGTCGTTGTATTTTTGTCATTTTTTTTTCATACTGGTTGCTCTGTCATGGCATGCTACAGGCTGTACTGTCATATATTAGTATTGGTCTCACGATTTTGGTACACATCAGCCAATAAAAAAATGGTTAAGGACATAAAGACATAAAATTAACATTCTGCATACGGAAGATAGCAGATCAAATTTAGTTAACTAAATACGCATATATCTAAAGTTCATTATCTAGACCACTAATGTTCAAATTTCCTTCGACATCGGTAGTAAGCATCCTTCTGTCTGGAGGACATATTTACATTCAACATGTGCGTGCGAGCAGAGTTTACCGCCGCCGAATTAAATATGCAAACAGAAGTTGTTGTTGAAATGTTGTTAATGAAATTAATTGAAATTTTGCAACCCTTCGAGAGTTCGCCTCCCCTTGGTAGGCGACATTGAGTGGCGTGTTGCTTTCATTCCATACATTTCCACAGATTCTATTGTGTGAGAAAACTTACTATCTAACTGAATATGCCTATGTGGTAGCAAATACGAAGACAAATTTCAAAATTACCTTCAATTGCCTGGATAATGTGATTTCTGTGGTAAATTAAAGCTCCCGAGGGAGGGATGTCATGACGAGATGGTTGCTTTGATTGTGTTAAGACTTTGTAGGGATAATGAAAGGACATAGCTACTTCATTCAGACATATATCGAATGCACTACTTTTTAGCATTTGGCTTTAGTTTAAATCCAGTTGCAACGTTGACCTTTGGGATTATGTAGCGTATTCCTTGTGACATGAATTGAAACATACATTTGCGACATTCAACAGACAGGCTGTTGTTTTGTATTTTGTGAATAGTGATAATCGAATCGAATACCGGAAGTATAAATGTTGATGACGGATTAAAGGGATTTAATGCCGTGCACGTGTGTGACTTTGAACATTTTTATAGACATACCTCTCAGTTTCAGAGTCTTTAGCGCCCTTGTATGTTGCCAACGCTTTCTAGCTTTTCTCTTTTCTGCAATAATTTCACATATTGGAGGAGGGTATGAGTTTTGTTTTATTTTGTTTTTTTTTTCGTTTTATTTTTGGAGTTGCAGCCCATGCAGCTTTTTGTATATTGAGTGTTAATAGTTGCACTGCTTCCTCTATTTGCTCTTCTAATTGAAAAGCTATAATTTGGGTATATTCTTCCAACTTCTCTCTGAAGGAGCTCCAGTCAGTTAGCTTAGTAACTAGTTTTGGACTTTTTCCTTCATCATTATTTTATCGCCAAGTGTGAAAAGTATTGAAGAGTGTAATGTTTGTATATGATGTTTTCTCATATCGTGTTAAATGTTCTGAACTTTTAGAATTATGTTTATTTATGCACCAGAAAGACATATTCGCTGTATTAAGATACTTACTTACTTACTTAAGTGGCGCTACAGTCCGGGATGAATCTGGGCCTCAACCAACATGCCTCTCCAATTAGTCCGGTCCTTAGCTAACTGGCTCCATTTGCGCACTCCTTAAGGCGAGGTCTTCCTCTACTGCGTCTGACACGTCTGGCTGGGAATCGAAGACTCTGTGAGCCGGAGTATTGGCGTCCATTCGTTCTACAATTCCTAGCCATCTTAAACGTCCAATGCGGAGTTTTTTGAGTAGGGGTATATCGCTGTACAGCTGGTATAGTTCGTGGTTGAATCTTCGTCTGATAGCCCGTCAACGCAGGACTAGGATAATCAGGGTTTTATATAGGATCTCCTTAGTAGTTCGAGTGAGGGCTTTACTACTAAATTGCTTCTTAGCCCGAAGAAACAGCGATTGGCAAGAGTAATTTTTCGTTTGATTTCTGACGAGATGTTGTTGTCAGAGTTAATAGCGGAGCCGAGGTAGACAAAGTCCCGTACTTCCTCAAAGTTATATCTGTCAATGATGACGATCGGTCCAATACGTCAATGTTCTGTGTCCTTTCGTGTTGACAACATATACTTAGTCTTACCCTCATTTACTGCTAAACCCATTTTTCCCGCTTCCTTCTTTAAACTAGCAAACGTGGCTATGACATCACATTGAGTCCTACCTATGACATCAATATCGTCGGCGTATGCTAGTAGTTGCACCGATTTTTGGAAAATTGTGCCTCTGGTGTTGGCTCGGGAGTTTTGCACAATCCTCTTAAGAACCAAATTGAAAAAGTCACATGACAGCGCATCGCCTTGCCTAAATCCTTTTTTGGTATCGAATGTGTCGGTGAGGTCGTTGCCGATCCTGATGGAGCAGCGAGAATTCTCCATCGTCATCCTACACAAACGGACGAGTTTGGGCGGTATACCAAAACTAGACATGGCTCTGTATAGTTCGTCTCTATAAATGCTGTCGTATGCGGCTTTGAAATCGATAAATAGGTGGTGGCTATCGATTTGGACTTCTTGGGTTTTTTCCAGGGTCTGCCGAAGTGTGAAAATTTGATCGATTGTGGACTTTCCAGGCCTAAAACCACACTGATAAGAGCCGATCAGGTTGTTGGTAAACGGTATCAGGCGTTCACATATTACGGCAGATAGGATCTTGTAGGCGATGTTGAGTAGACTTATGCCTCTGTAGTTGGTGCAGTTCAGAGGGTCTCTCAGCTTGAGTTTAGATATTGCTATCCTCACTTTCGTTTTGCCTGCCAGCGGAAAGTTGTTCGTCATCGTCGTTTAACAGTCTGCAGAAGTGGTTCTTCCGTATCCTCAGCATCGACTGTGTCTCAACTACGATATTTCCTTGTTCATCTCGACAGGATTCTGTTCGAACCTTCTACACTTTGGTAAAACTGGCAAACATCGTTCCTGGAGTGGCACCTCTCTATATCCTCGATCGCGCGCTTTTCTTGCTCTTTTTTCTTCTTTCTGAGAAGCCGATGTTCTTCCCTTCTTCTTTGCCTATAGAGCTCATTGGCAGCTCTCGTCTTCACCTGCAGCTTAGCCTTGTAGGCCTCGTTCTTGTCTGCGAGCATCTGTCGGCATTCCTCGTCAAACCAGGGGTTTCTTGCTGGTGGCCGCGAGAAACCTAGCACATCAGTTGCCGCTGATCTAATGGCTTCTTGGCATCGTTGCCATTGTTCTTCGACATTACACTCAGAAAAAAGTGTCCCATTAAATCGTCAATGGTACGACCATTGGTTTAATAAGACGTGTTTTAATAAGATTTTACTATTAAAATAATAGTTTTCTAATGAAATCAAAGGTATATGGGTTATTAATACAATGGTTTTGAAACTATTATTATTAATAGGGTACACGCTATTAATTTAATAGGAAATACTATTTATTCAATAGTTCTTCACCATCAATATTTTTAAACGAATATTATTGTCCTATTAAAAAATACTATTGACTGCTTAATAGTGCTGATACCATTAAAAAAATATCGCATCAATAGTGCGTCTCATTAGTTCAATATGGTGGACCATTAGTTAAATAGTTTTTGATATTAAATTAATAACATTGATACTATTGTTCAAAATGAGGTATTCAGAAGTTATTTAACCAGATAAAACTATTGATTTAATAGGATTTGACTATTCAATATTAATAAATCAGACTATTGTTTTAATAGTTGCATGTACTTTAACATATTTCATTCTAACAAAAATATTAATTTAATAGGATATCCCATTTAATTAATGTGACAATTCCTTAAGATAATAGTATTTGGAACTATTGTTGTACATATTAAACACACCATTAATTTCTAAAGCAATACTATTAATTTGGCAATATTTTTAACTTTCATTGTTAATAATACGGACTATAGCTTTAATAGTTCCATGTAGTTAAACATCTTAGATACCAAAAATATATAAAAATTAATAGTGTAGTGTTCTTTATTACAATAGTATTTAATACCATTATTTAAAATATTATATGCACTATTACATATATAAGCAATACTCATTTGACAACATTTCAATATCAATAAAAGGGACTATTGTTTTTTTATGGTTTCTTTTAGTAAAGTCATTTTAAACAATAATAAAATAGTCCTTTTTGTTTAATTTTTGCAAAATAGACAGTATGTTATGGTTATGTGAACAATTTATTTAATATAAGAAATAAACTTAAAAAACAATAGTCTTGTTTAATAAATTCATCATTTCTCTTTAATTACTATTTACATTAAAATGCTATGGAAAATCGCTACTGATTTTATTAGGAGAAACAACCTAATTTCTTTGAAAATTTTCAAATTTGTTTCAAATTTTATTTTATTTTTCCCACACATTATGTGCATATAAAGGAATTCAATTAAATTTGCCTATCATTCTACCCAATTTCGAGGAAAATAAGTAGCAAATCAGATGAAACCGTTCAAACTAAATCGTATAATTCAAAATTTGCACATGAAAGAAGAAGCCAACAGTCAAAACAAATAAATAAATCTAATTTCCACAACTTCCCAGTTGCCAACATTTCTTCGATTTTCCGGCAATATCTGATAATAATTTAACATTTGGTTTTATAATTTTGGGAACTCGTGCGAGTAGTGCAAATGCAGCATAAATAATTCAAATAAGTATTGAATTACGTTTTTTTTTTTAAATCCGAATTCAGTCTTCTGATAATATGTTATTTCTTAAAATCACGCATACCTACCGTTCCGGTCAATTTAACAAATTTTGGTGATTGTGTAATCTTAAATTATGGATTGTATTGCTTTTCTCCTGAAGAACGATACTCGTATGTAATTGAAATAATATTTAAGTTTACATTTGACAAAGTAAAGTGATGTGCATAAAGTTAACATCAAAAAGAAAACAGCTATGGAGGGTATGTATATAAATTTATTATATTTTTTCTTAATTAAATAGGGAAATAATTTAAAATAATGTTCAATAAATAAGGTGGAGTATTTGGGCATGAAAATAATATTTTTTTAAAAAGAAATTGCCTATCCCTCAATCCCTAGTTTACCCACAGTGTGTCACAAGATACTTCGATAAAAATTACATTTCATGAAAATAACTTTAATAAGGGTATCAACAAATTTCATTTGGGAAAATGTGCTGATATAGTTAAAGTAACCATTTTCAAATTCAATTCAAAATTAGACATCAGAAGTACTTCAAAATCCAATAAGACTTTTTAACAGAAACTATAAAAAACGTAGGTTTTTTAAAAAATCGAGGTGAGTACCATATTTATATTTTTTTTTTCAATTCTTTAAAAAAATGTTTGGTTATCTGTAAACATTTCCATTAATGGTACACATCCTTTGAATCTAATCTGATTCCAAATTGTTTTAATAGTACATCCCATAAAAATACGTTACTTTTAATAAGAGTCCCATTGATAAAATAGTATGTACCATTAAACTCAAATGTTAATGTACCACCAAACTCAAATGTACCTCATTCCTCAGAAACCGAGGCAATGCAAAATGGCACACACTAGTGATCGATACCTCATACCTCATATATGAGGCACTACAAACTACGGTTTTTATTCATTTTCTCACAAGTATCATATAAATCAAAAATACTGCTCAAATATTATTCATTCTCAAAAGTACCATTTATATATATATATATATTTTTTTTTTTCATTTTGGTTAACTGCAAACCTTTCCATTGATGGTACACATCCTTTGAATCTAATCTGATACCTAATTGATTTAATAGTACATCCCATTGCTGTTGATGTGGTGTGAAGAGTGAAGCAATACATTTTGTTGCTTTAAGGTTGTGGGTTGCTTCATGTGTTAGGTACCTATAACTACTTCATTTGTTTAAGTGTCGTGATTGAAGTCGGTAGTGAGTGAAAGTATTAAAATCATTTAATATTGAAAAAAAAGTTCATAAAACCAAATATTTAAAACATAATAAGTAATCGAGGTATGTTATTAAGAAAAAGTATTAATATTTTTTTTATTGTTTTTATTAATTCTATCACAGTCACCATTTATAAATATTTTTTTTTTTTCATTTTGGTTAACTGGAAACATTTCCATTAATGGTACACATCCTTTAAATCTAATCTGATTCCTAATTGATTCAATAGTACATCCCATAAAAATGCATTACTTTTAATAAGAGTCCCATTGTTTTAATAGTATGTACCATTAACCGAAATAATTTCCTTTAATGGTACACATCGCTTGAATGCAATTAGATTTCTAATTAATGCTGCCAAGAGCAAAATAATATTGCGACAATAGAACATTGTTAAGATTTTATGTCATATTTATCTGGATTTGATTGCATGTAAATTCGAAAATGAAAATTTTCTATAAAATCCTTACATCCTAACTATTGGGACCAACTTAAGAGTTTTCACTATTATGGGGTGATATCACCATTATTTATAGCCCATACCCTATAACCTAAATATTATTTCATTCATTGACAATCGCAATATTTTTTCCAACAATAGATGGATAGTCAACTTGGTCAAATTATACAATTGACAGAAAGCGAAACCACAGATGGAAATATAATTCTGTCTGCAGATAATATCAATGGGTCAGTAGCTTTCTTGCTTGGAAATGAGGATGAAGATTGTAAAGTTAAAGATCTTATATGCAACCGCTTTGGGTTTAATGAATTTGTTTGCAAAAAAGTTATTGGTAAGAATGTCTACAGCCCTTAATCTTTTGTAGTGAAAATAATATTGTTTTTCTAAAATCATTTGCTATAGACAATGGTTTCGATATTGAAAGCCTTCTTCTTGCGACGGATTCGGAGATAAATGACTTGTTTCCTGCTCCACTTCTGGGAACAAGAGCGAAATTTAAATTTCAATTGAACTTATGGAAAAAAACGTAGGTTGTTTTAATTTTGATTATTACCTAACCTATGTATTTTATTTCGTTTTAACTAAGGCCTCAAGTCAAGTTTCAAATGAGTGTAGGGAATGGATTCAGTCCAATAATTTATCTGAAAATAAAGTCTCGTCTAAGACTTACAGCGCTACTATGTCACCTTCATCTTCCCATGTTTCTTTCGAAGATGAGACAAGCAATTTAAACACTTACTCCCTTCAGGATTTATTAAACAAAACCGAGAAGGGACTGAACGTGTTGCAATATTATAAAAAAGAGCAATCCTTAGATGAAATAAATAAAACTATGTTAATTTCAATAATAGTTGAAAGCTATTCATCTAATTTCAAGGAGATGTCAATGAAAGATATTGAATCAGCGACAAATGCAATTCAAATAATTTTTCTACTGAAGACAAAGTAAGATTTTTATATCGCTATATATTAAATTATGACGTGCAAAGGAACTGGTCAGCTAAGTTTGGGTTTTATGTAAAATGTTCATTTCCATTTAGCATTATTATAGTACACAAGTGAACCTTATTCCATTCCACGTTTTATATTAGCTCAGAATGTATTAAATATATTCAGTATTACAAACCAGCATTTATCCCTTTTTTAGCAATATTATTTGCATAAAAGAGGACACGGCCTGAACCCGACTGGGAAGCTTCATGATAAAGCAGTCAATGCAAGAATAAAGCTAAGAAGTCTTAAAAGGCATAGAATTAATGCACAATTCGAACAAGGTAAGAAAAAGTTTGTTTAAACCCTATATTGTATAATAGTTTTGGTACAAAGTTTGTAACAAACGAAATAATATAAAAAAAACTACCGCTTTATTGAGCCTAGTAGTACGTACAAGTGTAAACATTATCAAAAGTCGGCCACTGCCATGTCGACTTTGTTTGGTCAACCCGTAAGGGTATTTAAAAGGGGGTCTGAGCAACATATTTTGACAATGTCGTTGTCTACAATTTATCTATAGATAGTTTTGATCCACCACTATCATTTTTACACTTTAAACTATTTAAATATACAGGCAGTTTTTAGCACGCCCACTTTTTGGGGTCCTTATTAGAAAAACGAGGGGTTGATGCACAACTGGGTCGTACGTAATTTGTAGCCTTCTCATGTTTTTTTTGCAAACTGTAGTTAATTTTTGTAATGACCGTGTTTTTAGAAACTCTACTCTCTGGCGGTAACGAAGCATGTGCTGCATCACCTGAACACTTGGATTTAGATGTTGAGCAGACAATCATATGGCTGATGCATAATAATGAGCCATGGAGTGATGTACAAAACAAATGGATTGAAGTCATTGCACAAAGGCAAAAAGACATTAAGATAGGAAATGTTAATGTTCTTACGAAATGGTCACTTTTTAAACATGCTCTTGGGCATACATTGGTAAGTTTAATATTTTGTTTAATGTTAACAAAAATAGTTAAATAATTTTATTAAATTGAAGTTTACAATATATTACAACTCATACAAAAATCAATCCACAATTGTAATATTTCAGATTGAAATCGACTACGACTTCATAAATCCAGGCAATAAATCACATATTTTCGAGCTCTGGCCATCTTTTATAGAAAAAATAGTCCCGTATTTAAAGAGGAAAATAAGAGATAAAACATCTTTAAGCCTTTTAAAAGAACTGGAAAAGGAAATTAATACAAGTAAGATAAAAGTATTACATCACGTTAATTTTTTTTTCTTAACTATTTTTATTTTATTTTTAACACCGCACTGTAATTTGTATTAACCGCAAATAATACGTATCGTCGGATAAGTCTTTTCTTTGTGTTTATAAATGTGGATGTCTGGCAGTCTATAATGGTGGCATTTGTGAACAATCGTACCGCAAAATAATAATTTTTGTTGAATTTTTATTTTAAATGCATTTTTCGTAAAAAGGTTAATTTAATTTTTTTTTAATTATTTTTTTGTATTTTTCTTTTGAAAATTCTCTATGACCTCTTCATTTATTTTTATACACAACTAACGGAATCTACAAGTTCTGGTCATCGTACCTATGTAAAAACGTTGTATGACAGCTTCTTAGAAATTTTTTCAAAGAGCATGTGAACATTAAAAAAATGTACGTGAACATTTTGACAAAGACGCATTTAAAAAAAGTCAATAAAAACCGTTACTTTATAGTAGTATTACTCACAAATGCCATCATTTCAGGCTGTTAGACATTCATATTTCTGGACACAAAGTGAACGATAACTATTATTTGTGGTTCATTAGTTCGGGCTTTAGTCTATTAGGAGCATATAACTATATCAGTTTTGATACATAGTTTGTAACATAATGAAATAATGTCTGTCCGTCCGTCCACGTTCACTTTTAGAAAAAGTCCAGTCTTTGGTTAAACTATAAGTAAATTTATAACTTTCTAAACAATGTATTAAGACAATGCCTCGCCCAATTTTTTGGGGCGTTTTCTTGAAAAAAAACATTTTTTTTTGAAAGTAGAAATTATAATTATTTATATAATTATTTTTCGACAATATTGCTACATACATTTTGCCATTAGACAAAGAATTTTCAAATACTTTTATACTATTTCGAATTCCTCAATTTCCACCGTCAAGTTACTAATTATTTGTTTTTCATATTATTTTTTTTTAGATTCTCGAGACTTCATCATATTTTATTTGTTGCATGCTGTGTTGAAACCACCAATATTATCAATTGGAAAAAAGGGTGCGAAAAAAGCAAAATGGAAGCCGAGTATTAAAGACGCCCAGGAATCTTGTTTTATATATTGTTCCACTGCAGCGCAATATGGAGAGAAGGTTGAGATATTACGCCAAAAATATATTTCTAAGGGACTCACACTTCAACCGGTAATAATAGTAATAGGGCCACAAATGAATCATCTTGAAGAATTTTTTACTTTTTATGACGGCATTTTATACAAATTTTCCACGTTTCTTAAATGTTTTGACGTTACCTTCAAGTTGTTCCACGTTATGCATTTTGTGTACCCTAAGGAAGGTAGAAGTTTCTATTTATTTATTGAAAAATATTTCTATAATTTTTGTCAGGAACAAAATTCAAACATTAGTGGCCTATTAAGTTACTTGCAATAATAATTTTTTTCTTAAAAATGAAATGTTTTTTGTGTGGTATCCAATCAAAATCATATAATTCATCCAAGAATTTAGTTGTTCATTTAAAATCAGCGCACAATCTCAACAAATTGGATTTTTTTTTATGTTCAGAGGAAGTTTGTTTTCAGAAATTTCAAAATATTTACGCCTTTAAAAGGCATATCGAAAGAGTCCATGAAAAAAAAATGATGAGAAAAAACAATTCCGATGAAACAACGACTCAAAACATTTTAACCCCTAACCAAAATACCCATAACCAAAACAATGTGTATCATTTTAAAATGCCAGACCCCATTTCACAAATGTTAATACCAAATAACTTTGATTTAACATCGAAATTCAATGATTACGGTGATAATATGAATGCAATAACATTTGCCTTATCTCTTCACCAAAATGATAATTTTAATAGGAAAACCGTTTCAAATATAATTGAACAAGTACAAACCAATGTCATTGATCCTTTTTATAAAGCTGTTCTAAGTAGCGTTATTAATCTAATTGAAAGCGATACAAATAAAACTGCTGCTACTAATTTTCTTGATAAGATTTTGCTTTCATTCAAGTCCATCAGTACAGAATATAAATTGTTTCAAGAACTAGAAACAAAAGGTTTATTTAAAATACCATTATATTACACTATTAATGAAGAAGTTTGCGAAGTTATAGTTAACAACACTCCCACGTTAGATATCAATAAAGTTACAGGAGTAATAATGCCTATTGAATTTCAAATTCAACAATTTTTCCAATCCAAAAATGTTTTTTATGAAACTTTAGAGAATACAAAAATAATAAACAATTGCTCGCTAGGCGACTATTACAACTTAATAAATGGAGAGGTTTGGAAAGAAAAAACACAAAATTTTGAAAATAAAGTAACAATACCCTTTATTTTATTTTTCGATGACTTTTGCATAGATAATCCTCTGGGTTCTCATGTAAAAGATCAATCAGTTTGCGGTGTGTATTACACTTTTCCGACTATTCCCAAACACCAATTATCGAAACTGCGAAACATATTTGTTGCTGGTTTTTTCAAAACAAATGATAGGTCTTCATATGGTAATAACTTTTCAATTAAACCATTTGTTGATCGGATAAAGAACCTAGAAGACAACGGATTGCAAATAAATGTAAATAATATGAGCTATCAGGTATATTTCATATTAGCATTTGTTATTGGAGATAACTTAGGTCTTAACACTTATCTGGGTTTTTCTTGCAGTTTTAATTCAAACTTTTACTGTAGAGTATGCAAAAGAAGTAAAAGTGAAATGCAATCTGATGTCATTGAACATGTTAACGTCTTACGTAATGTTGAAAACTATAAAAACGATCTTGAAACTTGCGATGAAAAACTAACTGGTATTAAAGAGAGATGCGTTTTCAATGATATAGAATCTTTTCATGTAACCAATAATTTTTATTTTGATATAATGCATGATATTTTTGAGGGTGTTTGTAGGTATGATATATCAAAAATTTTAGTTCACTTTGTAAAAGATTCTGAACTTTTTTCAATTGAGACTCTTAACAACCGAAAGCAAATGTTTAGCTACGGAGAAACTGAGATAGGTAATATATCTCCACCGTTTGTATTGTCATTGTTAAAAGTAAATAATTTGAAAATGACTGCCCGTGAAACCATGACATTTATACACTACTTGCCATTGATATTAGGAGACCTCATACCAAAAAATATACAGTTTGGGAACTTCTCATTACACTGGTTAAAATCATTGATATAGTTCTCTTGCCTAAGATAAAGGAATTGGACTTAAAATCCTTAGAGCATTTAATATCAAAACATAACTCATTATTTATTAAGCTATTCAACGAACCACTGAAACCGAAGTTTCACTTTTTGGTTCATTATCCCTCTGCGATTCGAAAGTGTGGACCACTAAGACACTTGTGGTGCATGCGTTTCGAGGCACTACATAAACAAAACAAGCATGCTGCAAGAGCTACGAATTCAAGAATTAATATTTCGTACACACTTAGTGTTAAAGCTGGACTAAAGTTTGCCCATGCGCGTATTACTCAAAGTTTTTTCGAAAATGATTTAAATTTCGATGAGAAATCTATGTTTATTTGTAATTTTAACCAGCTTAACAAGGAAATTTTTCTAAACAATATAAGTATAAATCTATCTGAAGTAACATGTTTGGAAAAAGTCACATTTAAAGGAAAATTGTATAAACCTCATTTTTTTTGACAAAAACAAACTCAAGAGTCTGTTTCACTTTTCGAAATAAAAAAATGCTTTATAAATGAATCAAAACTTTATTTTCTTTGTGTTGAATGGAATATAAATTATTTTAGTGAGCATTTACAAGCTTTAGTCGTAGGAAACTGCAAGAATTTTTTTCTTTGCACTCAGTAAGTGAGTTCGATAGCCCTCCAATTCACATTCACATTTTGAATGATGGAAAAAGAGCTGTTCGGTTGAAAAAAATTTGAACTCTTTTTAGGATTACCACACTACCTTTATTTTATTTTTTCCAAGAATTTTCAGACTATTCCTAATATGGTAGTTTATGAACTGACTCAACAGTTTGTAACACTCTTTAAGTTATGGACTCATTCGAAGAGATTTTTTTCCTATTAGTCCTATGAAAAAGAAAATTAAATTTTTTGTTTATTTATATTGAGTTAATTTTTCAATTTTCTTAATATTAAAAAAGTTTCATGAAAAAAACTTAAGTTTTTACCATTTTTAATTTAAATAAAATCTAACAGTCCTTAAAATAATTAAAGGCCTTTTTATGGATACCACACAAATTTTATTTTTGTTTAAATCATTTTTTGTTAATTTGTTAATTAATTTTTGTTATTACTAGAACTATTTTTCCAGATGTTTTTTTTAAAAAGTATTACAACCATGTAATTTATGTTATTTTTAAAAGTGTTATTTCGTTTTATCATAATATTTGCTTTAATGTAAAACAAATATAAATATTTAAATAAAAATATATTTGTTGCTCTAAATTCGTTATTTTGTTTGTTTTCTAATGATGGATTTTCAGATTGATCTCCGATAGCATTTATTGATAATTGATATATTTGAGCTATCAGTTGTATAAAAAAACCATTAATATAATAGTATGATAGACAAGCATTAATAGTACTGTCCTATTATTTTAAAAGTAAGTACTATAACTTTCAATAGGGCGAAACACTTGGATCAATAGTTATCTCATTGAAACAATGGTTTAGTTGGTTATTTTTTAATTGTATATACCTTTGTTTAAACTCTGTAATACTATTAAGACTATAGTTTGATCGAATAGTTTTAATAGTTTGTCCTATTATTATTTTAGTCAATACTATAAATTTCAATAGGAACATCCTATTTGAATCAATAGTGATACCATTGAAACAATGGTTTATTTGCTCATTGTTTAATAATACGTACTTTTGTTTTAAATCTGTAATACCATTAATATAATAGTATGAGAGAAGAGTTTTTAAAGTACGTCGCTATTATTTTAATAGGAAATACTATAACTTTTAATGGGACCACTCACTTTAAATCAATAGTTATCTTATTAAAACAATGGTTTATTTTGTTCTTTTTTAATAGTAAGTACTTTTGTTTTAAGCCGGTAATGCTATTAAAACAATAGGATGATCCAATTGATTTAAAAGTTTGATCCTATTATGTTTTAGTAAATAATATACTTCTCAATAGGATGCACAGTTTTGAATTAATAGGAGTCTTATTGAATCAATAGTGTGTAAATTGTTGAATACGATTTAAATAATAGTATTTTGTTGTTGGTTCAATGGTATCCCTTTACATAAAATATGTTTTTAATCCTATTGAAAATAGTTGCATCACATTAATACAATGGTACAAACTATTAACCTGTTAATAAGACAGACTATTGAAACAAAATTCTAACACTGTTGAATTTATAGTAAGATCGTACCATTATTGTAATAATTTACAAATTATTATTTCAAAAGTACGCATCCCATTGACTAATTTTAATAGTAAAAAACGATTGATCTAATCATAAATCCCATTATTTCCATAGTATTTTTCTCTGAGTGAGATGCTGGTGGCGTGTTGTGAGTCGAGAGGTTATGGGATACGCATTCTGCGAAGGTCTTGGCGGTCTCTGGCGATTGCAGTCTTTCGACATAAAATTTTTTCACAGTACTTCTGGGTTTTTGTGGCGTGGTGGATAGCCGCATCCTTACCTTGGCTACAACAAGGTAGTGGTCCGAGTCGATGTTAGCCCCTCGGAATGTTCGGACATCCAAAATACTGGATGCGTGCCTCTTGTCTATCGCAATGTGATCAATTTGGTTGGCTGTTCGTTGATCTAGAGACCGCCATGTCCCCTTATGGATATCGAGGTGAGGAAAGTGTGTGCTGGCTATAGTGGCATTTCGTTCCGTAGCGAAGTCAATTAGCCTAAGTCCGTTACCAGACGTGTTGTCGTGTAGGCTATATTTTCCGACAATACTTCTAAAGATGTCTTCTCTTCCTACATTTGCGTTAAAATCTCCCAGCACGATTTTAACATCGTACTTTGGTAGTCGCTCATAGGTTTTGTCGAGGAGCTTGTAGAAGCAATCCTTAGTTATATCATCTTTTTCCTCCGTCGGAGCATGAGCGCATATAAGGCTTATGTTGGCGAATTTGGCCTTGATGCGGATTGTTACTATGCGTTCGCTAATATCTTGGAAACATAAGACTCCTTGCCTAAGTCTGGCACTTATAACAAATCCGCATCCGAATAGTCGCTGTTTCTGCTCACTATAACACGGTCCGTAGTAGATGTCACAGTTTTTCATCCTTTTTTTGCCCGGCCCATCCCATCGTATTTCCTGGATGGCAGTAATATCTGCTTTGTAGCAGTTTAGGGCTTCCAATAGTTGTTCGCCTGCACCTCTCCTGTTTAATGTTCTCACATTCCAGGTGCAGAGACGAACGTCGTTGTCCTTTTTTTGTTTAGAATGGTTGTCAACAATAATATCAGTCCTTTCCGAGGCTATTGGTTGCTTCGTAACATAAGCTTTTTTTCCGTGGATGGGTAGTTAACCCAACCTGAAAAATACCGATGTCAGTAGCCCATTTTGGGATATGAGCGCTGCCGTTGACCCATTGAGGGCTCCTCCACCACCAACTATTTTCCAACACCCTGGCTCAGTATTGGAAATCCCTATAGACCTGGTGTCAAATATGTCGAAGCAGCTCATATAGGGATTTTGCTACCAGTTCGATCAAACTGGAGCTGTAGGCGCCACCGTTGACTCCATCTAGGGAATTCCTCCGCTGCCGTCTGAGAGTGAGGGCCTTGTATTAAGATGTCGCTGTATTAAGATGTTCAACTTATATTATTCTAATAACTGTGATTTAAGTTTTAATAGAGTGGAATTTAGAATACTTAAATATTATCATATATTTGTAATCTGTAAACTTTGTAGATGAAATAAATAAATAAATTCAAACATGTGCACGACATGCATTCCTTTAAGGTTAGAAAGTGTCATAGGGCAATACACACAGAATTTCCAAACGAGGATTTAAATTCCAAAAGTACCAATCTACCCCGAAGTCCACACCACGGTAGACATAAATACGTCTACAAAAAACTTCCTGCACCATATAAAGACGAAATTGTTCCTTCCACAGGACACATAAAAGTAATTCAATAGAACACCTATTGTTTGCCTTATAGACATTTGTGTCCTTTTTCATGTCATCATGCTATGTCCGTGATTCGTCTGTCTTTTCAGACCAGTAACTAATCACAAAGACACATTTACAGTTTCCAGTGCACTCTAGACAAACAAAGTTTTCACCTCATCTTTTATATGGCAAAATAAATTACTTTCCTACCCACTGTGCTTGGGGCTTATTTTTCATGCTGACACAAAGTTGCTATAGACAGGTACGCCAGGGTAGGTTTTGGTGAGGGCAATTTTTCAACTGACCAAAACAAGGACTAGAACACACAGACTATGAGTGTCACGAAGCGTAATCACCTCCGGCATACCCTGATGTTCTACACTCTTAATAACACGACTTCTTAATTAATTTAATTGAAGTGAATTCACTAATAATTGTGTGGACGAATCTGTAGTTCCAACAAAGATATAATATCATAGGAGATTTAAATAAAAGAAGATGACGTACTTCTATATTTTTTTTTTGGAATTTCTTCAGAAATCGTTTGGCTCACATTTGCGTTGTCGTAAATTTAAATAATTGACGAAATTATTACAACCGATGGCAGTAAAAGGTTATTTATTTGACTTGATCATTAAAAAGGAAAGGTAGATCCATTAAAGATATTGAAATATTATTAGAAAATGATGATTGAGGGTGGTCTTTATTCATAAAATAGTTCATCAGGCAATATAATTTGATTAATGTTTACTTTTGTGTAGGTAAGCTTATTCGCATTAATGGTCCTACATTTAACTTCGTTTTTAGATGGACTTTATTATGGCTCAGTGGAGTGATAGTACGGTGAAATGCCGCGCAGAAGGTCTGGGTTCGATTCCCAGCTGTAGCAACACCTAAATGATTTTTCACTGTTTCTCCCCTCGTGATGAGTAGTATCAATTGTCAAAAAAAGCTCATCTCAACTTAGCCGTTCAGATTCGGCATAAAACAGGAGGTGCCGCCATCGTGCAAGAAGTACACAGCCACACATGAATGGTGAGAATGCCTCGGTACTTACTAAAGAGCCTGTTGCGTTACATGTTGCATATACAGGGTGGGCACCAATTGTGCTACAATAAGAAATTCAAATAACTTTTTTTTTAATCGATGTATTTCATTTATTTTTTTTTTATTGGTTAGAAAATTAAATTTTATTTTAAATAGTTAGTTGTTTTTAAAGATTATAGATCGCAAATGACCTCCACGCTCTCCCACGCATATGCGGCACCTGATCAAAAAATTATTCATTGCGGCCTGAAGAGTTGAAGTTGGGATCGCCTCAATTATTGTCGTTATGGACTGCTTTAATTCAGTTAAATTCCTGGGCTTCGTTTTATACACCTCTTGCTTGACATAACCCCATAAAAAGAAGTCTGGTGCAGTCAGGTCAGGTGACCTTGGGGCCAGCGATGAGTGGAGTTCCTAGAAATTAATTTGTTTGCGAATTTTTTGTTTAGCTCCGCCATAACTGGTCTGGCTATATGTGCAGTTGCTCCATCTTGCTGAAACCAAACGCTGTTGAATGGTATACGTCTTCGGCGCAGTTCTGGGTAAAAAAACTCCTTCAACATCTTTAAATAACGGTCCCCATTGACAGTTACGGTTACACCGTTTTCTTCAAAGAAGTACGGCCCGACAATACACCTTGATGAAACTGCGCACCACACAGTGACTCGTTCTGGGTGCAGTTCCGTCTCATGGAGCATTTCTGGATTAGACTCTTTCCATATACGGCAATTCTGCTTGTTTACATTGCCGTTAAGATCAAAATGGGCCTCATCAGACATGAAGAAACAATTGATCAATGTGTTGTCTTCTTCGGCCATTGATATCATTTTTTGGCAAAATTCCAGGCGAACAGGCAAATCCTGAGGGTTTAACTTGCTAGTAATTTGGACTTTGTACGGAAACAAGTTTAAATCGTCATGAAGTATCCGTTGTAATGACCGTCTACTAACTCCAATTTGCCCCGATAAGTTTCGGGTCGAAACGCTCGGATTGGCCTGTATTGCAGATGCTACTGCTGCGATTGTATCCTGAACCCGAAGATTGGCATCTCGATGGTACGGCCTTCGTGCGATGCTTCCAGATTCGGCAAACATGTTTACAAACCTCATAATGGTCCATCTACTCGGGGGATTACCGCCAAACTCCCGCCTAAATTCCCTTTGGACGGAAATGACGGACTGCAAAGCATGGTACCGTTGCACCATCCAAATTCTTTTCTCCGTATCCCAAGCATCCATTTTTATAAATCTAAATAGTAACTTACAAAATAAAAAAAAAATAAGCCGATTACTCACACAGAAAAAAAGTTATTACGTTTTAATTTTTGTAGCACGATTCGTGCGCCACTCTGTACATGTTACTTCGCTGTTAAAACACAAATCCACGTAACATCAACTTGAAAAAATCGGAAGTTAAGAAAACAAACAAAGCAAATACATAGATAATATTGTTATGTGTAAGTGTATTAAAGGATACATTTGGATTTGTAGCTTTCATACCAAAATACGATATGATGGATGATGGAATTCATTTATTGGTTTCCGCAAATCGTGTGAAAATCTATTTTAGACAGTCCGAGACCTAAGTTATAAATCGCGTAAACATTCATGCAAACATTTTTTTGACAACCTTTGCGAGTATTTCTCAACGATTTGCGATGGCATTTCATTTATTTGATAGCATAATTTAATTCGTAAACTGTCTGTTCCTGTGTTTTGTTTTTATATATGATTGCGCGGATTACTACTCATCATCTGCAATTAAAAATCGGATCGGCAATCATTATGTTGCGGAACATAATTCAGTCACTTAATTGTAATGGCACCCGGCTTGTGGTGAAGAATTTAATGAAAAACGTGCCTCTGATCGATTTTTTTTATATCATTAAGTGTTCTAATCAACGCCTCAAGAGAATGTTAGTATGCCATAGTGCATTCATCCCAGATGATAATTTTGCATTTTTTTCAGCACTTTGGAGCTCGACAATGTTTATACCCTATCCCATAGGGGTATATTAGTTTTGACATTAAGTTTGTAACATAGAAAAATAATTTCCATGGATATACCTCAAAGTATAGGAATCGCTAGATGAGTCGATCTAGCAATGTCTGTCTGTCCGTCTGTGTGTCACCGATTTTTGGGCCTTAAATTTTGAGCTACAGTGTTGAAATTTTCGTATATGGACTCTCTGGCCGACGAAGCAGAACAACATTTTTGAAATGTGCCCACACCACGCCCCCTTTTCAGAAAAACGTAGTTTTAAGCCAAACCGTAATTTTCGTCGAATTTAAAAAAAAAGTGTCTAAGCAGCATATTTAAAGAATCATCTCAATATTTATATTTGGTACATACAAAGTTTTTGGCCACGCCCACGTTTTAGGGGCGTTTTCATTAAAAATCCCTTTTCAGTCAAATTTTAAAATATTTGAAAAAACTTTTGATGCAAAATCAATAGTAATATTGACATGAATATTTCGTCGATCAACAAAAAAGGAGACCCTCTGAACTGCGCCAACTACGAGGCATAAGTCTGCTCAACATCGCCTACAAGATCCTATCTGCCGTAATATGTGAACGCCTGAAACCGTTTACCAACAACCTGATCGGCCCACAATCGATCAAAGTCCAAAGTCCAGGAAAGTCCACAATCGATCAAATTTTCACACTTCGGCAGATCCTGGAAAAACCACAAGAAGTCCAAATCGATACCCACCACCTATTTTCGATTTCAAAGCCGCATACGACAGCATTTATAGAGGTGAACTATACAGAGCCATGTCTAGTTTTGGTATACCGCGCAAACTCGTCCGTTTGTATAGGATGACGATGGAGAATTCTCGCTGCACCATCAGGGTCGGAAATGACCTCACCGACACATTCGATACCAAAAAAGGATTTAGGCAAGGCGACTCGCTGTCATGTGACTTTTTCAATTTGATTCATGAGAGGATTGTGCAAAACTCCCGAGCCAACACCAGAGGCACAATTTTCCAAAAATCGGTGCAACTACTAGCATACGCCGACGATATTGACATCATTGGTAGGACTCAACGTGATGTCTTAGCCACGTTTGCTAGTATAGAGAAGGAAACTGCAAAAATGGGTTTAGCAGTAAATGAGGGTAAGACTAAGTATATGCTGTCAACACGAAAGGACTCACAACATCGACGAATTGGACAGAATGTCACCATTGACAGATATAACTATGAGTTATTACGGAACTTTGTCTACCTCGGCTCCGCTATTAACTCTGTCAACAACATCTCGTCAGAAATCAAACGAAGAATTACTCTTGCCAATCACTGTTTCTTCGGGCTAAGAAGGCAATTGATTAGTAAAGATCTCACTCGAACTACTAAGGAGATCCTATATAAGACCCTGATCATCCCAGTCATGCTCTACGGCGCTGAATCATGGACCGTATCAAATGCGGATGAAGAAATCCTTGAGAGGCATGTTGGTTGAGGCCCAGGTTCATCCCGGACTGTAGCGCCACTTAAGTAAGTAAGTAACCGATTTTACTGGCACTTACGAAATCAAATTTGGGTCTGGCCATACCCACGTGTTATGTGATGTGCACATCAACATTTACTTATACATTTTTTGTAGGTATTAGTTTGTTCGTTTAAATTAAAATTAAAATTAAATCTAAATTCAAAATAAATGTCGTTCGTTGGGAATTACATCACTTGACAACGGCTTCACCGATTTGGGTATCTCTTTTTTAAATCTTCATCATTACTCATCTTAGGTTTTTACGGAAAGAAAAATTGACCCAGCCCACTTTTTGGATTTATCCAAAATCGGAGAACGGCTGCACTGATTTGGATAATTTTTTGATTAATCTTCATCTTAACCCAACTTAGGTGCTTACGGACAGAAACATTGACTACGCCAACTTTTTTGAATATCCAAAAACGGAGAACGGCACCAATTTGGGTATTTTTTTTTAATCTTCGTCATAACCCTACTTAGGTTTTTACGGACAGAAATATTGACTACGCCAACTCTTACGTCCACTTTTTTGGATTTGTCTAAAATCGGAGAACGGCTGCACCGATTTGGCTATTTAAAAAATATTTTAAATTTTAAAATGTTTGTAGTAATTGGATATTTTTTTTAAATGTTTGTAATAACTAATAGTCCACAAGAAACGACGAGTGCTTCTATTTGCGTTAACAATATGCCATGTTCTTGGCCCACCATCATTCCATGATTTGCGAACGATAAATGGTGAATTGTGTAGCACGTATAGATAATCGTACCAACTTTTGCGATTGTTAGAGAATGACACTCATTACATCCTCGGAGATTCTGTGCTTTTATCAAATGCTCATCAAATACGAACATGCTTCCCATCCCAACCGACTGATTTATGGAGCGAATGCAAAGATGCCATGTGTGATGATTTTTTGCATCAGATGAGTATTACAACATTAAATCCAAATTTACAACTAAATTTGATATTAATTAAGGACATTTGCTTGATGATGTCGAACAAGGTATTATCTGACTTAGACATGACAGCTCCCAATCGCCCAATGAGCGACACATTTAATCATGAGTAGCGATGCGAAAAATACTATGATTGCAATGCTTTGGGGAAAGCGGTTCGAACAAACGTTCCACTGTTGAATTGACAACAACAATATTCGTACGACACTCTAATGAATGTTGTGAGCGAGGGAACTGGAGGGATGTTTTTTTAACGCTCCCGGTGGAACTGGAAAAAACTTTTTTGATAGAATTGATATTGGCAATGATATGCTTGCAGAATGATATGGCGCTTGTACTTTCTTCATCAGGAATTGCATCTACATTACATTGTTGGAAGGCGGTCGAACTGCTCATTCAGCACTCAAGTTGCCATTGAATATGCAAATCAATGAAAATCGAAAGTGCAACATTTCCAATAACTGTGCGATGGCCAAAGTTTTGCAGCAAAGCAAACTGATATAAATAATTTCTAGTGAATATGTTGGTTGCTAAATAAAAAGACCCAAAAACTGGTGATGTACGGACGCACGGACGAACAAACAGACAGACATGGTGTTTGAATGGTTTAGCGATCGATAACATAGATCGAATGTAATCGATGAAATAGAATGATCGTTTATCGATCTCAAAGAAATCGAACATAAGTAGACATAAATCAAAAATATTAAATATTAAATTTGATACTGAAAGTGTGCCGTTGTTGTGTTTCGCAGTCCCGTTTTAAGAATTTCCCCTTACCGATTTCGTATGCAGCTGTACCGGCCCAGTAACCTCAAGTACAACGGTAGTGGACACAACTTATATGTCGTTGAGGATAGATTTCACGCCAATATCGGATATACGTGAATGTTGACCGTAGTTGGGGTTGCCTTAATCTAAGCCGCAAACTGACATCGTTTGTCCTTGTCAATATAATAGTTAATTGGATGCGTTTGAATTCAACTCTGGGAACCATTGGAATGCGTGTTAGCTTTTTTGGGTCGGAATTTTCCATGCTAAATGGTGGCTTCAATAATGTTTTTCACAATATTTTAAACGACCAATATGCCATTGCCCATGAACCTGTGGTAGGTTCAAATTCCGAAGTAAAATAATCGGAGAACCAACTTTAAATTTTTTTTGAGGGTATGGTGGTATGCCTGGCAAAAACTCTGCTGAATGATTTAGGCATCGCAAAATTTGCTGCAAAATGGCTCTTTCTGCCTTTCTGTGTGCGTACATCGAGGAATATGCGTTCAATGAGAGCATTTAGCCCATCATCGATTGTGCAGACAGTATTTTCATGGACAGCAATTTTTCCATCGCCGATATCTAACAATTGTTTCGAGAATGTGTCAGCGAATAAATCTTGTAGCATTTTGACGTGCATGTTTAGTTAGTATGCCATAGTGCATTCATCCCAGATGATAATTTTGCGTTTTTTTCAGCACTTTGGAGCTCGACAATGTTTAGGTATATTAGTTTTGACATTAAGTTTGTAACATAGATAAATAATTTCGATAGATATACCTCAAAGTATATGGATCGATTGAGAATCGCTAGCTGAGTCGATCTGGCCATGTCTGTCTGTCCGTCTGTGTGTCACCGAATGTTGGGCTTTAAATGTTGAGCTAGAGTGTTGAAATTTGATATATAGACTCTCTGGCCGATGAAGCAGAACAAGTGTAAACATTTTTGAAATCCGCCCACAGCCACGCCCCCTTTTCAGAAAAACGGAGTTTTTTGCCAAACCGTAAGGAATTTTTAAAAAAAGCGTCTAAGCAGCATATTTAGAAAATCATCTCAGTATCTATTTCGTCTATACAAAGTTTTTTGCCACGTTTTAGGGACGTTTTCATTAAAAATCCATTTTCAGTCAAATTTTAATATATTTGAAAAGAAAACGTTAGATGTAAAATCATTGGTAATATTAACATGAATATTTTGTCTATAGATCACTTTTTGAGGGCGTTTTCTTAACAAAACGACTTTTATGCCCTAAGCCATAGCATATGCAATAGATAAAAATCGTTTTATGTCGAAACATGAAAGATTTTGATAAACTGTGTGAACAGTATGTTGTCACAATGTCATTTTCTAATTTTATCGCCATAAAGTTGTTAGCCACGCCCACTTTTTGGGGAAATTAGTTTTAAAGATAGGATAGGAAGGGATACGGTATTCAACGATCTGCACAGCGGATTTTAGCCTTCTTAAATGTTGTACATACACATCATCTGAGTTACTTCGAATATTCCGGGCAGCTGAAATGTAGAATGAGCAGTTCTGGATCAATCTGCTGCAAGACAATGCAACGGCCAATGCGATACCATTATTTGATCGTATTTCGGCGATTATAAGCGAAATGAGAAATGTTTTGCCAGTTCCATCTGGTGCATCAAAAAAAATAATAAACCTTGTCCAGCCGAAACTGCCAGCCCTCAAAATGTGGGGGTGGCAAAAACACTTTTTGATGACGATGTACAGTTGTACAGATATTCAGAACTTTTTTTTTAAATTTCTTACTGTTTAACCAGAAACTGGGCTTGGCAGTGGGCCTATCTCCTTCTCATGAATATTTTAAAAGCAAACCCAAATAAATTGGTTGAAAATTCCTTGAGTTATACGGAAACACACAAAATATCAACCCAAAATGTTCTGAAATTCGTGTGTTTTTTGACAAAAAACATATATAGACGAATATCACAGAGTAAGGGAGTAAGCTACTTTTAAGCCTGAATATGTTTAGTTTGCCAGTGTTAATCTTCTCTGTTACCTGTTACACCTGTTAGTGTAGTGCCATGATTCTGTGGAGAATAAGTATACGTCGTAAGTGCAGTCTAGATTTTCCAGATTTGAAGTATAAATTCATCTAATTCCTCCTGGTCGAAAAGACAGAGCGAATCACATCTCGAATCACCAATCAAAACACAGTATAGTGTATAGGTGATAGGCTGCTGCTTTTTGACAACTCGTCTTCTTGCAGTATCCACAGGACACAGGACACAGGCCTCACTCATCACATTTAATATTTCACTGCATCCTTCTATGCCATCCATTTGCTAACTAAGTTGCTTACAATATTTCTTATATCCTTTAACAAATTTTCATCCACCACTTCGGCGTACAAACAAAATAGAACATGTTGACCTCGACCAGTAATCACTATCAAAACCTTGTTATCCCAAATGAATTCATTATGCAATGGCATACAAATGAAATCTATAATTTATCCCAAATAGACCTCTATTTGAATAGAACACTCATCCATTCACTTCCATCGGGTCGCCTGTAACCCTCGTTCAACTAAAAATATCCACTTCTCATTGAGTTGAATATTTCATAAGGACAATACATTTTCTACTGATAAAAATGCCTCTAATCCCTGCAATAAATTCAAATTCACTGGCCTCCCTCCACCGTTGACCAAACAACTCTAAATCAGACGCAAGGACTGTTATTACACAAAGTCCAGTAAGCTTGAGATATTTCTTTTTTTCACAAACGCGTACGGAACCTCCAAATATCCCTAAATATAAAGGAAAAACCGAAAAACAATCATGTGTCCTCGAAGGATTTCACCTGATTTCGGCAGCAGCGCCCTGAAAACGAGGACATCGATGAGGAGGCACGCGGTCGCCGCCTCACCACTCCCATTCACCTATCAGTACCAGAGTGTCTTTCAATTTTATTTATTCATTTCCCAGGGTGACCATAAAATTCGATAGAAATGTCTTGTCTGTGGAATTATCAGGAAATAATTTACTTCAAGTGGTATAAATCACTGTGGTGGTTCCTTAGCAGGTAGGGTGTTTCAATAGGTTAGGCAAATACCATGTTTCTTGAGTCACAAATCCACTGATTTGTTTGGGTTCCCTATTCATTTTACTTTCATGGAGAAAGTCTTGAATCAGTTTAGAAGCAATACAAATATATTACGTGCATATACTGAATCGGTATGAGAGTGGCCTTTAAGTGTGTTTGTAGATATTTGCAATGCGATATAGCATGTTGTTTACATGACGTATGGGTGGGTGGGGAAGGGCGGTCTACTAATGCAAGTTGGAAAATATTTAAAAACAATTTCATGTACATACTTGACAGTCAGCTTTGTATGCGTAAATGTAGGTGCAAAGAAAGCATTTTCAAGGACAAAGCAAATATGATGTGTAGGTACGCCAGTGGTTAATGGATTTCCGAATAAAAAATGTTTTAAGGAATTTTTTTAATGCTATCATTATTGGGGGGACAAATTTACATTTATTTAACGGAACACTTCTTAGTCAGAAGGAAGAAAGTCTAAAATCGGTGGTGTGAGTCGTACTCGCAGTTTTATTTTAATATTCGTTTTATGTGACGAAAAAGGTAGCATTGTGTTCAATGTGTAAAGACATTGACAGAAAATATTGATTATCCGAAGTGACTAGACCTGAGAAATCCGTTAAGAGACTTACTTACTTATTTACTTAAGTGGCGCTACAGTCCGGGATGAACCTGGGCCTCAACCAACATGCCTCTCCAATAAGCCGGGTCCTTAGCTAACTGCCTCCAGTTGCGCACTCAACTTAGCCGTTCGGAGTCGGCATAAAACAGGAGGTCCCGCCATCGTGCAAGAAGTACACACGCACAAATGAATGGTTGTGAGAAAGCTAGGCCCTGGGTACTAACGAGCCTGTTGCGCCAAAAATTTGTATTTTTGTAAGTGGCATACCCCTAGTTAGAAAAAAACTCCGCAAATGTGTGTCGTCGACTCACGCCTTACGCACTAACTCTTAACCAAACAGTCACACATCTTTGATATTGGGCTATATATGGTTTGTGTGAAGTTTGAAATCGGAATTGTGTGTATTCTGCGTGCGTGAAAAAACACATGCATTTCAGTACATATCGGGTTGATATTTTGTGTGTTTTCGTGTAACTCTTATTTTCTACCAATTTAAATGTTTGTTTCTTTTAAAATATTCAGAAAATAACGAGAAGGATATAGCCCCTATTTTTCAAATTCCGCCCACTGCCAAGCCCTCTTTTCAAAAAAAAACATTGTTTTTGGTTAAACCTTAAGAAATTTTGAAAAAGTTCTGCATATCTGTGTAGGTATCGGCAACACAAAGTTTTTTGCAACGACAACTTTTTAAGGGCTGTATTCGTAAAAAACTCCTTTCGGCACAATTTTAAGTAGGTAAATTCGAAAAAAAAAATTTTCATGAATATATTTTGAGAATAATACTATGAACATATGGTCAATAGATCATTTTAAACCACACCCATTTTTGGGGAGTTTGTTTTTAAGAAGCGACCGCATTATGCTGGCAGTTTCTGCTGGACAAGGTGTTTTATGTTTTTTGGACGCACCAGGTGGAACTGGCAAAACATTTCTTATTTCGCTTATTCTCGCCCAAATACAATCAAATAATGACATTACGTTGGCCGTTGCATCATCTGGCATTGCAGCTTTATTGGATGGAGCCAGAATAGCTCATTCAACATTTCAGCTGCCTCCGAATATTCGAAGTAATCGAGATAAAGTGTGCAACATTAAAAAAAACCATTGTCGAGGACCAAAGTGCTGTAAAAATGTAAAATTATGATTTGGAATGAATGCACAAACATTCTCTTGAGGCGTTGAACAGCACACTCAATGATATAAAAACAACGACAAATTATTTAGCGGTACTAATGTGATTTAAGAAAACCACTTTCCGATATTCAAATATCAATGATATTGAAAAAAAGTTCCAAATAAACATGCGTGTCAAAATGCTACAAGATTCGGCGATGAAAAAGTTGCTGTTTATGAAAATACTGTCTGCATAATCGACGATAAGCAAAATGCTCTCATTGACCGCATATTCCCCAATGTACGCACACAGAAAGGCAGAAAGAGCCATATTAGCAACAAATTTTGCAATTCCAACTAAGCTGTAAATTATACAGCAGAGTTTTTGAACTCACTGGATATGCCAAGCATGCCACCACACCTTCAATGAAATTTAAAAGTTGGATCCCCGGTTATTTTACTTCCGAATTTGAACCCACCACGGGTTCACTGGTCGTTAAAAATGAATGAATAACATTATCAAAGCCACTATTTTGAATGGCAAATTCTTAGGAGAAAATGTTCTTATGATACGCATTCCATTGATTCCCGCAAACGTGCCAATTGAATTCAAACGCGTCCAATTTAATATTATATTGACAAGGACAAACAATATCTTTTTGCGGCTTAGATTTAGGCAATCCATGTTTTTCACACGACGTCACTGTCTACAGCACAATTCCTCTTTCAGTCATAAATCCCATTAAAGAATGAACCGTGTTCATACTCGGGATAGGGAAGACCATTTTACCACGGCGCAACGCCAACTACGGTCAACATTCACGTATATCCGATATTCGCGTGAAATCTATCCTCAACGAATAAGTTGTGAACACTATTTGTACTTGAGGTAACTGGCCCGGTACAGCTGCATCCGAAATCGGTTTCAGAAAATTCTTAGAACAGAACTTCGACACACAACAACAGCACACTTTCAGTTTCAAATTCAATTTTTTTCTTATGGTTTATGTCTACTTACGTTCGATTTTGAGATCGATAATCGATCACATTGGATCAATTTTGTCGAGAGTTAAAAATCCGTTACTATACCCTATCCCATAAAATAGAGAATTCATTTGGCCAACTATACCTAAAAGTATATGGATCGACTCAAAATCGCTAGCTGGGTCGATTTATTTACTGACTTACACGCCCACTTTTCACAAAAATGTTGTTTTTGGCCAAATGGTTAAGAATTTTGAAAAAGTGTCTGAATAAAAGCCTTCGATTACATAAAATTGTTTGCCCACTTTGGTAAGTTCTAAAAAAAACGAATCTAGGTCAAATTTTAATGAAATTTGAAAAAAAAAAACGTTTGACGGAAACACATTGATAATATTAATATGAGCATTTCATTAATAGATCAATTTAGCCCACACTCGCTTTTTGGGGGCGTTTTCTGTTAAAATCGATTTATATACCCTACCCCATAGTAAAGGGTGATCTATTTCGAGGTTCCCTACTTTTTAAAGAAAAAAACACAGAAAATTCAAATTTAATGGAGAATGTTTATTATCATTTGAAAGAACATTCTTTGGCATTTATTTTTTGAAGATTATGTCTATCAAATGTTGGCCGTTGCTACGTCGCAGATGGTCCATCCGTTGAGTCCAATTTTCGATCACTCGTTCGAGCATTTCGACTGGTAACTGGCGAATGACACGCGTGATGTTTTCCTCCAAGGCCTGAATCGAAGCGGGTTTGTCTAACGGTGTGATATCACACGATCTTGGTGGCCAATCGACCGGCCCAAAACGTGAAATTATGTGCTCACCGAAATGTTCTCTCAATAAGTCCATTGATTGATGCGATGTGTGGGAAGTGGCGCCGTCTTGCTGAAACCAAATGTCGCCGAGATCACGAGCTTCAATTTCAGGCATCAAATAGTCGGTTATCATGGTCCGAGTTACTGCGAACGGCGCCGAATCGACTCTCTACGGTCATCGTGTACACTCTCAGCTACGGCCGCTATATTTTCTTCACAGCGTGCTGGACGTGGTCTATTCGGTCGAATATTATCCAATAATGAATGCTGGGTCTCAAAATGGGTGATGGTGTTGCGAATAGTACGCTCAGTAGGCCGATTATGTTGACCATAAGTTGAGCGAAGTGCACGAAACACATTCCTCACAGAAAGTGAATTTTCATAATAAAGTTGAACAATTTTTAAACGTTGTTCACGCGTAAGTCTTTCCATTATGAAATGCCAAACAATACTAAACAAAAATAACATGACAGCATGACACGACTCACACGTGATCTGTCAAAAAAGGCTATTGAAAAAAGTATCTCTACTTGGATCACCCGTTATATGCAATAGAAAAACGTTTTTTTTGTCAAACTTATTCCGATATAAGTATATATAAAAGTTATAAAGGGTCCGCCAAATAACTTTTTAACTTTCTCTTACAAAGAGAAAGATATTGTTTTCGTGAAAATTTTCGACCTCGAGATTTTGATTGATTCTAATATTACGATGATAGCGGAGCCTAAAAAAGTGTTTTTTGGAATTCCGTCCGTCGGTCCGTGATGGTCTCCCCAGCCTAAACGGCTAGACTGATTTTCTTCAAACTTCGTATACAAGCTAGTTTTAGTCATAATTCTAGGCCATTTTTTTGGTTTGCTTTTAGCCATGTTAATAACGGTACCTGCCATATAAAAATTACACATAACCTCAATTTTCTCAAAAACGGCTCTAACGATTTTGATTAAACTTTATATATACTATAAGCATATTAGTTCCAACAAAACTGCATACCCAGTTTTTTCGAGAAAATCCATATAACGGATTTTGTCATTTAGGCCATATAAAGAAAATTGTTAATATCTCGCAAACTATTGTGTCAAATTGAATGAAATTTAATACATATACTACTATTACAGCTTGAAGCAATTCCACATAATAAGTTTTAGCCCAACTATTACTAAACGGAATTTTCAGTTTTGGCCAAAAACGGAAAATCATTATTTTTCCCATTGACATCGATTCCTTCAAATTTTGGAGTAAA
Organism: Rhingia campestris; assembly: GCA_932526625.1. Lineage (NCBI taxonomy): Eukaryota > Metazoa > Arthropoda > Insecta > Diptera > Syrphidae > Rhingia > Rhingia campestris. The sequence continues at coordinate 139,819,379 of OW052183.1, forward strand.
AATTCGTATAAATACATTTCGACATTATTTATATCATTTTAGCATCAATAATCAAAATGCTTATGATTAGATCTAACGCCCAACTTGCTGTGAAAGAGAAAGTTGCGTACGACCCAGTCGTGCACCCACCACTCGTTTTTTTTGAAAATGCTATAAAAAAAAATACTGAATATTTTCTAAAATTTCTTTTTTTATTTGAAAGTACAATCCTTCCGGTTAATAATGGAAAATAATTTCATTCAAATGCCTGCCTCGGCTGGCCATGCAGTAGCCTTCACGATCGGTTCAATTTGTAAGCACATTATTAGTATTTCACCAATGGCGAATATTGTCCTTTAAAGCGTCAATTGTCTCTGGCTTGTCGGCGTAACACTTATCTTTTACGGCACCCCACAAACAATAGTCCAACGGTGTCAAATCGCTGCTCCGAGGTGGCCAAACGACATCAGCTCTGCGACTGATAATGCGATCTCCAAAAACAGGGCGCAAAACATCGAGTGTAACTTCGGCTGTGTGGCACGTAGCGCCGTCCTGTTGAAACCAAATTTTGCCAATATCCTCCTCTTCAATTTTTGTGAACAAAAATTCGTTCAACATGGCCCGATAACGATCGCCATTGACTGTAACGGCCACTCCTTGCTCATTTTCGAAGAAAAATGGCCCAATTATGCCTCTGAACCAAAATCCGCACGAAACAGTGACTCGTTTCGGGTGTATCGGCTTTTCAATGTATGCGTGCGGGTTTTCTGTGCCCCAAATGGGACAATTTTGCTTGGTTACATACCCGCCAAGATCAACATGAGCTTCATCTGAAAAGATGTTTTTTTGGCAAAATCGGCATCTTCTCTAAGTCGATCGCAGGCCCACTTACCGAAGCGAAAACGCATTGGATGGTCAGTTGGCTTCAACTCCTGAACAAATTGGACTTTGTATGGCGTCATACCAAGGTCTTTATGCAAAATTCGTCTCAATGATGTCTCCGAAATGTTCAATTGTTGAGAACGACGGTGAATTGATGTTGATGGCGCTTCATGTACACTTTCTGCCATAGCAGCAATATTCTCGGGTGTACGCACTGTTTTTGGCTTTTCACGCTTTGGTTTATCGATGAGGATGTCAGTTTCTTTTCACAAGATAACGAACATACGGAGCTGACGGTGCTTCTCTTCTTCCAAAATCCGTACGCAATTTTCGCACACATTCTGCAACATTACCATGATTTTCAAAGTAATGTCGCAATATTTCCCAGCGTTGTTCAAGCGTATACACAACCATATTCGTTCAGCGGAAGGATAAAACTAATTATCTGTCAAATCAGACATGAGCTAAGTGTTACCATTCACGAAATAAGCACTAGTTGAAAAAAAAACGTTAGATGGCGGACCCGTTACCTTCCCACAAACAATATGCCCGAGTATAAAAATTAGTTTCTCTTAATTCTGATTGGAGATATAAACTTTTGAAACAAAATAAATAACTGTATCTCACGAATACTGCATGCCTTTTTCGTAATTTTTGTTCCTAATGAGGTATCTACTTCCATAACTGTCGCAAACTTTCTCCCCACACGAAACAAAAATATTTTACAGCACATTCGATATAAAAATGGCTACACGCGAACTGCACAACCAATTAAGTTTGCTGCGCCTTGAGATATAAAACGCTCATTTCAATTTATTCAGAGATAATTAATAAAAGGATACCAACCAAAAAAAAGCCACGACACCTGCCTTCAACCAAAAGCGCGTTGCTCTGCTGAATCTCATTTATGCTCATGCAATAAAATAATCAACCGAAACGAAGTTGATCATAAATTTTATCGTCAATTAAGCAACATTAACCAATCCACCCACGGCAGGATAGCTCCTTTTGCTTTGCACACTTTTCAACCCTGAGGACTTGCATCATAGTTGTTTAAAAAATATCATTAAAGTGATGGTAGAAAAAAAAATTAAGGTACGTCTCTGCGTTACGTTGTTTTAAATGTTTTGCCGAATCCTGCGAAAATTAATTTTCATCCCAACTTGCGGCACCATAAGCTTTTGGTCTGTGCTTATTTTTTTTTTTTTAGTTTTCAACAAAACTGAGGTGGTGCTTCGCTTCACTTCATCCTGTCCAGTGTTTCGCGCGTGCTATATGCAGCGTTCTAAATTAATTATGAATCTACTTCATGACTGCGCATTCGGAGGAAGGTGTGGGGATCTGAGAAACACACCGAATGCTGGTATACACGATGTAGGATGCAGACGCTTACACATGGGTGGGGGTGAGTGTACAAGGAGGTGTTTTATGGTGAAGCGGAGTATGCATTGGAGCGCTTAACTTTTCTGATAATTTATTATAGGAGTTTGTGTGGTTTACCTTCTGCAGGCAGTTGTGTTCTACTACTAGGCAATCGCTTGAGTTTAGTGGTAGGAAGATGCTCGCGTTCCTTGTTAATTGCTTACCTAGGTAAAAAGTAATTCTATAGAGAGTTTTCCCAGGCAAAACTTTTCCCATTAATATTTACATTTGTGGGGATGTATTGTGTCGGATACGTACAGCAACAAACGGGCACTACCTATGAGATAATGTTGGTAAAAATAAAAGAAGGCAATTTTAGTTGTATTCTTCTCCAATGAATTGAAATATAATAGGTTCAGTGGTGTCGGTCGAATGTGATGATCTCAGTTTATACATGTCATGTTATCAGGTGGGATACTAACATATTAGGACATGTTTATGTGGGTTAATTTTGCAGGTGATGTAGCAGTCGCGTGGAATGAAATTTTTTGAGGGACCAAGGAAAAGGTAAATGGATGTTATTTGACAGGAAATTAAACAGCATTATTTTGAAAATCTGAAATAATAGAAAATACTCGTTAATACCCAGGGACTAGCTTTCTCATAACCATTCATGTGTGCGTGCGTACTTCTTACATGATGGCGGTACTTTCTGTTTTATGACAACTCCGAATAGCAAAGTTGAGATAAGCTTTTCTTGACAATTTATAGTTCTCATAAAAAATACAAAAACACAAATTGTAACCTTAAACAAATATTGTTTGTGAATCAGACATTCCTTTATAAATTAAAAATCAAAAAAGGAGTTACTTTCAATAAGCCGATTTTCAGTATTTGTGTTATCCCGTTAAATAAAGTCCCTTGCGAAATGGAAAAAAAAAATTAATGATCACGGAAAGCAACTTACGAGCATGCACTACTGCGGAACAGGGTAGATAAAGCTGCGATTCAGAAAATACGATGTACAGGATCTAATTATCTTAAGTGGCGCTTCAGTCCGGGTCTCAACCAACATGCCTCACCAATTAGCCTAGTCCCTAGTTAAGTTGGTGGATGTGACCCGGAATGCAAAAAACGAAACATTGACATTTAGGTTGCGGATTTGTTTTCTCCACACACCTCTATCGAGAAAACTGAACCTACGCATCATATCCGGAGTACAATGGAAAATTCTTTGTGATTTCGTCGCCAACAGCAACAGAGAATGGCTTCGGATTAGCTGACTTTTTACCCTATCAAATAGGGTATATTAGTTTTGATACATAGTTTATAACATAGAGAAATAATTTAGATAGATATAGATAGATAGATATCAAGGTATAAGGATCGACTCAGAAACGCTAGCTAAGTCGATTAAGCCATGTCTGTCTGTCAATCCGTCTGTATGTCACCGATTTGAGTGAGGAGAATAAAATTTGGTACATAGGATCCTTGTGCAATGCTTCAGAACAACTTACAAGTTACGCCCAGTGCCACGCCCACTTTTCAGAAAAATTCTGTTTTTGGCCAAACGGTAAATTTTTTGAAAAAGAGTTTGAACAAAATATTAAGACAATCCCTATACCTATATTTTATGCATACAGCGTTTTTTGCCACGTCCACTTTTTGGGAGCGTTTTAATTAAAAAAAATAAATTTCAGTCAAATTTTACAATCGGCCCTAGCGAGGTATCCGCCGCACAGTGTGTTATTTAGCCAATCTAGTGGGACTTTAATGAAAAATAAATGTCTCTCAAATGCAACAAAATTGGTATCATATGAAAGGTAAAATATCCGGCAATAGAATGGCAAAAACAAAAACAAGAAAACAACTGTATTTACCGTTCAACAGAATCACAAACATCAGCTTGGTTCAAGTGAAAAATAAAATTAAAGCTCATTGCTTTTCTTGTGTCAAGTTGATAACAGCCTGGTCAAGTGAAATACTAGTTGTGCAAATTAAATTTATTTTTTTTATTTTTGGTTAGATCTCAGACTTTCTCAGGGTGAGTAATTTTTTTTGTGCACTATCAAATAAAACAATAAAAAATCGTTTGTTTGAAGACCTTAAAAGTGATGTTTTTTTACTGTATTCTGTAACTTTGTAAAGCGTTTTAAAAATGTATCCTCATGTATCCATCGTGTTATTGTTCCTAAAATATCCGTTGGTATATTCTTTGTTAGAATTCGTTTACTTTGCTTGCTTCTGGTTTGCAACCTCATAAAAAAATTTTTTTTTCAATTGACATATGTAGCAGAATGGAAAATTCAGCAATATTTCTGAAATGGAGAACCTCATCGAAGGAGGATCGCAACAAACAAATTACTGATTATATCATGCAAGAATTCGGTCTGGCGGACACAGACAATGTCCCTAGAGTGCTCCAAACGTATGTGAGCTCAATAAGTAGCAAAATACTGAAAAGGTGGGATCGAAGTGGGCGAAATCTGGAAAAATTTGAAAAAGCCAATGAAGCATGGTTGCATAAGGATGCAAAGCTACCAGAAATTTTTTTAGAAAGTGTTCTATCAACCAGCTCACGTGCGAACAGGGGGAGGCCCCCAAAAACTATTCGAAAAATGTACACTTAGAGTGCAAAAACGTAAAACTAAAGAATTGGTTGACTCAAAAACTCCAAGTGAAATCGCACTTGCGGCTGAAATGAATATGAGATCAGCTGGGAAAAGAGATGCAGCTAATTTAATGAAAGAGCTTGCAAATTGTTCTCCTCAAAGAGCCACAAAAATCAAGAAGGCAAGATTAACCCAAGAAAAGGGGAACAAAATAATATCACCCGAAGAAGCCCTTGTGCTCATAGTTAATACGAAAATGAGCACATTTCATTATAAAGCTATGCGACAGCAGCTGAAAGAGCTTAATGCAAATGTTTACCCGGCATATTACCAAGTGCAAAAAGCCAAAAAATACTGCTACCCTGCAGAAGAAGCATTAACGGTCACTGGATTTAACAGTGTATAGACGTTTTCGAGAGCATTTTGGTCGAAAATCGTCACGACAAAACTCGAATCGAGATGTGATAAACAGGTTTTTACTTTCCTCGGATCCATATCTTTCGAGCCGTAGTACAAAGCTTCGTAGAAAAAGAAGCCCACTTGTTTCAGAATGTATTGCATTACTAAAAGCTACAGTTTCAGAAACCTCAAGCACGGATGAAGAAAATTATTAGTTTCAATAGTGTATTTAAATAAACCAAATTTTCTTTCTAGGCTATCCTTGAAATAAAAACAAATTTAAATTAACAAAATATTTAACTACATAGGTTTCAAAAAAAAATCAAACAAAACACTACACTTCGGTAGGGATTTTTAATGTTTTTAGACTGGTCAAATGAGGGCATTTTTAAAGTGAGAAATACATTTTTAAGACTTAGGTAAGGTTCTTTATCTCACAAAATAACATATAATTACATAATATAACTGTTTTATATCAAAAACGCTAGATTTAAACGCTCAACGAATAAAGTTACGCTAGATTGGCAAAATAACACACTATGCGCCGGAGCGGAAAATTCTCCGATTTTGTACGATTCCGATGATTTTGCTTCGAGGTATTCCTCCGAAAAGCTGTTCGGAATATTTCTCCGACATTTTGTAACGCATCCCAACGAATTGCGTTGAAGTGCGTTCAGGTGCATTTTTCGTTCAATTTTTGACAGCTAGGTGCAATTCTTTTTCTGATTTCCTCCGACACAAATTCTTCGCCGAATTTTTTTACGAAGTGAAGTGGAGTAATAGAAAAATATAAGTAATCATATAAAACTATATATTTAAGTAATTTTCTTTTTTTGCATTTGTTTCTTTCCGATGACACATACCTTGAATGGGATTTGAATCTCCGACGAAGTATCCGTTGCGGAAAATTTTCCGCTCCGACGGATACCTAGCTAGGGCAGAATATTCGAAGAAATGTTGAATGTTGCAAAATCATTGGTAATGTTTTATCATTAATATTTCGTCTATAGATCATTTTAGCCCCCTCCCACTTTTTGGGTGTGTTTTCCTACAAAAACCATTTGTATACCCAGCCTCAAGGCAAATGCAATAGAAAAACGTTGTTTTTTGCCGAAACCATAAAAGATTTTGAAAAACTGTCTGAACGATATGTTGTAATATTTCATCTCCATAATGACCACATTTTGGCGATATTTATTTTAAAGATGGGATGGGATAGCAGAATTTTTTTATTTGGCACTATATTTTCTGCGCAGGGGAAAGGCAGTAAGATCCCGCCCCACCACTTTGGCAAGCGTGCTAACAGCTGTTTTATTAAGAGGACATATCAAAACTTGTCCGCGATGTGTGGCTGAATACCTAGATCTATGTGTTAATGTAGATCTAATGGTTCCATACCATTATATTAGCATGGGCTAAAATAATCTATGTGTTAATGTAGACCTAATGGTTCCATCCCATTGGATCTATATTACCACATAGATCGTGCTATGCCCTTTCCCACCACAATTCTAAGACGCGAGATAAAATCCTCTAAAAAACTATAAGAAGCTCATTTTTATAGAAGGAAACCTAGTCACCGAAGCGCAGGGAATAGTAGATGTGTTTAAGCAGCATTTCCAACAGCCGATAAATGGGCATCATGTAGAGAGTCATAGGGCAAGAAGAGAACCCACGTCTAGTCAATGAAGACTAGTTCCACCACCTAGTATAGAAGAAGTTGGCATAGCTAGAAAAAAGCTTAAGAACAAGAAGGCCGCAGGTTCTGATGGCTTACCAGTGGAGCTTTTAAATACGATTGTGATGTTTTGGTAGAGATCATGCATGCTATCAACAAACAAACAATCATCTGTCCACCGCCTAGGACATAACGTCACTATTGATAGCAGCAATTTCGAGGTAGTTAAGGAGTTCACCTACCTCGGAGTTAACATAACGAATGACACCCTTGTGGAGATCCGTCGAAGAATTACCCTAGGAAACCGTTGCTACTTCGGTTTGGCGAAACAACTGGGTTCCAAACTCCTAACTCGAAGGACGAAATGTGTGCTCTATTAAATCCTTATCCAGCCAGTTCTGGTTTATGGTGCCGAGTGCTGGACAATAAGCAAGAGGGAGAGCTGATACTGGGCTCCTTCGAAAAAAAAAAAAATACTTCAGCGGATTTTTGGTCCTGTGCACGAGGAGGGCGAATGGAGGAGAAGACACAACCGCGAACTCTATTAGCTGTATTAAGATGTTGATGTAGTCCAAAAAGGCAAAACACGTCGACTACATTGGCTCGGCCATATCGAGCGAATGGACAATAATGCTCCAGCTAAGAGGATCTTCAAATCCCAGCCCCCAGGTTCGAGAAGGCAAGGAAGACCGAACATCCGTTTCGAATACCAAGCCATTGCTGATGCCAGAGCGCTTGGTCTAGACAACTGGAAGCAGCGAGCCAGGGATCATAGAGAATGGAAGTCTGCAGTGTCTCAGGCAGAGACTCTTCACGGGTCGGGAGCCCGATAAGTAAGTGTGGACCTTTTTAAAGGTGGCGGAACCTCCAGTTGTATGCCGAATCCAAACGGCTAAGTTCAGATAAGCTTTTCTTGACAATTGATATTACTAGGATGATTCGTCAGATCAGCACAAGAGAAGGGCCAGTGAAAAATCATTTCGGTGTTGCTACGGCTTCGAATCGAACCCAGACCTTCTGCGCGGCAGTTTATTGCACTACTCATCACGCCACTGAAGCGAATGATGAATGCAGATACTTTATTCAGTATTTCCTTTCATATGTGTGAATAATGTTATATTTTTGCCACAAAAAAAATAAGATCTCCTGTTTAACGCCGATTTCGAACTGAAAATTTTAGAAGCCTCATGGCAGTATTTGTTAGTCTTTCACAATTGCTAGGCGGAGTAAAAAATATAAGTATTACAATTTTCGAACCAAGGAAAGGCCACCGCACCCACAATTGCCTGGCTTGATTCTAAAGTGTTGCTTCCTACCCCGGCCATTAGCAATCATGCGTTGAAACAATAAGAAGCTTGTATTTACGATCAAGGAATAATTTTTGAATGGATGTTCTTTGACTGTAAAGCAGCGCCCTTTCGAAATCGCTTCAATGTAGTCTCTTTGTGGCCCGGATTGATAATCGCGTTCAAAGTCACAGTGATGTGCAAACCTAAAGGCCAATGTCAGGGCAAAAATTTCCAAAATATACGCCACTAAGCTTCCAAGGGTCACGACAACTTCTACAAATTGGCTTATTCAGTGTTTTAACCAAGGGGGGGAGGGACATACTTAATTCGGCACACAATACCCTGATATGCATCACACAAACACTCCTTCAACATACGGCTATAATAAAGTCCGCACTGAAAGGTTTCATATTTACATGGCTTAACGTTGGAAATAGAAAGACTCGCCAATGACCTGTCGTAAAACATTTAACAGATGATGACAATTAAATCCTGATATACAAAAACCATCATTACTCATCCAACTCATATACGCACACATAGATACATTTATTAGTAAAATTTCCATAGTTCCATCAATCACAAAAATTTGCAACGAGACTATACATGTCTTCACAAATGAACACATTTACTCTGTTCCAAGATTAAGGATACCTCATTGTTGGCTCATCCTCATGTCACGTCATGAATTATTTTCTGCAACTCATCCAACATACCATCGATAACGTGTACCAAGTGACTTTGTATATACGTTGGTTATATAGGTAACATATCCTTCAGTTTAATTTCCATCTTGTGCACCATCACAAATCATCGTAAATTGTTGGTCCCTGTTCTCGCAAAACTATAAGCCCTGCCTGTTATTGCAACACAATATCTGAAATATTACCAACAGGCATATACCTACACTCCGAGAGTAACAGGCCAGTTGCACTATTGCATTGCTGAAAAGCGCTGAAGCATCGCTGAAAATAGAGTGACATCTAGAAATATTACACTGCAGGACAACAAACCATGTTTGTGGTTAATCCTGTTAGGTGGTAGAGAATTTGAATACCTGGTGATAGAAGATAGTAGGGAGCTTTACTGAGCTGAAAACCTTTGTGTGTGAGAGTCATGCAATAACTCAAAAAAGAAGGTCCTTGACCAAATTTGTAATGTGACCATTTCAACATGAATAGTCCACTTTAGAGGCACCGATACGAGTCGAGTATATCTTGTGCCTATTCAGAGAAGAGTAGGAAAATATTCCAATTTTCTCTCTAGAGAATGAATGTTAAATCCTAAGGCCATGTTGGAATTGAGTGTGTCTACATTTGGTAATAGTTAGTCCTTTGGCAGTGATAGTTTGCTTTTCGGGTGGCCTTAAGGATTTATAAAATTTACTTTCTGCAGACGGTTTATGTATATGACACTCGAAATGTGTGAAGTTGGTTTTACATCAAACAGGAACAGTCTGCGTTGCAGGGAATTTACATTTCCTGTTACGAACGAATAAGTTTGATTTTTATTCTTATTACTATTTTTTAGTAAGTTAACCCTCTTCGTTCAACATTTGTAATGATAAGCCACTGACTTTGGTATGTTAGGACAAACTGGACATTTGAATACTCGACAGTAAAACAGCTCAGAATAACTTGTACTTGGGATATTCGAATCACTAACTATTTAAGATGTCGAAGTAATTACTGAAGCTTATATAAATATGTCATGTAAAATCGGAGATGGCAATCAAATGGACAAGTTAAAGCATCAAACACAAACCAGCCGTAGACATTTCTCATAGACTACGGACCTGCATTTAGCTAACCAATATGTACATATAAAGCGGATCTATGTCTTAACGCAGCATAACCCTGAAATTCTCATGACAAACTGGACTGATTTCGAAGCTTAGATTCCAGTCTTACAAGCTAAGCTTGTGTTCACCTGGTAAACGATAAGTCTCCACTAGAATCGCCTTTCTCCAACAGACATCCCAAACTAAAGATATTTAAATCAGCGCGTCCACTTGAAGAAGTGAGAGACATTGATGACGAAAACAAGCTGTTGAAAGAAATTTTCCTAGACAACTCTCCCACTCAAGATTATAGACGTAGCATTTTAACCCGCAGGACTCGAAGTTTTCTACCAATAATCTTCAAAAATAGGAATACATTGAGATCAGTGTCACTTATGAATCATGGGTAGGAATTTTGATTCTAGTTTACCGACAAGGATGGACACGTTTGCATTTGTTAAAACAGAAGTACCTGTATGAAGCATTGGCTTAAATGGCTCACAAATGACTAGCAGCAAGGAAGGGGATAAAGCATAATAAGACTTAATTTCCAGGAGTTCTATGCTAACGCCAGACATACTTTGTGATGTTACACCGCAAACATCATCCCAGGTTGGCCAAACTAAATTGGTGTTAGAGACTGGAAGATATAAGTTACATCATCCAGGTGGACAACTACAATCTAATGTGGATCGATGGGGACGTAAAATAAGGACAAATGAAATAAAGCCAAATTTCAGAAACCGAAATAAAGCCAAATTTGAATTTCTTTCCTATTCTGCTTGGTCTTATTTCACGTCACCTGGAACGATTACAGCTGAATACTCTTTAAACAAACGTTTGACCAAATAGTTATATCTGGTCTTTCTGAAGCACCAAAACCTAAAATCACTTCGGCAACCGAAATGAACTTCAGACTGCATTTAACCCTAGTGGAATGGGGATAATAATGGGTGATTTTTTAGCTGGTTCGGTTTTGGCAACACTGGTTTTGACAGCTGACGTGTGTTTAGTACCTTGTGTCACTGTCAAACAGCTTCAGTTTGGTTTGCAATTTAACCATGGATCGTCTTACAAATGAACAACGCTTGCAAATTATTGAATTTTACTATCAAAATTCGTGCTCGGTTCGAAATGTTCATCGCGCGCTGCTTCCATTTTATGATCGGCATTCTCGACCTTCTGAGCAGTCTATTCGGAAGATTGTGACCAAATTTCGCACCAAATTTACTTTGTTGGACATTAAACCACCAACACGCTTACGTACTGTGCGTAGTGAAGAAAATATTGCGGCCGTATCAGCTAGTGTGACAGAAGACCGCGAAATGTCGATTCGGCGCCGTTCCCAGCAGTTAGGCCTTTGTTACAGCACTACGTGGAAAATTTTGCGGAAGGATTTGGGCGTAAAGCCTTTTAAGATACAGCTGGTGCAAGAACTAAAGCCAGCCGACCTACCACAACGCCGAATTTTTGGTGAATGGGCTCTTGGAAAGCTGGCCGAGGATCCGCTTTTTTATCGAAAAATTGTGTTCAGCGATGAGGCTCATTTTTGGTTGAATGGGTACGTAAATAAGCAAAATTGCCGCATTTGGAGTGAAGATCAGCCAGAAGCATTGCAACAGCTACCAATGCATCCCGAAAAAGCCACTGTTTGGTGAGGTTTATGGGCCGGCGGCATTATTGGGCCATATTTCTTCAAAGATGATGCGAATCGCAGCGTTACTGTCAATGGTGAACGCTACCGAGCGATGATAACAAACTTTTTTTTGCCCGAAATGGAAGTTCTTGACTTGCATGATATGTGGTTTCAACAAGACGGTGCCACATGCCACACAGCACGCGAAACAATGGCGCAATTGCGAGGCGAGTTTGGTGAACCGTTAATTTCACGTTTCGGGCCGGTCAATTGGCCGCCTAGATCGTGCGATTTGACACCATTAGATTATTTTTTGTGGGGGTATGTCAAGGCTAATGTCTATAGGGACAAGCCCGCTTCGATTGACGCAATGGAAGCCAACATCCATGCATTCATTCGTGAGATACCGGCCGGTATGTGTGAAAGAGTATGCCAAAATTGGACTCAGCGGATGGGCTACCTGAGACGCAGCCGCGGTCAACAGTTGCATGAAATTATCTTTAAACATTAAATTGCAAGGTCAAACTATCGATTCAAATAAATATTTTATTCATTTTTTGAACGTTTTGTGTTTTTTTTTTTAAAAAAGTTCTAAACCTCTTAAAAAATCACCCGTTAGTATAACTCAAGAAAATTGCCAAGTATGTTATTTTTTGCATCAGGCCTAAATAGAGATTGTCTTAATATCTATCACAAGGCTATTCTCAACTAGAAGAGAGAAAAATACTGCCAACCTACAAACACCCTTCAAGACTCCCTCAGAGTGAACAACATTTAATCATAGGATCTCTCAAACCCGCTCTTAATATAACGTTATGGAACCTGGGTAGAAGAATAATCAGCGTCTATCCTAATTAACATTAAAGAACCGGGGCGGCTGCAGAATCTGCTGACTTACTTGCTTGGGCCCTGAGACCATAATAATATTATATCTATCAGATACATCCCGGGCCATAATGGCGATCATGCTACAGAATGGGTGGCATAGTATAATATCGCGGATATTGCAAATATGAACTTAACGGGCTCCCGAGTAGTTGAGGATCTCTGCATGAGACAAAGCAGTGTTCGAAGCTGGGATCCTAGAAACGTTGGATCAGTCATACACTTACTCAAGTGGCGCTACAGTCTGGGATGAACCTGGGTCTCAACCAAAACGCCTCTCCAATTAGCCTGGTCCTTAGCTAACTGCCTCCAGTTGCGCACTCCAAGTTGGTTGAGGTCGGTTTCTACTTGTGCGCGTCACTTAAGGCGAGGTCTTCCTCTACTGCGTCCGATGTCTGGCTGGGAATCGAATACTCTGCGAGCCGGAGTATTGGTGTCCATACGTTCTACATGTCCTAGCCATCTTAAACGTCCAAGCAGAGTTTTTTTTGACTAGGCGTATGTAGCTGTACTGGTCGTATAGTTCGTGGTTGAATCTTCGCCTCCATAGCCCGTCAACGCAAACGGGACCGAAGAAATTTTCTCTCGACCAAGGATTTCTTCATCCGCTTTTGATACGGTCCATGCTTCAGCGCCGTAGAGCAGTACTGGGATGATCAGGGTCTTATATAGGATCTCCTTAGTAGTTCGAGTGAGGGCTTTACTACTAACTTGCCTTCTTAGCCCGAAGAAACAGCGATTGGCAAGAGTAATTCTTCGTTTGATCTCTGATGAGAGCGGCTTTGAAATCGATAAATAGGTGTGGGTATCGTTTTGGAATTCTTGGGTTTTTTTCAGGATCTGCCGAAGTGTGAAAATTTGATCGATTGTGGACTTTCCTGGCCTAAAACCACACTGACAAGGGCCGATCAGGTTGTTGGTAAACGGTTTCAAGCGTTCACATATTACGGCAGATAGGATCTTGTAGGCGATATTGAGCAGACTTATGCCTCTGTAGTTGGCGCAGTTCAGAGGGTCTCCTTTTTTGTGGATCGGGCAAACGATGCTGAGGTTCCATTCTTCAGGCATGCTTTCAACCGACCGGATTTGGCTTATGAGTTAGTGGATGTTGCTTACCAAATCATCTCCGCCAGCTTTATAATCTCAGCGGGAAGGCCGTCATTTCCGGCGGCCTTATTGAGCTTGAGTTTAGATATTGCTATCCTCACTTCACTTAGGTCGGGTAGTTGGCAGTTTTCGCTGTCGTTGCCAATATTAAATGCTTCGTTCTGCCTGACAGCGGAATGTTGTTCGTCATCGCCGTTTAACAGTCTGCAGAAGTGGTTTTTCCATATCCTCAGCATCGACTGTGTCTCAACTATGATATTTCCTTGTTCATCTCGACAGAATTCTGTTCGAGCCTTGTATACTTGAACATCGTTTTTGGAGTGGCACCTCTCTATATCCTCGATCGCGCGCTTTTCTTGCTCGTTTTTCATCTCTCTGAAAAGTCGGTGTTACTTCTTCTCTACCTATAGAAATCAATGGCAGCTCTCGTCTTCACCTACAGCTTAGCCTTGTAGGCCTCGTTCTTGGCTGCGATCATTCATATTCCGGACAGACTCCATAGGCACCCTTCCACACGTCCACCTAACTTGGATTGGAGATGAGCCAAAGCATGAGACAAAACAGTCTTCCAAGCTGGGATCCTTAAAACGTTGGATCAGTCATAAAGTCACATCATATTCTGGACAGACTCCATACGCACCCATACACCAGTCCAAAAAAAAAATACACATTTATAGCGCAACAATCTCGTTTGTAAACAGGGACTAGATTTTTCTCACAGACATTCATGAGTGTGTGTGTGCTTTTTTTTATAATTTGCGCGCACTCAAGGGGTTATGAATACCCTTTATATGTTTTAACACAGTGCGGGCGTTAAGGAAATTAGGGATAAGAAGAATGGAGATACCGATGGACATTGGTTTTAAATGTCTGTAAGTTATAATGGAAAGGAAAAACAGAGTTTGGTAGAGTATTCCACATTCGTGTTGTTCGGTTTATGTACGAATCTCTGTATTTCAGCGTACGTCCGAAGATAGGCTTGAGGGTAAACTGATTTGCATTCATTGCGTAACGAGTATTGCGGCTGAATTGTTGAATGGGAGGAATGCAGCTGGCTATTTCATTTGAACATTGGCTTCTTGCACGATCGTGGAAACTCTTCTTTTATCCCGAATCCGGGGCTGAGTTGGGATAAGCTTTTCTTGATAATTGATACTACGAGAACGGTTTTTTAGATCATCGCGATGGCAGGGCTAGTAAAAAAACATTTTTGTGTTGCTACGGCTGGGAATCAAACCCACACCTTCTGCGCGGCAATTAATTACTCTTACCAATGAGCCATTGAGCCCGTTGAATAAAATTCCTTGATATAGAAGAGGCTTCAGTAACGGACAGATAGCATATTAGAACCGATAGACATAACAGGTTTAGATGGGTATTTCAATGGACTATATCCATTCTGAGATCTTTAGTCAAGCTTACAGCTTTTTATGCTTCTGCGAAAATATTCAGCTAAATATGTAGCATACAACCAACTACTCAGGGCTTGTTCAGCAGATACTTACTAGTCTGTTGTCTTCTGGAACTATAGTGCATATTATCGAGAAACTGAAGAGGGTAAAGAAAATTGTCATTATCGGCACAACCGAGGCCTATTGATGATTCGACATTCCACAGATACTTCACAGCTGGATTTTTAAAAGAAGAGGCGTGTAACAATGCAATGGATGAAAATATATTCAAAGGGAAAATGGACTTATACTGGATATCAGAAACACTAAAATGGATAGACCGAAAACACGAAGAATTAGATTCCTACCTTCGCCAGTTTCTAACTGTGCATTTACACAAATACAGTTTGTCACGAAACACTTTACACACTGAAAATAAATATAGTTTTTTTGAAATAATGATATGAAAATAATAGCCTTTTATTCAAAATTATCCAATTTTTTTAATGCATAACAATTAATTGATTAATTATTAAGTAATTTGGAAAAAAATAACAAAACTATAAATATGTAACATAAAAAACAACAAAAACAAAGATTACTCATTTTTTAAACTGTCAAGAAACTCTTCACACAAAATACTTTCACAGTTATAAATTCAAATTTGTTTGCTATTATAAAATATCTTAAACTAATTTTAATATATAGTATGCCCTCCCTTGTGCATTGACAACATGTTGGAGCCGTTTTTTCATCGAATGGATCAACTTTGGTAGGTCATACTCAAGAGGGATCTTTTGCCATTCTTCCAGTATAATTGCTTTCAGTTGAATGCGGTTTTTGGGCTCCCTTTTTCCCACTTTTTTCTTCAAGTGGGCCCACAAATTTTCAATGGGGTTAAGATCGGGACTCTGGGGTGGTGTATCGATGACCTTGTCAAAGTTATAAAGCAGCCAAATCCCCACATTTAACTCCTTATGTTTGGGATCATTGTCCTGATAAAATTAAAATTTTGGTTTATTGTCCGTAATGAGCCGAAATTTTTCCGCACTGCTTTTTAAATTTGTTTTTAAAATTTTGAGCTACTGCTGCGCATTCATCGTGTTCTCTATAAATGATTGATTTCCGACTCCTCGGCTAGAGATGCACCCCCAAATCATAACCAAAAGTTTCCCAAACTTTACAGTCGGAATGACGTTTCGGTTTTCTAAAGCAGTTAATGGCTTGCGCCATACCCTGGGTGGACAGTCATTGTAGTATAGCATCATTTTTGTCTCGTCGCAAAATATGAAGGCATATTCTGCCGGCTGACTGATCATGTTTACAGCAAAAGTGAAGCGCTTTTCCACATTGACCGGCGAATGCATTGGTTTCTTTCTTGCAACTCTTGTATAGTACTTATGCCGTAGAATGGCCTGGCGTACTGTTTCATGTGACACAACCAAGTCACATTCTTCTTCAAGCTCCTTGGCAAGAGTCCTAACCGATATATGCGGATTTTGGGTAATTTTCCGCATGCTTAGGCGGTCCGCCGGTTTGCAAATCTTCCTTTATGGCCAAATCCACTTTTTGTTTCAAGTGCCCTTCGTTTTTCGCGCGACTTAGAACTTTTGTTTATAGTTTTTTCCTTGATACGGAAAACATGACTACCAAGTCCGCAACAGATTTACCCAATTGGTGATTATAGTAAATCAATTGCACAACGTCAAAGCTTAACCTTTTGCCAGGCATTTTAAAAATCTAACTAAATGTACACAGGTCAATATTTCACAACCAAATAAAAAGCAATGCAAAAAAAGCGCAGCATTAAACTACGCAAAATGCATAGCAAACGGTAAAACACCTTTTTTTTTCTAAGAACGAGATCAAAACAGAATTTGAAAACGAAATGTGTAAAGAGTTTCTTGACAGTGTCAAAAATTAGTAGTCTTTGTTTTTGTTGTTTTTTGTGTTACATATTTATAGTTTTGTTATTTTTTTTTTTAAATTACTTAATAATTAATCACTTTATTGTTATGCATTAAAAAAATTGGATAATTTTGAATAAAAGGCTAAAGTCAAAAAACTATTTACTGTACAGGGTCAATGAATCCCCAGACTATCTAAACTGCAAAAAGGTCTAAGAATTGTATTTTCCATTATTTCCCAGTGCCCCGTTTTTTAAATCAAAAGAACTAGGGTCAAAAATCAGGGAAACACCAACCTTCGAGAACATGGTGCACCATAATATGGAACATTGTGAAAAAAAAATTGTCTCTGATAGAATATTGGAAAAAGTCTAAGAGACCAACCAGGAACTTAATCATCATGTCACATATGGTGGATGGGGATCTTTATAAAGCTAGATCACTGCTTTAGGTCCTACTTTGGTTAAAACTGATGAGTTTATTGAAAATGACCTTATAAAGGTGTAAACTTCAAGCCCTACATGCAAAAACATTAATGAAGTTAATATGAACATTCCGTCCATAGATTATTTTAACACAAGCTCACTTTGAAGGTGTGTTTTCCGTCAAATAAAAACATTTAAAAGGTTTTTCAACAGGGACGCTACAAATGTAGAGCGACAGGGACAGCAAACGACGCCATATTTCTTGCCGCTCTTTTGACATTTCTCTTCAGTAAGATTTGCCATTTTATGATTGAAAGATATACGAGCCAATAACGAGTCGAAATTATTAAAATTTACTACCGAAATTCGGAGTCAGTGGCCTCAACGTTAAGAGCGCTACGTCCAATTTATGGTCGTCATAATCGTCCTAGCAGATCAACAATTGAGCGTCTAGTGGACAAATTTGAATCCACAGGCACAGTAAAAAATGTTCCCGTGCCAGTGAGACAAAGAAGTGCCCGTAGTGTCGAGAATATTGCTGCCGCTGAGGCTTCAGTTGAAGGAAGCCCAAATGTGTCTCTCACACGTCGTTCTCAAGCGTTGGGCATCTCTGTGACGTCGTTGTGGCGAATTTTGCGAAAAGATCTTGGCCTACATCTTTACAAGATTAAATTGACGAAAGAACTGAAGCCGCTTGACCACCAGAAGCGTCGTATGTTCGTGAATTGGGCTGAGCAACAACTTGAAAATGATTCGGATTTTCATTGAAAAATCATCTTCAGCGATGACGCTCATTTCTGGCTGAATGGCTTCTTCAATGAACAAAATATGCGTTATTGGTCAGGCAGCAATCCACACGTATTCCATGAGTCATCATTGCATCCCGAAAAAAATACGGTTTGGTGTGGTTTATGTGCCGGCGGCGTCATTGGGCCGTACTACTTCCGTGATGATCAAGACCGGCACGTTACTGTGAATGGTAATCGCTACCGTTCAATGATAACCGAATATTTTTGGCCCCAATTGGATGATATGGACTTGGAGGACATATGGTTCCAACAGGACGGCGCCACAAGCCACACAGTTAATGTCACAATCAATTTATTGGAAACCAAGTTTGGAGAACGTGTTATCTCACGAAATGGTGCAGTCGCTTGGCCGCCTCGGTCGTGCGATTTGACGCCATTAGACTATTTCCTGTGGGGCTACGTCAAGTCTATGGTTTATGCCAACAAGCTATCGACGATTGATGAACTTCGTACGAATATCGAACGTGAAATTGCAGCAGTATCGGCCGATTTATGCTTGAAAACCGTCAAAAATTGGGTTCAGCGTCTGGACTTCTGCAAGCGTGCCCGTGGTGGCCATGCAAAAGAAATCAAGTTCCTTACATAATGGCATCGAACGTAATTTCACAGGAATAAAGAATTTTATTGATATCCAAAACCGTTTTTGTTTTATTTAAAAAAAAAAAATTTTGTAGCGCTCTTATTGAAAAACTCGATACATACTCTACCCCAAGGCATATGCAAGAGAAAAACGTTGTTTTTTGTCGAACTATAACATATTTTGATAAACTGTCTGAAGAATATGTTGTGACAATGTCTATTTCATCCCTGTAACATTTTTGACCATTCCCACTTTTTGGGGATCTTAAATATAAGGATGGATGGATGTGTATTCAACGATTCACATTGTAGCCTTCTCATATATTTTTTTGTATCTATTGACTGCAACTTAACATGTATTAAGTCTAGTCTTTCCTTAAAAGAGCATCTTGTAGCCCATACTGTTGTATACAGAAAAACATTAATTTGAATATTCGTTCTAGCCACATGGGGCTGCCAGTCCGTACTGTCTTTATGAGCTTAACCTGAATTCCTAAAATATTCCACCCCGCAATTAGCGCACACCATCCATTTTCCTTTGCATCAACACAGACGAAGACGGTCCCAATAATAATATATCTCTCATCGTCTCGTCCCTAAATAAACTCACACTTGATACGTGCGCCGTTGGAGTGTAATCATAAATCGCCAAAGGACTTGGTAAATATTTCAATAAATGCACTGGAAATGTACGCCACAGGAGGTATGGGGATACCTTCAGGTGTGAAGTAGAGGTATATTCCAGTCAGAAACATAGACGAACACACTTACGCACAACGATATACAATCCCTTTTATGGCAAACAGACCCAAGGATAATGGAGCATATACATACATGTAGGGCTGGTATGATGCCCACTCGAATGGGGCTTAAATTGTACACTGAATGCTGGAAGTTGATTTGTTATTATTTCACTTAACTTGTAGGATCATTATACTCAGAGAGACTATACCACCTGCGTGGGCTTTTGTTCGTCCTACATCTACGTTGTCGTTCATTGTCGTCGTTCATCGTCGTCGACGTCCATTTTTACGTAAGTCCTTCCAAACAAGTGGCTATATATATATATATAGTGTGGCGCAAACGTATATAACCCTACGTATAAAGCATTAAATCTTTTTGTAATGTGGTAATAATTTTAGGGTAATAAATAGTATTGTACGGCAGAACGATTGTTTTCAAAAAGGCAGCTTTAGCCCTGCTGTCTGTGGAAGGATATAATGGATGGCCACCAATTGAGTGGAAGCATGAAACTCCCATAACGACCGCAAATAGGGTGCGGGTGTGGCGGATGTGAGAGATGCTTCTACATGTGGCTTCTAAGATATATAATAAACCAGAAATTTGTTCATAATAATTTCAAAGTGGTTTTAAGATATATGAACAGCAGAAGATCGCCCACGGAATAGTGTTATGGAATGCAGTTGTTACTCAACGAGTATGTGTGTTGTTCTTAGTATTTTAAGAGCGTTTTGTGATTACAGGTAACCTTTTGTAATGCGATATTGATGTGTTTATTGCTGTTTTTATTAGGGGGACTTGTTTAGCTGAGCTTCTAGAGACACACTTGATACCTGTAATCAAATAAATTTGATGTCATTCTTATTCTTAACACACCCACACAAGAGACCAGCTGATTTTTGCAGAACACGTTTTTTTATACTCTTAGGCAAAGCAATGTCCCGAAGAGCCAGAATCGAACAACTAATCCCACACTATAAATTGAAACATTGGCGATACTTGGTGTTAAAACGAAGCTTATGGATTTCAAACAAGTTTATTCAAAAATATTTCAAATTTTAATTTTCGCAAAAAAATAAATAACAACAGGTCTACCATGGTGAAGAAAGCAAGACTATTGCGTTTGATATTTTAATTGCATTTGACAGGGTTTGGCATCAAGCCCTTTTGTCGAAAATGTGTGCATTTGGAATCGATGAAAACCTTCTTCTATGTATTAGAAATTATCTTTCGAAAAATTCAATCCAACTTCTTTTGGACGGTTTTAAGTCTGCAACTCACCAAACAAATGCTGGTGTCCTTCAATAACCTCCTGTCTGCAACTTCTAATCCAATTCATTTCTTCGCTAATTGCAGTACTCTCAGCTTCTCATATTCGTCTTTGGGTCCACGTCCCTCATAGAACATCGTCAAAATATCTCCTGCCTTACATTGTTTTATCGCTATTTTAACAACCAATACTCAAATGAAATACCCAGCTGCATTCCTGCCATTCAACACTTCAGATGGAATAATCGTTATGCTATGAATGCAAATCAGTTTACCCTCAAGCCTATCTTCGAACGAACGCTGAAATATAGAGATTCGTACATAAACCGAAGGACACGAATGTGGAATGCTCTACACTACCAAACTCTGTTTTTCATTTCCATTATAACTTACAGGCATTTGAAACCAATGTGCATCGGTATCTCCTTTCTTCTTATCCCGAATTTCCTTACCGCCTGAACTGCGCCTTGAGTTCGCGCAAATTAGAAAAAAAAACTGCGTCCGACACGTCTGAATAGGCATCGAGGACTCTGTGTGGCGGAGTATTGGTGCCCATTCGCTCTACACATCTTAGCCATCTTAAAAATCCAATGCAAAGTTTCTTGACTTTCTAGATCAGGACTGTGATCATCTGGGTTTTGTAGGGATCTCCTTAGTATTTCGAGATTTAAGCTTTACTTACTTAAGTGGCGCTACAGTCAGGGATGAACCTGCCTCCAGTTGCGCACTCCAAGTTTGTTGAGTTCGGTTTCTACTTGTGCGCGCCACTTAAGGCGAGGTCTTCCTCTACTGCGTCCGACGTCTGGCTGGGAATCGAAGACTCTGCGAACCGGAGTATTGGTGTCCGTTCTTTCTACATGTCCTTGCCATCTTAAACGTCCAATGCAGAGTTTTTTGACTAGGGGTATATCGCTGTACAGCTCGCATAGTTCTTGGTTGAATCTTCGTCTCCATAGACCGTCAACGCAAACGGGACCGAAGATTTTCCGAAGAATTTTTCTCTCGAATCGACCAAGGATTTCTTCATCCGCTTTTGACATGGTCCATGCTTCAGCGCCGTAGAGCAGGACTGGGATGATCAGGGCCTTATATAGGATCTCCTTAGTAGTTCGAGTGAGGGCTTTACTACTAAATTGCCTTCTAAGCCCGAAGAAACAGCGGTTGGCAAGAGTAACTCTTCGTTTGATTTCTGAGGAGATGTTGTTGTCAGAGTTAATAGCGGAGCCGAAGTCACATGACAGCGCACTGCCTTGCCTAAATCCGTTTTTTGGTATCGAATGTGTCGGTGAGTTCGTTTCCGACCCTGATGGAGCAGCGAGAAAACTAGACATGTCTCTTTATAGTTCGTCCCTATAAATGCTGTCGTATGCGGCTTTAAAATCGGTAAATAGGTGGTGGGTATCGATTTGGACTTCTTGGGTTTTTTCCAGGATATGCCGAAGTGTAAAAATTTGATCGGTTGTGGACTTTCCTGGCCTAAAACCACACTGATAAGGGCCGATCAGGTTGTTGGTAAACGGTTTAAGGCGTTCACAAATAGGATCTTGTAGGCGCTGTTGAGAAGACTTATGCCTCTGTCGTTGGCGCAGTTCAGAGGTCTCCTTTTTTGTGGATCGGGCAAACGATGCAGAGGTTCCATTCTCAGGCATACTTTCATCCGACCAGATTTGGCTTATGAGTTGTTCGTCATCGCCGTTTAACAGTCTGCAGAAGTGGTTCTTCCATATCCTGGTATGGTGTTAATCGAGAGGTTAAGGGATACGCGTTGCGCGAAGACCTTGGCGGTCTCTTGCGATTGCAGTCCTTCAATATTAAATTTTTTCACAGTATTTATGGTTTGCTGTGGCATGGTGGATATCCGCATCCTTACCTTGGCTGCAACAAGGTAGTGGCCCCTCGGAATGTTCGGGCATCCAAAATACTGGATGCGTGCCTCTTGTCTATCGCAATCTGATCAATTTGGTTGACTGTTCGTTGATTTGGATTCTGGAGACCGCCATGTCCCCCTTATGGATATCGAGGTGAGGAAACGGTGTGCTGGCTATAGTGGCATTGCGTTCCGTAGCGAAGTCAATTAGCCTAGGTCCGTTACCAGACGTGTTGTCGTGTAGGCTATATTTTCCGACAATACTGCTAAAAATGTCTTCTGTTCCTACCTTTGCGTTAAAATCTCCCAGCACGATTTTAACATCGTACTTTGGTAGTCGCTCATAGGTTTTGTCAAGGAGCTCGTAGAAGCAATCCTTAGTTGTATCATCTCTTTCCTCCGTTGGAGCATGAGCGCTGCCGTTGACCTTTCAGTTCATCAGCCACCATCTCTGTTCAACTGGCCTGGCTTACCTTGAAATTCCTAGATAACCTTTTGTTCGAATATGTCGAAGCAGCATATCTAGGTTCGCCTGGGATGGCAGACCGGGTATTTATTACGCGCCATTCTGACCAGGGTGATTATAGTGTTGCTGTTTTAAGTCTTGTTATCAACACTCGCATATATCGTTTAGCAAGTCAAATCCGGTCGGATGAGATCAGTAGCCGATAGTTACCACTTGGATGTAAAAAAGAAGCACACTTGATGTGTAGTATGAGTTGCGAGCACTAGGCATTGCCAAGTTAAAGCCAATCAGAGTCTACCCTCGTTCTACAACACCCAAGTCCCGTAGTACCTTAATTAATATCTGTCAATGGTGACGATCTGCCCATTTCTTCGATATTATGTGTCCTTTTGTGTTAACAGCATATACTTGATCGTACCCCCATTTACTGCTAAACCCATTTTCACGTTGAGTCGTACCAATGATGTCAATATCGTCGGCGTATGCTAGTAACGGGTGATCCAAGTAGAGATCCTTTTTTCAATAGCCTTTTTTGACAGATCACGTGTGAGTCATGTCATGCTGTCATGTTATTTTTGTTTAGTATTGTTTGGCATTTCATAATGGAAAGACTTACGCGTGAACAACGTTTACAAATTGTTCAACTTTATTATGAAAATTCACGTTCTGTGAGGAATGTGTTTCGTGCACTTCGCTCAACTTATGGTCAACATAATCGGCCTACTGAGCGTACTATTCGCAACACCATCACCCATTTTGAGACCCAGCATTCATTATTGGATAATATTCGACCGAATAGACCACGTCCAGCACGCTGTGAAGAAAGTATAGCGGCCGTAGCTGAGAGTGTACACGAAGACCGTAGAGAGTCGATTCGGCGCCGTTCGCAGCAACTCGGACTGACGTATGGAACGACTTGGCGCATTTTACTTCAAGATCTTAAATTGAAGGATACAAAATACAGCTTGTGCAACAACTGAAGCCGCTCGACCTTCCCAAGCGACATCGCTTCGCTCTATGGGCTCTTGAAAAGTTCCAAGAAGATCCGACGTTTTCGAGGCAAATTTTGTTTAGCGATGAGGCCCATTTCTGGCTCAATGGGTATGTAAACAAACAAAATTGCCGCATTTGGGACGAAGAGCAACCTGAAGAGATTGAAGAACTGCCACTTCATCCAGAAAAAAAAACGGTTTGGTGTGGTTTGTGGGCCGGTGGAATCATCGGTCCATATTTCTTTAAAAATTATGCCGGTGCGAACGTAACCGTCAATGGCGACCGTTATCGTGCCATGATAACCGACTATTTGATGCCTGAAATTGAAGCTCGTGATCTCGGCACATTTGGTTTCAGCAAGACGGCGCCACTTCCCACACATCGCATCAATCAATGGACTTATTGAGAGAACATTTCGGTGAGCAAATAATTTCACGTTTTGGGCCGGTCGATTGGCCGCCCAGATCGTGTGATATCACACCGTAAGACTTTTTCCTGTGGGGATATGTAAAGTCAAAAGCTTATGCCGACAAACCCGCTTCGATTCAGGCCTTGGAGGAAAACATCACGCGTGTCATTCGCCAGTTACCAGTCGAAATGCTCGAACGAGTGATCGAAAATTGGACTCAACGGATGGACCATCTGCGACGTAGCAACGGCCAACATTTGATAGGCATAATCTTCAAAAAATAAATGCAAAGAATGTTCTTTCAAATGATAATAAACATTCTCCATTAAATTTGAATTTTCTGTGTTTTTTTCTTTAAAAAAGTAGGGAACCTCGAAATGGATTACCCTTTAGTTGCACCGATTTATAGAAAATTGTGTTTCTGGTGTTGGCTCCGGAGTTTTGCACAATCTTCTCACGGTTTATGTCAGAGAATTCACATAACATCCCGTGACTTGGGTCTGTTTATATTTCGTCTCTATAAATGCTGGCGTAAGCGGGTTCTAAATCCATGAATATAGGTGGTGGGTATTGATTTGGGGTTCATTGGTTTTTTCCACACTTCTGAAGAAGTGTGAAGTTTTAAACAGTTGCGACTTTCCTGCCTAAAACCACACTGATAAGGGCCCATCAGGTTGTTAGTTTCAGGCGTTTACATATTACAGCAGATAGGATCTTGTAAGAGATGTTGAGGTGACTTCTGTTTTTTTTTTTGTGAATCTGGCAAACCAAATATAGCTTATGAGTTGGTGAATGTTACTTAGCAAATCATCTTCACCAGATTTATAATGTCGGGGGGAAGGCCTTCATTTCCGGCAGCCTTGTTAAGCTCACGTTTTACACTTTGGTTAAACTAACGAACGTTTTTCCTGGAGTGGCGCCTCTTTATGTGTTCGTCCTGGGAATTCTGTTAGGTGGCCAACCATAACCATATGTGTGCTAAGCCACCATGTAAATGCAAAATTAAGATGCTAATCTTTATGAATGAACTTATATCTATTGTTCAATTAGCGGTTAATTTTTCACATGAGATAATTTGTAAAGACTTTTGTATAGCACTTGTCGATATCTAATCAAATTATTACCATATCCTGATATAAATCACCTTCGGTCACACCGCCAAAAAATATTATTGTGTCATGTCGTTGTGATACAACCGCACAACCTTATCGATTCTAGGAACAATCTGTTCAATTACTTTACACTATAGGACCTTTATTTTGCAAACCTCACACAAAAAAGACATCAGGCAACAGCTGACCACTTTGCGGCTATGCACTCATTACCGGTACATAAGGTCAATTATACCACTTTAACACACACAAACATGCGACTGTCAAACAGGCAGAAGAAATAATGATAAGCGACAAGGAAATGACGAAAGCAAAACGTAACACACACTAATTAACCTTACGAAACGTAGTGAGTCACATTACAAATTGCTTCCAACGTCGCCGCTTCTGAAGCCCCCGAAGCTTCTGCCATCATCATTATAGTCGTCATCATCACCACCATAACTACCACCAATTTGAGCTAATATCCTCTTTCAGGAAATTCATACTTTTCTCTGTCGCAGTCGGACGATTCATATTTTATAGGTACCATCATTCAGAGTTGCACAATGATCTGAGGATGTATGGACGTACGACGGATATAATGGTGGATGTTGGAAGCCATGGTGATCTTTGTCAGAGAGATGGGCTGCCGTTCTGCTTCCCGAATGTCTATCTGTCGTCGGTCTGACAAACGACAAGGAATCAAAGTGAAGTATTTGAGTCTATTAATTGGCTTCCGATTTCACTTTAACTGCATGTCCTTATTGGAGCCCACCATGTGTCCATTTGACAGGGGAAAAATTGGTGTAAAACTCATATCAGGACAATGGGGTTTCTTTTTATCACTGTGATATTATTTTCTGGTCATCGCTGTGGGAAGCAATTCTGGTGTCATTTTTACAATGAATATTGGATAGAGAAGTGTTTTTGTTGTAGCCACCCTTTTCAAATTTGTCATTTTGGATTGCATTCATTGGAGAATATAAATTTAACGGACCAAACATTTTTTAAATGACGAAAACAAATTAAAAACTGATTGTTAAAATTGCAGTTCGGTTTGGTACATATGCATTGCAGGAAAAAATGTTACAACATCCTTAAATTAATTGATTCATTATAAATGTGGCCCTAAATCTACCACCCTATCGAAAGAAACTACAACTGTTGCTAATAGCGATTTCAGTCTTCTACTGATTTGGTTGATTAAACAGACGCCGAATACTCGCCGAAATACTCCTTAAGAATATTTATAAATATTTATATATTAAGGTGCAGTTTTTCGGACCGCGTTCTACGCTATATGGTCAAACATTAAGCACTAAGCTACTCTATTCAAAAAGATTTAAAAAAAACACATAAACGTGAATTTTCGGTGCTTAAGGATAGTGATGCAATTATATGAGGACACAAGCGTTCTCACTCTAGCCTCTCACTATCAACTCCTACTCTCACCTCCAGCTGGTGACTGGTGGGTGCCTATTACCTCGACTGGAGATGGGGTGTTAAACCCCTGTGGAAGGTCGTTAGGGCAGCAAACGAGAGCGGGGGTTGGAGTGTCCTCTCACTTAGGCACTCACTCTTCAGGCGGCAGCGGAGGAATTCCCTAGATGGAGTTACGAAGCAACCAATAGCCTCGGAAAGGACTGATTTAATTGTTGACGACCATGCTAAACGAAAAGAGGACAACGACGTCCGTGTCTGCACCTGGAATGTGAGAACATTAAACAGGAGAGGTGCAGGCGAACAACTAGCGGAAGCCCTAAACTGCTACAAAGCAGACATTACTGCCATCCAGGAAATACGATGGGATGGGCCGGGCAAAAATAGGAATAAAAACTGTGACATCTACTATGGACCGTCTTATAGTGAGCAGAAACAGCGACTATTTGGATGCGGATTTGTTATAAGTGCCAGGCTTAGGCAAGAAGTCTTATGTTTTCAAAACATTAGCGAACGCATTGTAACAATCTGCATCAAGGCCTAATTCGCCAACATAAGCCTTATATGCGCTCATGGTCCGACGGAGCAAAAAGATGATATAACTAAGGATTGCTTCTACGAGCTCCTCGACAAAACCTATGAGCGACTACCAAAGTACGATGTTTAAATCATGCTGGGAGATTTTAACGCAAAGTTAGGAAGAGAAGACATCTTTAGAAGCACTGTCGGAAAATATAGCCTACACGACAACACGTCTGGTAACGGAATTAGGCTAATTAATTTCGCTACGGAACGAAATGCCACTATAGCCAGCACACGGTTTCCTCACCTCGATATCCATAAGGGTACGGTCCCCAGATCAACGAACAGTCAACCAAATTGACCACATTGCGATGGACAAGAGGCACGCATCCAGTATTTTGGATGTCCGAACATTCCGAGGGGCTAACATCGACTCGGACCACTACCTTGTTGTAGCCAAAGTAAGGATGCGGATATCCACCACGACACAAAAAAACAGAAATACTGTGAAAAATTTTAATGTCGAAAGACTGCAATCGCCAGAGACCACCAAGACCTTCGCGCAACGCGTATCCCTTAACCTCTCGACTCACAACATACCACCAGCATCTAATGTCGAAGAATAAAGGCAACGATGCCAACAAGCCATTAGATCAGCCGCAACTGATGTGCTAGGTTTCTCGCGGCCACCAGCAAGAAACCCCTGGTTTGATGTGGAATGCCGACAGATGCTCGCAGCCAAGAACGAGGCCTACAAGGCTAAGCTGCAGGTGAAGACGAGAGCTGTCATTGAGCTCTATAGGCAAAGAAGAAGGGAAGAACATCGGCTTTTCAGAAAGAAGAAAAAAGAGCAAGAAAAGCGCGCGATCGAGGATATAGAGAGGTGCCACTCCAGGAACGATGTTCGCAAGTTTTACCAAAGTGTAAAACGTCGAAACCAAGGATACAAGGCTCGAACAAAATCCTGTCGAGATGAACAAGGAAATATCGTTGTTGAGACACAGTCGATGCTAAGGATATGGAAGAACCACTTCTGCAGACTGTTAAACGGCGTTGACGAACAACATTCCGCTGTCAGGCAGAACGAACCATTTAATATTGGCAACGACAGTGAAAACTGCCAACCACCCGACCTAAGTGAAGTGAGGATAGCTATATCTAAACTCATGCTTAATAAGGCGATGACTTGGTAAGCAACATCCACCAACTCATAAGCCAAATCTGGTCGGTTGAAAGCATGCCTGATGAATGGAACCTCAGCATCGTTTGCCCGATCCACAAAAAAGGAGACCCTCTGAACTGCGCCAACTACAGAGGCATAAGTCTACTCAACATCGCCTTCAAGATCCTATCTGCCGTAATATGTGAACGCCTGCAACCGTTTACCAACAATCTGATCGGCCCTTATCAGTGTGGTTTTAGGCCAGGAAAGTCCACAATCGATCAAATTTTCACACTTCGGCAGATCCTGGAAAAAACCCGAGAAGTCCAAATCGATACTCACCACCTATTTATCGATTTCAAAGCCGCATACGACAGTATTTATAGAGGCGAACTACACAGAGCCATGTTTAGTTTTGGTATACCGTCCAAACTCGTCCGTTTGTGTAGGATGACGATGGAGAATTCAAGCTGCACCATCAGGGTCGGAAACGACCTCACCGACACATTCGATACCAAAAAGGGATTTAGGCAAGGCGATGCACTGGCATGTGACTTTTTCAATTTGATTCTTGAGAGGATTGTGCAAAACTCCCGAGCCAACACCAGAGGCACAATTTTCCAAAAATCGGTGCAACTACTAGCATACGCCGACGATATTGACATCATTGGTAGGACTCAACGTGATGTCATAGCCACGTTTGCTAGTATAGAGAAGGAAGCGGCAAAAATGGGTTTAGCAGTAAATGAGGGTAAGACTAAGTATATGCTGTCAACACGAAAGGATACACAACATCGACGAATTGGACAGAACGTCACCATTGACAGATATAACTTTGAGGTGGTAGTACGGGACTTTGTCTACCTCGGCTCCGCTATTAACTCTGACAACAACATCTCGTTAGAAATCAAACGAAGAATTACTCTTGCCAATCGCTGTTTCTTCGGGCTAAGAAGGCAATTTAGTAGTAAAGCCCTCACTCGAACTACTAAGGAGATCCTATATAAGACCCTGATCATCCCAGTCCAGCTGTACGGCGCTGAAGCATGGACCGTATCAAAAGCGGATGAAGAAATCCTTGGTCGATTCGAGAGAAAAATTCTTCGGAAAATCTTTGGTCCCGTTTGCGTTGACGGGCTATGGAGACGAAGATTCAACCACGAACTATACGAGCTGTACAGCGACATACCCCTAGTCAAAAAACTCCGCATTTGACGTTTAAGATGGCTGGGACATGTAGAACTAATGGACACCAATACTCCGGCTCGCAGAGTCTTCGATTCCCAGCCAGACGTCGGAACATAACAGTTTTGATTTTTAATTCAAACGCACCCTTGAACTTTTTTTTGACATGATCTGTCATTATCAAAACATAAACTAGGGCTTATAATTTAATTGTGATTAGTTTCATGTTTACGTTTGAAATTTTTAGTCGATGGTCCTAACTGCGACTTAAGCTCCCACTGTGAAACCGGGCATTTCACAGCAGAAGCTTAAGTCGTAGCTTAGTGAAGTAAAACGCAGAGCTTGAGGTTGGGCTTAAGTTTTTCAAATATCAAAGTCATTTAAAAAGTATTAAGTGACAAACTCTGGGTAATTAACTACTATGAATGGATCGGAGATGACAAATAGGAACATATCGCTGACGTATAGCTGCTGCCAATCAATAGGTATTGCCAGAGAACATTTTGACGTGTCTATAAACATAAGTTTGACCATAAAACGCAAGCGGCACAGGTCTTTAACATAATTGCCTTGCTAATTTGCCTTCGCTGTAAATGATGAGATATTATTTATTGAGTTATGCAAGATTTTCACAAATATGAA
This sequence comes from Rhingia campestris, assembly GCA_932526625.1. Lineage (NCBI taxonomy): Eukaryota > Metazoa > Arthropoda > Insecta > Diptera > Syrphidae > Rhingia > Rhingia campestris. The sequence goes on from OW052183.1 coordinate 139,849,889, forward strand.
AAAAAAAAACCTATTTTGCAGGGTTAGTTTTATGTCCATCAATAAAATAGTTATATTCAACAAAGGTGATGTGCGAATGCTGGTAATGCTGGTAACATCAAATGATGAATTTTTATCTGACAGGAGCCAACACTTAAGCCACTAATATCGGAGGCTTAAGTTGTATCAATACTTAAGTAGCTTTTACCTCTTAAGCTGGGACTGTAAAACACCAAGTTGAGTTAAAACGTAGATTATGCTTCAGGTGAGGCTTTTAAGCTCTCACTGTAAAACCGGGCATAAGAGTGCTATCTTGTTCCAGCGAGAAAACGCACCTTCTAAAAAAAAATTCCATGCCGTTCATAGGAACTAATCTCTGAGTCTAGTTTGTGGCGACTTTTGTATAAATAGCATGGCCTTAACGTTTACGATCAAATTATCTTCCTTCATTTGAAGTGCCCAAACTTCTTCGAAAAATTCTAAATTTCATCGCAAAGTTATCTTTCTCCGATTTCTCAATTACTTTGTGCTTTGGGTAAATTCAAGATGTGTGTAGGTAATTTTCTCTTAAGCTCAATTTTTACTGAATATGACTCGCTATGATTGTGTGAATTGTGTAATCTCCAAATATGTTATCCCCTTGGCAAACACATTTTTACCCATCATCCTCCCGGTATGTCATTAAGAAAATTGTCCTCTTTATTAACATTGAAGTGAATCCACATTAGGGTCCATATTTCCATATCTTTTTATAGTTGATATGTCCTCAAGGATTTTATTGCCACATTTGATCAACTAATTGTCATCTCCTAACTATAGCGCTTGATGAGGAAGAGTACGCAAATGTTGAACACCATCTCATTAAAAAGGTCAACTTAACTGTCCCAAAAACCCATTTTTTGATGTCCCATTTAATCAGTCTATGGGGAGTATATCACCTTATTTCCTTTCAAAAGGAAACCGAAAACCGGCATTAAACAAAAATCCGTATACTAAAAAAGGTTGAATCGGAGTCTCTATATATTTAGATGTAAATACTTCTTTCCATCAACTCTTACCATGTCCAACCCCCAACTCATTAATATTCCGGACATTTTTTGGCATTTCATAGAGAACTTGTCAAATTTACATATTTGAAACCTTTTTAACAACCCACACCTAGAGTTCAAATTCGAAAGAAAATCCAACATATAAACTATGAAATTTTCATCTGTATCCTTTTAGGAATCTGATGTGCGCTCATTTAATTTCAGTAAAATTCATTCAATTTCAGTAAAACTAGTGACCATACCGATAATCGGAATCATCAACAAGATACTCAGTTATCATGAAAAAAGGACACGTGCTTATATTTCGTACATAGACGTGAGTATATGAGGGATTTTAACTGAAAAGTCCATTAAATGTATTTAAAACTAAAGCAACGTATAATAATAGCAACTTTAAGGTAGATATTTTCCAAGTATTAGAAAGTATGAGAGAGTAATTTTCACATGTATCTACGAGATACGAGGTGGTATTATTCACATCGCACTGTGGAGTATTTGTATGAAAAAACCGCTCAAAAGTAAAAAAATCAGGTTGTCATAAATTTCGGTAAGCACCGCTATTTTTCAAGCTTGATAACCGATCCATCACGCATTATGCAAAAAAAGTTGCACCGCTATTGCCACTCGCCACATTATCAGTCAGAACCTAGCCATTGTTGGAGCTGCATTTATTGGTTATCTACACTTTTGTTCGCGACTCATTTTTGATTTGGTTATTGTTTTTTTTGTGTGGTGAAATTAAGAAAGAAATTATTTGATTATGGAAGTGCAAGGTATAATCGATGTTAAGATATAAAATTAGATTTTTTTGTCTGCATGATTTTGTTGTATGCGTACGGTGTTCATGAAGTCCTAATTTAATGTTTAATTTTAAGAAAACGTTTAAGATAATGGTGTTTTTGTTTGTGAGTATGTCATGATCGGGCTATAATATTGTTATGGGTATAATCCTTAGTCTCTTGGCAATCATAGACCGCAATAAAACTGTCCGCCTACGTCCGCCATTTTGTTTTATGTCACTTCGAATACTATGATAGCTTATGGTAACTTAGACAGAATTTCGTACTTGCATTGCAGATTCGTCGTTTAGTGTCAAGAGTTTTACCCGAAGGGAATTATACGATATGCTAATAGATTTTAGATATAAAAAAGTTGATGAAAAACTTTTGTTGTTGGAGGAAAAGCTTTTCCAAATTTTAAAATGTCCAATAAAACAAAAAAGTTGTGTCAGCAATGCTTTGAAATATTTTAAAAGCGATTTCAAGAAAAAATGGGCTGCTGCAAGCTATAAAGATGAAAGATTCCTTAAAACCAATGAAAAGTGGCTTCAAACAAGCATTAAACTGTCCTTTGTTAAGCCCTTGCACAAACCAGGGCGACCATCCAAACCGTTCGAAGAGCTTAGTGACTGCAGTAAGCGGCGAAAAACTAAAGACCTTCGCGAGCAAGTATCAGTCGAAGAGTTGACGTTTGCAGCCAGCGTAAGTCAGCGTACTTTAGGAAATTCTGATGCGTCCAAAATAATCAAAAAAGTTACTAACTCGCCAACCGATGCTAAAGAACTTTGTAAGCTGATTTCCTCTTCTGCGAAGCAAGTTGCAGTGAAAAAGTTTACACCTCAAGAGGCATTAGCAATATTTGTTGAAGGCGACTTTACAAGGAAGCAGTGGGAAGTGATACAAAGTGCCAGCAAAAGTATCTACCCCTGCTACTCATTGATAAAAAAGTCAAAAACTGAATGTTACCCTGATAAGGAATTCATCACAGTCACTGAAACCTGTGCAGAAATACAACTGCAAGCATTGCTTGATCACACTGCATTACGCCTTTGCAAATATGTCGAAAATGTATTAGAAACGTCTTCAGAGGAAGAAAGTAAAAATATGGTTTTGATTTCAAAATGGGGCTGTGATGGGTCGCAACAGACGCAGTATAAGCAGAAATTTAAAAACATATGAGAAGGCTACAATCCGCTGTGCGGATCGTTGAATACCCTATCCCATCCTATCCATAAAACTAAAATCCCCAAAAAAGGGGACATGGCTAAAAACACGATGTGGATAAATAGAAAAAATGATATAGTGACAACAAATTCTTCAGACTGCTTACAAAACACTTTAACGGTTCTACATAAGACAAGGTTTTCTTTGCATATGTTATGGGGTAGTGTATAAAAAAGGTTTTTATATAAAAACGCCCCCAAAAAGTGGGTGTGGCTTTAAATGGTATATAGACGAAATGTTCATATTAATAATGTTAATGATTCTGCATCAAAATTTTTTTCGAAAAATTTAAAATTTGACCGAAAACAGTTTTTTATTGAAAACGCCCCCAAAAAGTGGACGTGGCAAAAAACTTTATATGGACGAAATATAGATATTAATATTGTCTAAATATGTTGTTCAGAAACTTTTTTAAAATTCCTTAGGGTTTGGTCAAAAACTGAGTTTTTCTTAAAAGGGGGCGTGGCAGTGGGCGGATTTCAAAAATTTTTACACTTGTTCTGTAGGCAGAGACGAGGATCCTATATACCAAATTTCATTATCCTAGCTCAAAATTTAAGGCCTAAAAATCGGTGACGTACAGACGGACGGACGGACGGACGGACGGACGGACGGACAGACAGACATGGCTTAATCGACTCAGCTAGCGATTCTGAGTCGATCCATATACTTTGAGGTATATGTAGCAAAATTATTTCTCTATGTTACAAACTAAGTATCAAAACTAATATACCCCTATGGGATAGGGTATAAACAGCACTGACAGTGATGCTAATATTTTTCAAAGCTCACTCGTTCCTCTGCGACTTGCTGTAATGATTGATGGCGAACAGAAAAAAGTCATATGGCAAAACCCAGTCGCTTCTTCTCCCAGATTTTGCAGGCCTATACGCATAAGCTTCATTAGTGAATCTAAGGATGTTACCAGAGATGAAATCAATTTAATTGAAAACCAAATTGCGCATCTCAGAGAAACAGAAGTAATCAGTTATAATAAAATAGCAAAACTAAAGCATACCATGTTGCTTACAATGGGTGACGGCAAAGTGTGCAATGCTGCTACAGATACTGCCTCTACTATGAGGTGCTATATTTGTGGACAGACTTCTAAGGATTTCAATAAGTTTATTAAAACTGAGCAAGTCAATGTAGAAGCACTAAAGTTTGGACTCTCAATTCTTCACGCACGGATTCGCTTTTTCGAATCGCTTCTCCATTTAGCTTATAAAATACCTTTAACCACTATCCCAGGAGGCACGAACTCTTTTGATCCCAAGCGAGCTGCCTATGCCTCTAGAAGACGATAACAACAGAAGTTTGGACGATATTGAAGAAGAAGAACATGTAGAAGACCTTTCACCTTCAGATTCTGATAAAACACATTTTCTTTAAAATTCTTCATAATATTTCAGAATAAACAATTAATTTTCATAATATGTTGTGTTTCAATTGATTTATTTACAAAAAAAATCATAAAATAATTTTGAGCGGTTTTTTCATACAAATACTCCACAGTGGCATCGTACTGTTCCACCATCGTATTTATGTATACTTGCATATTGTGTGGACTTCAAGCCATGTCTATAGTACGTGCGTATTTTTGTACATTTTTTTAAGACAATAGGATAATAGTGATGAAAATACTCAAAGTCTTGTTTAAGGGTAAGAAGTGAAAAATATCATTTTCATCTCGCATATGAAAGATGCGACGAAAACGTCGAAGGGAATATGAAAATTCTTAAAAGAAAAAGAAAGTCCACGGAAGCCGTCATCAGCACGAGTGCAATATGTTCTTGTAGATAAATCTGCATACCCTAAGCATCACAGATATGCAGAATAGTTTCGGCAAAAAGTTGGCAAAAACAAGAAAACACAACAAACACACATGACATTGCATCTAGATTCAGATTTTTTTTGTGACTTTTATGGGACAACAAATTGTTAAGGAAGCTAAGAGCGCTTTAACACATTGTGAGCACTGAGCTAAGGGTGAATTTAAACCCCTTTTCTTGGTTATTCATCATGCCATAGAAATTCCTTTCAATGTCAGTGCAAAACACTGAAAAGAAGGTATCCTTTCGGGTTTTCCTTGGGAAAATGTTGCAAATTCATGAGTGCCTTCAAATGTGTTGTAGGTATGCTCGGTTCTAGAATTTCTTGTTGTGTAACTTAAGTGAGAGAATGACTTACGACTATGTATCCATGTAATGTGGTGATGCACTTTTTTGCATCGAGGACTATGAGCACTCGTATGTGTACACTTCTTTCAGCGGCTCGTTGCTATTACGTACTTTATTCCGCTAAGGATTTTTTTCCCTTTACTATGCGACGAGAGAGAATTTGATTTCTGCTCGGTTGAAGAAAAGCGAATTTACGAGAAGGGTTGTTATTCATTTCTTGAAGGGAAGCAGGGAGGAATACATTTGGAAAATTATCCAGAATTGAATGCTTTGAAGGGTTTGCATTATAAAGACTTTTTAATCTGATGAAGGCTGTCATTGGAAAATGTAAAATTAAATGCGATGGGATTTAAGTAGACGTGGAATATGTGCGAAGTGGAATTATGCATTTTTATTTATTGAAGTGATCTATTTTGTATTAGTCGTACATATTAGAAAAACCTATCTAACGGGTGGTTAAATTTACAGGGCCAATGTTGAATGTGAATCACACCTAAACGTCAAGGTTGTTTCTACATTTCATTTGTCATTTCTCAATTCCAGGCTAATTCAATTTGAACCATGGAAAGATACGCAATCGAGCAACGCTTTAAAGTTATTCAGGCTTATTATGAAAATGGGCGTTCAAATCAAAATGCATAGGTATCATGCACTTCGTGATTTTTTCGGTCAATTTAATCGTCCAAATGTGCGTACAATCGGAAAAATCGTGCAAAAATTTGATAAAACCGAGTCTGTAGGAGATGTGATACACCAGTGCATGCTCGTACAGCTCGTACTGCAGAAAATATTGCTGCTGTTCGCGATAATTTGGCTGATGAGCCGCATTTACTAGTCGTTGATGAACATTATGCATAAGACTTGCATTTACACGCTTACAAGATGTAATTGCGACTAAAGAACTAAAGGCTCTTGACCATTTCAAGCGTTGTTAATGGTCAGAATGGTGGCAAGAAATGGCAACAGTGGATGATCAATTTTCGAAGAAAATCATCTTCAGTGATGAGGCACATTTTCACCTCAGTGGATTCGTCAATAAGCAGAATTGTCGCATTTGGGCGAATGATACTCCAAGAGTGATTGCCGAAAAACCAATGCACCCACAAAGAGTGACTGTTTGGTGCGGTTTATGGACTGGCGGCATCATCGGACCGCATTTTTTTCAAAATGAGGCCGGTCAGGCTGTAAATTGCGTTCGCTATCGTGAGATGATAACGAACTTTTTATGGCCCGAATTTTAAGATATGGATGTGGACGATATGTGGTTTCAATAACCACACAGCTAACGACACAATGGCTCTTTTGCGCGACAAATTCAATGCCCGTGTTATCTCACGTGGTGGCGATGTCATTTGGCCGCGAAGATCATGTGATTTGACACCGTTGGACTTCTTTCTTTGGGGTTATTTGAAAGAAAAGGTGTACGTCGATAAGCCAGCAACAATGCAAGAGCTAAAGGATGAGATGATTCGGCTGCACAATAACGGCATAGAACCTCAATTAGGCCTCAGAGTCATCGAAAATTTGGACCATCGGATGGAGGTGTGCCGCTGAGGTCGTGGCTCCTATTTGGCCGATATTTTTGAACTATACCAATATGATCATAATAAAAAAATTCCAAAAATTTCCTCAATAATTTGTGTTTTATTCAAAATCAACATCGGCCCTTAAAATTTAACCACCCTTCATATTATATACAAACTCGCACTACGGGGTTTCATTTGCCTTTTTTTCATTTGGTAAATTTCTTGTGGTGGAAAAAATAATAGAAACAAATTCTGTTCATGTCGATTATTAATGAAATAACAAGTTTCAGAAAAATTATGAAAATTTAAAATATACAAGCTGGTGCAAAAGTAATCCTCCTATCAGAAAATGCTATAAATTTTGCGATTGGCCCCTAATGTCAGTTCTGTTTTGACATTTGTGTAGTAAACACATCCGAAATACACGTTGATAAACAATGTTACGCTACACTGCTCCAGAACGCGGAATATTGGTGACTATTTATTTGAGCAATAATCGGTCGGTGACTTTAGCACAACGTGAATTTCGTCGCAGATTTCCTAGCCGTCCAACGCCTACTGGTGAAACACTGCGACGTTTAGCCGCTCGCCTCGAAGAGACTGGCACAACACGAGATGCTGCCAGGCGTGGCAGACCCCGGAGTAGCCGTGTAGCGGACCTCTCACATTTTTATTTTCGCATTTTCCATTATTGTCATTATTATTAATTTCATTATATTAAAAAAAAAAATAAATAAATCATTTTACTTTGGTTTTTGAAATACAACGGCAGAAATCAGAACAGATTTCGCGTATGGCGAATTTCCCGAAAGCCGCTGTATGGACTACGAAGGAAGTAGCCTAACACGTTCCACTCACACCCACAAACGCAGACATATAAAAGGCCAAAGTGTCACGATTGGAAGTCTCTTTTTTTTTGGACAGTCTAAAGTGTGGTGTGCGCAATTATTTAAACCGCGAGTGTAAGACGGAAAATTAGTATTTTTGGCACAGGCAGTGTCTAAGACCTGTTCAGGGGAGCTACCAGAGCAACATTATATAGGCGCCGTATACGTCTCAAACCACCCAGACGCGCAGCGTCCCAGTCTACGAGGAGATTGACCACGTTTTCTTCTCTGCATCACTTGGTGTCAGTGTGCTCCATCTGTTCAGCCGATCGATGAAACAAACAAACACATAACCTCTTACAACGCCATATCCCATCTTGAACGCAATCCACCGCACCACTCAGCAAGCACTACGAAAATCGTTTGATGCTCTAGTGCTACGTCTCAAACCACCCAGACGCGCAGCGTCCCAGTCTACGAGGAGATTGACCACGTTTTCTTCTCTGCGTCACTTGGTGTCAGTGTGCTCCATCTGTTCAGCCGATCGATGAAACAAACAAACACATAACCTCTTACAACGCCATATCCCATCTTGAACGCAATCCACCGCACCACTCAGCAAGCACTACGAAAATCGTTTGATGCTCTGGTGCTACGTCTCAAACCACCCAGATGCGCAGCGTCCCAGTCTACGAGGAGATTGACCACGTTTTCTTCTCTGTGTCTTTTGGTGTCAGTGTGCTCCATCTGTTCAGCCAATCGATGAAACAAACAAACACATAACCTCTTACAACGCCATATCCCATCTTGAACGCAATCCACCGCACCACTCAGCAAGCACTACGAAAATCGTTTGATGCTCTGGGGCTACTGCAGGCACAAACGCATTGACAGACGCAAGCCACTTCCAGCGCACGCTTCGATATCAGTGTGCTCAGTTCCATTCAACAACGAGCTGAAACCTTTGACTGGAGATCAAAAATCCTTCGCAGATCACCCTCCCAAGAGGAGCACGGTTTTTGTCACGATCGTCAAAAGATCGATCAATCACATCTTTAGTCTGCAGTCATCCCTCCACGACGTCCTGGATTATTCATTAATTAAGTGTGTGTTATTGTGTGTGTCCGAAAGTAGTTATGTATAGTTCTAGTGTAAGGTTAAAGAAAGGTCATCTTATCTAGGTTATTATAAAATTAACTATCACGGTAAAGGTATGCCAACAAAAAATAGATATACATACTTAAATCGTCCTTTTAATCCATACTTTTTTTCTTTATATACAGCTGAAGCATTTATATAGTAAGCTAAAAGATCGATTTGTGCGCACATCTTCGACGTCAACAACACCATCTTACATATAATCATCATCAATAACATAAATGAAGTAAGTCTTTAGAATTTAAGTGTATATCTATTGTGACGGCATATAGATCGCATAAACATATACCCCCCTATTAATAAAAAATCACTATCCGCTCCTTAACACACGAGTTATGTAGCTTACGGATAGTGAGCTTATCCGTTTACTATCTTTTGTTATTAATAAATATATTTTATATAAATGTTTGTTATCCGCTCTCTCTCATAAAAATCCCGACAGAGCATGGCAGCACTTTACTAAAAAGTATTTAAAATAATACGATTCAGGTATACGTATGATAAAATAAAATAATAAAAAGTACGATAATGTGAGTAATGTACATGTATGTGTTAAGTCAATGAAATCGAGAAAAATATTTTTGAATTAAAAAGCGAAACGTCATCTCACAAATATTAAAAGTTATCCGCTCCTTATACACGAAATTCGATGAGTTAAGTTATCCGTTGTAGAAATGTTTTTATTAATAAGAATTACAAGTTAACCGATGTGTTAGTGCTAACTCACCGTTGTTCGTTGTTTATTAATAGGGGGGATAATATATAAAATGTTATAAAACCTAAAATATCTAAAACAAGTGACTACCTAACCTAAATTATATATATATATATATATATTCAATCACATTCATTGAATGGACCTAGATTTCGAATCATATTAAGCTTACTAAATTAAAAATTCACTACGGGATACTTAAGCTATCTATTATATCGTAAGCTGACCCCTAGAGCGTACATATATAAATCTGTAGATATACCTTACATATGTATCGATAACCTTGAACTATTATCAGAATTTTCCTTTTTTTTATGAATACATCACTTTCTAAAGCAATTTAATACCTAACATAAACTACGTACACATATACAATTACAATCATGCATTTCACCTAGATTTAAAAAAAACATATTAGCTAATTAAATGAATTAAATTCCTATTTTTACTTTATATATATTTACCTATAATATTTACCTAATCTCATCAGAATTTGAACCTTTGTTTTCTTGAATATCATATCAAAATAATTTCCATTCAATGAAGTGCTCATTCCTGAGTACAATTTCTATTCTTTTACATGGATTTGACTTTCTCTTACGCTCTCTTTAATTAAAAACTATTATCTGTAATAAATACAAGAAAAAATGAAAACTCCTGTTTTATACATTCCGTGTGCTTTGACGATCGAAGTCATGAAGTCATAAGTTGTTTACATTTTGGCTATGCAGGTAATTACGGGTAAACTCAGCATGTTTTGAAGGTGTGACGTATACATCGTTTTGGGGCTACTACAACAGAATTACCGGCGCGTAGTGGCCATGGTGTTGTTGACGACTGTCAATAGCAGTGGGTGGGCCAAGCCGAAGAAACAGCGCGATTTTTTTTTGCTGCTCAGTCAAGACATCTGACTATTTCTCTGCACTTCCAATTCGTTTACCCCCTCTTTATTTTCTTATTTTTATCTATTTCCCAACTTATTTTTATTTCTCTTCTTTGATCTTTGGACAAGTAGGGCGATCTTTTTATATTTTTTTTGCATCTGTACCGAGTGGTATAGATGTATTGGCACGTAAATATTTGTAGTGAGTAGTTGGTAGCAGAAAGACCCCCCCATCCGACGAGATTTAGTCCGGCAACCGCGAGCGTGCCAAACCACTGCTACACAGAGACATTAACAACCCCTATACTCTCGGCTCTGCTACAGCCGTTCTGCAGAGAATATTGCTGCTGTAGCCGAAGATGTCATGGAAGCGCCGTCGAAATCGACCAGACGACCGACGTGCCACGCAAATGGGTATCAGTCGACGGTCTTTACAGCGAATTTTGGTACAAGATTTGAAGATGTTTCCGTACAAAGTCCAGACGGTGCATCAGCTGTTAGCTGCTGAACGCCAATCGCGTCTAACATACACTCAAGCCATCCTTAATCACCACCAAGAGGAAGATGATTTTTCATCAAAAATAATCATGAGTGATGAGGCCCATTTCCATCTTAGCGGGTACGTAAATAAGCAAAATTCTGCTTCTGGGGCACTGAAAGCCCGCGTGTAACCCACGAAAAGCCATTACACCCGCTCAAAGGCCCTGTATGGTGTGCTGTTTTCGCTGGAGGAGTCATCGGACCTTTTTTATTCGAAGACGTCGCGGGCCAAACGGTTACTGTGAATGGTGAGCGCTACAGAGCAATGATCAACGAGTTCTTTTTGCCGCAACTTGATGAATTGGGATTGGAAAACATGTGGTTCCAACAGGACGGTGCAACGGCACACACTGCACGTGCCACAACCGATATGCTGAAGGATGCATTTCCCGGGCGCCTAATCTCCCATTTTGTCGATTTGCACTGGCCAGCAAGATCGCCTGATTTGACCGCTCCAGACTTCTTTTTGTGGGGCTTTTTGAAGTCGCGGGTTTATGTCAACAAGTCTCAGACTCTTGCAGCTCTTGAAGACAATATCCGTCAAGAATGTGAGGACCTATCGCCGGAAGTTTTGGCCAAAGTGATGGAAAATGCCATAAAAAGGGCTAAAATGACAATCAACTGTGGCGGCGGCCATTTACATGACATCATATTCTCGACTTGATGTAAAAAAAATTAAAAGACCAAATAAAAATAATCCACAAGATGAATCAAGGTTTTTCATTTTTTTTTAATTACAGCAAAAAAATATCGGAAGGTTATTTTTGCGACACCTTGTATTACATATATATCAAGTGGTGCCAAGGGTAATTTATCATTAATTTTAGAATTTTATGTTGAGCTATTTGTACTTGTCATCCATAAAGCAAAATTGCCTGAAAAATTACCTTAAAGATTATTATTTTGTTTTCTGTAGAACGCAATGAGTTTCTATTGATGAATGGATACAACATTCTAGTGGCGAATGATATTTTCTGTAGTGTTCTTGTAGTATGTTCCTTAAAGGTTAATTTCGTGTCCAAGTAAATACCTAAATATCTTACGCAATGCTCCCATCTAATGACTATTCCATTTACCTGAATTGGGTTATTAGGTAGGAAACAAGACTTTCTTTTTCGTTTTAAAACAAATTGCTTGAATTTTACTCTCGTTCAGTTTTATTTTCCATTTTTTGTAGTATTTTTCAAGTATTTTCATCGCATTATTTAAATTCCTTTTAATCGTAAAAGCGAACTCATGAGATGAAAATATTGCAGTATCATCTGCGAATATAGCAGAATTACAATTAGGCAGTTTTGGGAAATCTGCTGTAAAAATATTGTACAGTAAAGGACCAAGAACAGAACCTTGCGGGACACTAGAATGCAATGATACTAGATTATATACACCACTATTAACATGGACTTTAAAACATCGACAAGATAAGTAACATTGGACTATTTTACAAACATAAGGAGGAAAATTTAACAGTATCATCTTATATACATGGCCAGCATGCCAGACAGTATCAAAAGCCTTTTCAATGTCAAGTAAAATCATACCAGTCGATTTTTTAACTGCACGATTCTGCTTTATATATATTTGCAAATTCTAAGCACTTGTTGGGAAGTACTGTGGTAACGCCTAAATCCAAATTGTTCTAATGGATAAATATCATTGTCACATATAAATTTTGTTATTTTTTCCTTTAGCACTTTTTCATAAATTTAGCTTAGGTTGCTTAGCAAACTTATTGGTCTATAGCTCTCAGGGTTTTCACTGGGCTTGTCAGCTTTTATAATAGGCACAACTTTTGCTAGTTCCCATGCTACGGGGAAATATTCCATTTTCAAACAAGCATTGATTAAGAATGCTAGGTGTCTGATTCTAATTTTTGGCAAATACTTTATGTAAAGATTTTTTTATAAGATCAATACCCCCAGCTTCTTGTAAACGTAAAGAATTGACAAAGAATTTTATGTCTTCTTCATTGACGTACGTAGCGGAAGGGGCTTGATTTGAACATTCTAAGAAGAATGTATGAATCGTATTATTGACTAATGTGGTTGTTTCACTATCACCTAAGTTATCTGAAGCAACATGATTATTTGCGAAAGCAAATGCATTTGCCTTCTCAGTGTCAGTGAAGAAATTTCGTCCTGAAGTCTTGAGTACAGATACTTGTCTTTATTTTATTTTTTACTATCTTCACTAAATTCCAAAATGGTTTTCCGTTCTTATCCAGGGCAAGAAATTTTTTATTCCATGATTTATTACGATGGTCCGCGATATGTTTGGAAATTAGCTTATTAAAATATGAAACTTCTCCTTTATATATTGGTTTATAGTTAATTATTTATTTTCTAACTCCTAAATTCATTTAATTTTTCTACGAAAGTTTCTCTTGATGTGTCACCCCAACCAAAAATTTTATTTCTATTGTATACGTCAATTAAAGTGGCATTTAACTCTATTTATATTACATCTGTATATAAAAATAAATATGTCACACATTTTTCTTATAGTATTTCCGAGTACATATGTATTCTGTTTTGAATTTAAAAAAAGGCCTTAGAAATAAATATCTTTCTATCTATCATTCTTTAAAATGTTAATTGATCTCCTAATTACGTTTTTGGTTGCATGTTTGTTTCATGGTCGCTTATTTTTAATTCATTTTCAACTTTCACATCAATTAATTTTATATAAGATGCCACGTTATCCAACAAAATTCTTGAAGTCGCACCTATTCGTGTAGGTTTTTCAACCATTTGTGTACATATATTTTCTATAAACAAACACTCAATAAGGTTAACACGAGTTCTGCAAAGGACATTTTCGTTGCAGTCTTTCCAAATTAAATTTTTTCGTAGTGTTTCGAATTTATTGTGGCGTGCTGGATATCAGCATCCTTACCTTCGCTGTAACAAGTTAGTAATCCGAATGGATGTAAGCCCCTATAAAGGTTCGGACATGCTCTTGTCTATTGAAATGTGATCAATTTGATTGAGCGTTCATTGGTCTAGAGACCGCCATGTTCTCTTACGTATCTCAATGTGAGGAAACCGTGTGCTGGATATATTGAAATTTCTTTCCACAGCAAAGTTAATTAGTAAAAGAATTGACAAATTAGTAAAAGTCATATAAGCCATGCTCTGTGTACTAATAAATTTGTTTTTTCTTCCGACCTGTGCGTTTAAATCTACTACGATTTTCAGTAGTCGCTCAGAATTTTTGTATCAGGAGTTTAAAGGAACAGTCTTTCGCAATGTTATCTTCTTCCCACGAAGGAGCATTAGCGCATATTTGGTTTATGTTTGCGATTTTTATCTTGATTGTCACATGCATTTTGCTAATATCCTCGAATCAAAAATCATTTGCTTATTACTTTCGCCTATTACAAATCCGCATCTAAATAGTCGCTGATTCTGCTAAATATAACACGGAACTTATTAAATTCTACAGTTGGTCATTATTCTTTGTCCAGCCCATCCTACCGTTTTTTTGGATGGCAATAATGTCTGCTAGGTATTTGATTGCCTATTTTTTGAAAAGTATTCTTACATTACAGTTGCAGATACGAACGTCGTTTTTATACCCTATCCCATAGGGATATATTAGTTTTGATACATAGTTTGTAACATAGAGAAATAATTTAGCTACATATACCTCAAAGTATATGGATCGACTCAGAATCGATAGCTGAGTCGATTTAGCCATGTCTGTCCGTCCGTCCGTCTGTACGTCACCAGTTTTTGGGCCTTAAATTTTGAGCTAGAACGAGTGTAAAGCAGAACAAGTGTAAAAAATTCTGAAATCCGCCCACTGCCACGCCCCCTTTTCAGAAAAACGTAGTTTGTAGCCAAACCGTACGGAATTTTAAAAAAAAACGTCTGACAAGCGTAGTAATATCTATATTTCGTTCATATAAATTTTTTTGCCACGCCCACTTTTTTTTAAAATATTTTTACACACATAGGACTTAGTCCTTGAAGGTTATAAAACCCAGTGATGCAAGGAAGGAAAATGGTTTGTAGATAGTTAGAGATTGTGAGTAGGTGGGAAAAGAGTGAGGTGACGATGCGCGTTAATTTTGAATCTTTGTAGATTGTAGTCATCTGGAAAAATTGAAGAAGGCAAGCTATTCCATAATCGTGAAGTGTGGTTAAGAAATGATCTTCTAAATTTTACTGTGCTGCCGAAAACAGGCTCTATGCAATATGGGTATGCAGAAGAAGCCGCACGAGTATTTCTATTAAATAGACGTACAGGCGGGATACAACTATATATTTCGTCGGAACATTTATGGTGAAAGTAACGGTAAAGAAGCGCAAGGCATCCAACATTCTGCCGGTGTTCGAGCGAATGAATTTCGCTACAAACTGATTGGTTGTCAATAAGTTTGATAGCATGACGTTGGACTTGGTCAAGTAGGCTCAAGCAAGTTGCAGGAGCACCCGCCCAGATGTGCGTGTTATATTCGAGTTTTGGACGAATGTAGGCTTTATATAGATATTAGCTAAATCCGATGGAGTGAAGAATCGTTTGCATCGTTTGAGAAATCCTAGGCATCTAGCACCACCTTTTGCAGCATCTATAACTTGCTGGTTGCAACGAAGGTCTGGGCTAATGTACATGCCAAGCATAGACAAGCCATTGGATTCCTCAACTTCAACGCCTTCCATTTTAAGTTTAGCTACATTTGTATCCTGTTTCAGAGATAGGAGACAGCACTGAGTTTTTGACGCATTAAACTCAACCCGGTTGTTGGTACCCCAATTGATAATTGTATCTATGTCGGAGTTGAGTTCAGTCGCTGGCGTTGTGACTCGACGACGTGGGGTTCTTGTCGCGGAGTTGTTAGAGAGTAAACGAAGTCAAGAGAGGACTGAGCCTTGGAGTACTCCATTGTTTGTTGTATTGATCGGTTACTTAAAAAACTCGTAATCCAAATTATAAAACTGTTACCGACACCGAAAGACCTAAGCTTATTAATAAGAGCGCTAAGCCACACTCTATCAAAGGCTTTTGAGATATCCAGAGCAATAATTCTACATTCACCGAAATGGTGAATGCAACGATTTCATTTTTCACTTAGATAGACCATAAGATCACCTGTGGAACGTTGTTGACGAAAACCATACTGACGGTCACTAATGAGATGATTTTTTTCTAGATAGCTCATGAGGTGGTAATTGACTGTACTCTCCATGACCTTAGAGAGTACTGACGTTAGAGCTATGGGTCGGTAGTTTGAAGGGGAGGTTTTATCGCCCTTTTTTGGAATCGGCTGAGCATGCGCAAATTTCCACCTATCTGGAAATATTCCTGCAAAGTACGAGAAGTGGAAGAGTTTGCGTAGAGGTTTGGCCAGAGGGGAAGAACACCTCTTCAGCACAAGGGGAGGAATTCCATCTGGACCTGAAACTTTATTTTGTTTGAGATCGTTTAGAGCTCTAGCAACTGAAAGGGTTCGGAAAAATATTTACCCTTTTGAAATCCGCCCACCGCCACGCCCCCTTTTTAGAAAAAAGTATTTTTTGGCCAAACCGTAAAGAATTTTAAAAAAGTGTCTGAGCAGCATATTTAAAGAATCGTAATATCTATATTTCGTCAATATAAAGTTTTTTGCCACCCCCACTTTTTGGGGGCGTTTTTAATAAAAAAAATTGTTTGGCCAAATTTTAAAATTTTCGAAAAAAAATTTGACGCACAATAATTGGTAGTTTTAATTTGAACATTTCGTCAATAGACCATTTTAACCCACGCTCACTTTTTGGGGGCGTTTTCCTACAAAAACCAAGGCATATGCAATAGAAAAACGTTGTTTTTTGTCGAACCTCAAAAGGCTTTGATAAACTGTCTGAGCAATATATTGTGACAATGTCATTTCCTGTATTTAATCGCCATAAAGCCCACATTTAGAGGATATTATATTAAAGATTGGATGGGATAGCCGATAGGGTATTCAACGATCCGCACAGCGGATTGTAGCCTTGTCATATTTTTTTCGTTTAGTTTCGTCAATAACAATTCAGACCTTTTCGAGGGTCTTCGTTGTGGCATTCAAATATTAATAGCAATTATTGTAGATATGAGTATAATTTAGTCATGGTATCTCAAAATCAAGAACAATGTTATGTGCACCAAAATAAATTTCTTTTAGCACCTCAAACCAACCAACCGATGAATTCCGCCAAAAAAGGTCCAGTCATCCTATACCTTTTGCTTCAAATAGAGTTGAAACTGCAAATCTAAGCTCAAAACTACAAAAAACCGTCTAGCAGACAAATAGACAAAAACTAAGAAGAAAAAAAGAATATTTACTGAAAATGAAAAACAGAACAGAAGGATGTAGTACAAATATCTCTGAGAAATATGAATATAAAAAATATATTTAAACTTAGAAAAGATACCCACTTTCTCTCTCACCAAGAGCAGGTCTTGGTTCTGCCATTTTCGCTTTGCCATACACAAGTGCACCGACACTACCAGTGCCAACTGAAGAACTGCAGACGAATTCTTTAATATGGAAATATCCAGAGTGCTGCATTGCACTTCTGTTGAATTCGGTGTTGGTGACGACGACAACGACGATGGTGATAGCGGAGTGCTGTGATAGGCAGAGGGTACTGTACTGTACTGTATTCTTACTGTACACGTCCCGCTTTTTCTTAGGATGCAGAACAGATGTATTATGGCCTTTGTGTGCACAATGGAGTATCCTAGTTCGATTGTTACCGGGGCTGTATTCGGATATGTCTTGTGTGTTTTGGATGAAACTTATTGTTCAAAGTAATGCCCGGGGATAAATAAATTCCTTTCAAAGGACGTGGATGCACATGACAAGGAATTCTCCAAGTTTGACAACTTCCCTTCAGGGAAATGTATTGTGAAAATGAAAATTGTTGTAATGTTTCGGATTATGCATATATATATATGCGGCTTTATTGATAAAAAGTAGCCCACTGAGGATAGCCGAGTGATATCAAAAGAACTGTACAAGAACATGATCATGGATTGTACTTGACTTCAAAAGTAATTGAAACGGATGTCTATTGAATGGTTAGACAGGGTGGTCGACAAGTAAATTATTGATTTAAATGTTTTATGTTATGGAAATATTTATTCAAACTGGGAAAATAATGAGTTCGGGTTGTTTTTATTTTATTTGTTTAAGGCAACATTGAGTGTTTCAAAATGTACACAAGATTTGAATTTGCTGCCGTTATGTGCGATAACTTGTTGGAAACAAAAAAAAATAATGAAAAAAGTTTGACAGCTTACAGTTTAGGGTTAGTAAAAATGTGGCATTATCTGAAAAAACAGCGCGTTGTCAGGGTTAAACTATGCTTTGAAAATAATGAAAGTTTGGCTACCATAGTTAAAAAATCATCCCATGCGATGAACCTCATTTTCAACCTTATGGATAAGTTAATTGTGTTGTTTGCAATCAAAGACCAACGATGTTGTTCGTAAGAGAGTACTTTAATAACTAACTAGACAATAGGATAACAAATGTCTCATAGCTTATACCGGGTGATCCAAGTAGAGATACTTTTTTCAATAGCCTTTTTTGACAGATCACGTGTGAGTCATGTCATGTTGTCATGTTATTTTTGTATAGTATTGTTTGGCATTTCATAATGGAAAGACTTACGCGTGAACAACGTTTACAAATTGTTCAACTTTATTATGAAAATTCACGTTCTGTGAGGAATGTGTTTCGTGCACTTCGCTCAACTTATGGTCAATATAATCGGCCTACTGAGCGTACTATTCGCAACACCATCACCCATTTTGAGACCCAGCATTCATTATTGGATAATATTCGACCGAATAGACCACGTCCAGCACGCTGTGAAGAAAATATAGAGGCCGTAGCTGAGAGTGTACACGAAGACCGTGGAGAGTCGATTCGGCGCCGTTCGCAGCAACTCGGACTGACGTATGGAACGACTTGGCACATTTTACGTCAAGATCTTAAATTGAAAGCGTACAAAATACAGCTTGTGCAACAACTGACGCTGCTCGACCTTCCCAAGCGACATCGCTTCGCTCTATGGGCTCTTGAAAAGTTCCAAGAAGATCCGACGTTTTCGAGGCAAATTTTGTTTAGCGATGAGGCCCCTTTCTGGCTCAATGGGTATGTAAACAAACAAAATTGCCGCATTTGGGACAGAGAGCAACCTGAAGAGATTGAAGAACTGCTACTTCATCCAGAAAAAAAACAACAGTTTGGTGTGGTTTATGGGCCGGTGGAATCATCGGTCCATATTTCTTTAAAAATTATGCCGGTGCGAACGTAACCGTCAATGGCGACCGTTATCGTGCCATGATAACCGACTATTTGATGCCTGAAATTGAAGCTCGTGATCTCGGCGACATTTGGTTTCAGCAAGACGGCGCCACTTCCCACACATCGCATCAATCAATGGACTTATTGAGAGAACATTTCGGTGAGCACATAATTTCACGTTTTGGGCCGGTCGATTGGCCACCAAGATCGTGTGATAACGGTCTAACGGTGTGAGTTAGACTTTTTCCTGTGTGGATATGTAAAGACAAGAGCTTATGCCGACAAACCCGCTTCGATTCAGGCCTTGGAGGAAAACATCACGCGTGTCATTCGCCAGTTACCAGTCGAAATGCTCGAATGAGTGATCGAAAATTGGACTCAACGGATGGACCACCTGCGACGTAGCAACGGCCAACATTTGATAGACATAATCTTCAAAAAATAAATGCCAAAGAATGTTCTTTCAAATGATAATAAACATTCTCCATTAAATTTGAATTTTCTGTGTTTTTTTCTTTAAAAAAGTAGGGAACGTCGAAATGGATCACCGTTTATACTTCTTGTCAGAAATTGAAGACCGATTTTCTCTTTTCAACCGCTATGTCTACGAGATAAGAAGGCATTTTAGAAATGAAGCCAAACGGTCGAACTACTAAGGAGATCTTTTAAAGGTTGTTTCATTAGAGACTTCAAACTTTTAATGTGAACGCACCCTTAAACCGATTACCGCACTGTCAATGTAAAAATATTCAGTAAAGTCAACATTTTTATCATGGTGAATTATACGAAGGAACATCGTTTACAAATAATTAAAATTTACTACCGAAATTCCGAGTCGGTGGTCGCAACTTTAAGAGCGTTAATGCCAATTTTCGTTTTTTTGTATTTTTTAATGCCAATTTTCGGCCGTAATTATCGTCCCAGTAATTCATAGTTTAGTGACAAAAAATTTACTAAACTAACCAAATCAGTCAATTTCATTACATTCTCAAGAATTGGGACCATCCCAGATCACATTATGTCGAACCCTTACAAGACCAAACTAACTAATGAACTAAAGGCACTTTTTTATATAATTTGCGCGCACTCAAGGGGTTATGAATACCCTTTATATGTTTTAACACAGTGCGGGCGTTAAGGAAATTAGGGATAAAAGAAAGGAGATACCGATGCACATTGGTTTTAAATGTCTGTAAGTTATAATGGAAAGGAAAAACAGAGTTTGGTAGAGCATTCCACATTCGTGTTGTTCGGTTTATGTACGAATATTTGTATTTCAGCGTACGTCCGAAGATAGGCTTGAGGGTAAACTGATTTGCATTCATTGTGTAACGAGTATTGCGGCTGAATTGTTGAATGGGAGGAATGCAGCTGGCTATTTCATTTGAACATTGGTTGTTAAAATAGCGATAAAACAAGGTAAGGCAGGAGATGTTTCGACGGTGTTCGAGCGAAACTAAGGAGTTCGCTATTCTTATGTCTTCTAAAGTTTTTTCGCACGCTTTTGAATCCAATCTAGTAGGTGCAATATTGATTTTGGTGCACCTGACCAGACGTGGGCGTTGAATTCAAGTTTTGGGCGTATAAACGCTTTATATATTGTGGCCAGATCAGAGGGGGTGGAATATTTCTTACATCGATTTAGGCAACCTAGACATTTCGCTGCGTTTTTAGCGACTTCGAATATGTGGTCTTAGCATGGAAAGCTTTTCGGTTTCTTCGACGTTCGATTTTGGTTTCGCTTTAATGACAGATGGTTGGGTGTTGTAGAACGAGGGTAGACTCTGATTGGCGTTAACTTGGCAATGCCCAGTGTTGCAACTCTGACTACACATCAAATGTGCTTATCTTTACCTCCAAGTGGTAACCATCGGGTACTGGTCTCATCCAACCGGATTTGACTTGCTAAACGATAAGTGCGAGTGTTGATAACACGACGAAAAACAGCAACACTATAAACACCCTGGTGAGAATGGCACGGATGAATACCCGGCCTGCTGTCCCAGGCGAACCTAGATGAGCTGCTCTGACATATTCGGACAACAGGTTGTCTAGGAATTTCAAGGGTTAGTCAGGCCCCTTGAACAGAGATGGTGGCGGATGAACCGAAAGGCCAACGGCAGCGCTCAATCCTGTAGTGGATACTGATGGCCCCGTGTCCTAGGGGTATCTAATAAATTGGAACTGGCCCTCCAGGTTGGGGGTTGTGCTTTGGGTTAACTACCCACCCACAGAAAAAAATCATGGTTACGAAGCAACCAATAGCCTCGGAAAGGACTGATTTTATTGTTGACGACCCTGCTAAACGAAAAAAGGACAACGACGTTCGTATCTGCACCTGGAATGTGAGAACATTAAACAGGAGAGGTGCAGGCGAACAACTAGCGGAAGCCCTAAACTGCTACAAAGCAGACATTACTGCCATCCAGGAAATACGATGGGATGGGCCGGGCAAAAAGAGGATGAAAAACTGTGACATATACTACGGACCGTGTTATAGTGAGCAGAAACAGCGACTATTCGGATGCGGATTTGTTATAAGTGCCAGACTTCGGCAAGAAGTCTTATGTTTCCAAGACATTAGCGAACGCATAGTAACGATCCGCATCAAGGCCAAATTCGCCAACATAAGCCTTATATGCGCTCACGCTCCGACGGAAGAAAAAGATGATATAGCTAAGGATTGCTTCTACGAGCTCCTCGACAAAACCTATGAGCGACTACCGAAGTACGATGTTAAAATCGTGCTGGGAGATTTTAACGCAAAGGTAGGAAGAGAAGACATCTTTAGAAGTATTGTCGGAAAACATAGCCTACACGACAACACGTCTGGTAACGGACTTAGGCTAATTGATTTCGCTACGGAACGAAATGCCACTATAGCCAGCACACGGTTTCCTCACCTCGATATCCATAAGGGGACATGGCGGTCTCCAGATCAACGAACGGTCAACCAAATTGATCACATTGCGATAGATAAGAGGCACGCATCCAGTATTTTGGATGTCCGAACATTCCGAGGAGCTAACATCGACTCGGATCACTACCTTGTAGCAGCCAAGGTAAGAATGCGGATATCCACCACGCCACAACAATCCAGAAATACTGTGAAAAAATTTAATGTCGGAAGACTGCAATCGCAAGAGACCGCCAAGACCTTCGCACAACGCGTATCCCTTAACCTCTCGATTAACACCATACCACCAGCATCGAATGTCGAAGAGCAATGGCAACGATGCCAACAGGCCATTAGATCAGCCGCAACTGATGTGCTAGGTTTCTCGCGCCCACCAGCAAGAAACCCCTGGTTTGATGAGGAATGCCGACAGATGCTCGCAGCCAAGAACGAGGCCTACAAGGCTAAGCTGCAGGTGAAGACGAGAGCTGCCATTGAGCTCTATAGGCAAAGAAGAAGGGAAGAACATCGGCTTTTCAGCAAGAAGAAAAAAGAGCAAGAAAAGCGCGCGATCGAGGATATAGAGAGGTGCCACTCCAGGAACGATGTTCGCAAGTTTTACCAAAGTGTAAAACGTCAAAGCCAAGGATACAAGGCTCGAACAGAATCCTGTCGAGATGAACAAGGAAATATTGTAGTTGAGACACAGTCGATGCTGAGGATATGGAAGAACCACTTCTGCAGACTGTTAAACGGCGATGACGAACAACATTCCGCTGTCAGGCAGAACGAACCATTCAATATTGGCAACGACAGCGAAAACTGCCAACCACCCGACTTGAGTGAAGTGAGGATAGCATTATCTAAACTCAAGCTTAATAAGGCTGCCGGAAATGACGGCCTTCCCGCTGAGCTCTATAAGGCCGGCGGAGATGACTTGGTAAGTAACATCCACCAACTCATAAGCCAAATCTGGTCGGATGAAAATATGCCTGAAGAATGGAACCTCAGTATCGTTTGCCCGATCCACAAAAAAGGAGACCCTCTGAACTGCGCCAACTACAGAGGCATAAGTCTCCTCAACATCGCCTACAAGATCCTATCTGCCGTAATATGTGAACGCCTGAAACCGTTTACCAACAACCTGATTGGCCCTTATCAGTGTGGTTTTAGGCCAGGAAAGTCCACAACCGATCAAATTTTCACACTTCGGCAGATCCTGGAAAAAACTCAAGAAGTCCAAATCGATACCCACCACCTATTCATCGATTTCAAAGCCGCATATGACAGCATTTATAGAGACGAACTGTATAGAGCCATGTCTAGTTTTGGTATACCGCCCAAACTCGTCCGTTTGTGTAGGATGACGATAGAGAATTCTCGCTGCTCCATCAGGGTCGGAAACGACCTCACCGACACATTCGATACCAAAAAAGGATTTAGGCAAGGCGATGCGCTGTCATGTGACTTCTTTAATCTGATTCTTGAGAGAATTGTGCAAAACTCCAAAGCCAACACCAGAGGCACAATTTTCCAAAAGTCGGTGCAACTACTAGCATACGCTGACGATATTGACATCATTGGTAGGACTCAACGTGATGTCATAGCCACGTTTGCTAGTATAGAGAAGGAAGCGGCGAAAATGGGTTTAGCAGTAAATGAGGGTAAGACTAAGTATATGCTGTCATCACGAAAGGACTCACAACATCGACGAATTGGACAGAACGTCACCATTGACAGATATAACTTTGAGGTAGTACGGGACTTTGTCTACCTCGGCTCCGCTATTAGCTCTGACAACAACATCTCGTCAGAAATTAAACGAAGAATTACTCTTGCCAACCGCTGTTTCTTCGGGCTAAGAAGGCAATTTAGTAGTAAAGCCCTCACTCGAACTACTAAGGAAACCCTATATAAGACCCTGATCATCCCAGTCCTGCTCTACGGCGCTGAAGCATGGACCGTATCAAAAGCGGATGAAGAAATCCTTGGTAGATTCGAGAGGAAAATTCTTCGAAAAATCTTCGGTCCCGTTTGCGTTGACGGGCTATGGAGACGAAGATTCAACCAAGAACTATACGAGCTGTACAGCGACATGCCCCTGGTCAAAAAACTCCGCATTGGACGTTTAAGATGGCTAGGACATGTAGAACGAATGGACACCAATACTCCGGCTCGCAGAGTCTTCGATTCCCAGCCAGACGTCGGACGCAGTAGAGGAAGACCTCGCCTTAAGTGGCGCGCACAAGTGGAAACCGACCTCAACCAACTTGGAGTGCGCAACTGGAGGCAGTTAGCTAAGGACCGGGCTAATTGGAGAGGCATGTTGGTTGAGGCCCAGGTTCATTCCGGACTGTAGCGCCACTTAAGTAAGTAAGTAAGTTAATGACAGAAGACAGCATTGTGTTTTGGAAGCATTGAATTCCACTCTTTTGGATTTACCCCATTTGATAATGCTGTCAAGGTCGGAATTCAATGAGCTTAACATATTTTGGCGTTTAGAGTCCACGTTCGAAGGTGAGGGACGAGGACCTGAAAACGAATGAATTGGACTAGAAGTTGCAGACAGGAGATCATTTATAAAAATGAGAAAGAGAGTCGGAGACAAAACTGAGCCTTGAGGGACACCAGCATTTATTTGGCGAGTTGCAGACTTGAAACCATCCAAAACAACTTGAATTGAACGTTTCGAAAGATAATGTCTAATCCATAGAAGAAGTTTTTCGTCGATTCCAAATGCACGCATTTTCGACAAAAGGGCTTGATGCCAAACCCTGTCAAATGCCTTTGAAATATCAAACGCAATAGTCTTGCTTTCTCCACCATGGTGGATTGATTGGTTCCACTTTTCGGTGAGATATGTCATCAAATCACCAGTAGACCTGTTGCTGCGAAAACCATATTGCCGGTCATTGAGAAGTTTTCGTGTTTCGAGATATTTCATAAGCTGACGATTTATCAGCGTTTCCATGACATTGGAAAGAAGGGACGTAAGTGCAATTGGTCGGTAGTTGGAGAGAGAAGAAGATTCGCCTTTTGGTACAGGCTGGACAAATGTTGTTTTGGATAGATAGATAGAAAAGCTTACGCAGTGGTTTTGCTAGCGTAGAAGAACACCTCTTCAGAATGATATGGAATATACCATCTGGACCAGCGGATTTGTTTATGTAAAGATCAAGTAAAACTCTTGCAACTGTACGAGTACGAAAGTGAATTTGTCCCATAGAATGATCTACGTTCTCAAGTACAGGAGGAGACTGAACACAATCTGGCAATGTAGAATTGGCTGCGAAATGCGCAGCAAGCAGATTGGCTTTGTCTAAAGAGCTGACTACTGGAATGTCATTGTGAATGAGCGTCGGAATTGATGATGATGCCGATTTTTTTTATATTTTTAACAAATGACCAAAAGTTTTTACTACCTCTGGGACATTGTAGAATTTTTTGCCTCAACTTTTGGCCATAGAGGAATTTGACACGCTTTAAATGGGCATTACAGTCATTTCTGGCTTTTTTTTTAACTTTTCTCGGTTTTCCTCTGTTGGGATGGTCTTGTACAACCGAAAGTTTGTCTCTCTCAACCTGATAGCTTCTTTGCAGCACAAGTCATACCACCCTTTTGCCTTTGGTCTGATACTCTTAATTCTGTGTTGTGTTGGGTTGTGTTGGCGGCTTGACTGTTAATATCCGGTATGCGTGTCGGCTCATGTACAAGCTGGGTTAGGTTGTTTACCTCAGAAAAGATCTCAACATACCTTCCTTCGGGTGTTGTCTGTCCAGAATGTTGAACCCACGTAGAATTGTGTACATTGAAATCGCCCGCAATGACGATTTCAGTGTGAGGGTGCAGGGATACAATTCTAGAGATGATGATCATATGAAGCGACCTACGTTCTCGAATTGGGCTCTAGACATCATGAATGTAAATGAAGAATCTCAGCGCAAAATAATCTTTAGCTATCAAGCGCATTTTTGGTTAAACAGCTTCGCCAATAAGCAAAATATGAGTTACTGGACATATGAGATCCCTCATGTGCTTCATGAAACATCATTTCATCCGCAAAAAGTCACTGTTTGGTGCGGTTTTCATGCCGTCGTATTGTCATTGGGCCGCTTGTTTCGTCTATGAAAATTATCGTCACGTTACGGTAAATTCTATTCGCTACAGCGCCATGTTGGAACGTTATATCTTTAAGCAATTGCATTAATTGGACACCAGTGATATGTGGTTCCAACAAGACGGTGCCACAGGCCACACAAGAGTGCAACAATCGAGTTATTGAAGTCTTAGTTCGGTTGACATGTTTTCTTGAGAAACGGACTCGTCGATAATCGCCGACATCGTGTGATATAACGCCCCTAGACTTTTTTTTATGCGGTTACATTAAATCATTGGTCTATCTCAACAACCCGACGACGTTAGAAGAGCTCAGAGCCAATATTGAACGAGAAATATTGGCCATATCGGTCGAAATCTGCGAATGAGTCATCGAAAATTGGGTTCAACGTATCAACGCTGCATACGTGGTGGACATACATATGAACAAAGTCGAATTCCATTCATGAATATTTTGATAGTAATTCAAGGCAATACATTATTTTTTAGATATCTCAAGTAGTTTGCATTTTATTGTTAGGAGGTGTTGAAGTCCTTAATGAAATACCAGTACTGTTCTACCGCGGCGAACGAAAAGCGCATAAAGAAATCATCTGTCGCTTTAACCGACAATTTTTTCGGAAAATCTTCATCTTCACAGTCCTCAAACACAAACGGTTTAGGGACTGTGGAGACGAAGATTGAACCAAGAAGTTGACTGATAAAAAGGTCGTATACTCGACTCTGCACTACGTTTTTCACAACAATAAAAATCGTGTTAGCACATAAGGACATAGCAACATGGCCGCTATTATCTAAAACTTTAGTGCGTCCTGAAGTATATTTATATCAGTCTATTAAAAAAAAAAAAACTTTAATAACTTCCGTTATTTATTCAGTGGAATAGGTATTGTGTATTCTTTATCCACTGTAAGTATTCGTCAATTTAATTCCAATTTTCCAATACATCACTTGCACTTATGAAATTTTCAGTAAACGACGAAACCACATCCTTTCCATAAAATCACCACCTTTGAGGATAATCTATTTATGCGTGCAATATTCGAAAAAAACACACACCCACCTTTTTTATTCAATTTTTGACAGTCACATTTTACAAATTTATTGATTAAATTTCTCACTCAATTGGATGGCTGATGTTAACCGAACTGAGCAATTTGTTGAAAGGTCGAAGTCAATGTTGGCACTTTTTATATGTAAAGCTAATATACGGAGTAAAATGTTTATGTAGAAAAAATGTGAAAATAAATATTAAAACAACAGACACGCATAACAGCGCTGCTGACAGGCTTTCAAAATGAAGAGGATTTATTGTGCGGTTAGTTGATGCAGATGCAGAGTGATGGTGAAGTTGGAGACTTTTAAATTAATAAATTGTAACATATTTTGATATATTGAAGCAAAGTAAATCGAAGAAATAAGGTGATAGAATGGTTTATTTTTGTAGGAAGTTCAACCTTGGGAATGGTACCCAATAAAACTAGACTCAAGATTACTTGGACCCATTCGCTGGTTCTAGACAGAACGCTCGTTGTTATTATGGCCACAGTCTGCGTTGAAGAGTCCAATGGTCGTTATCCGCAATGGATAGCTCTCTCGGGTTAACAGACGACGCGACGTTGTTTTGTCTTATCATGATGCTGATCATGTCTTATTTGTCTTATCATGATGCTGATTATGTTACAGGATAACATAACACGCGTATTATGTTATCCTGTAAGGCTTCAATTGTGTTCGGCTTGTCCACAAAGACTAACGACTTTACATAACCCCACAAGAAATAATCACGCGTATTATGTTATCCTGTAAGGCTTCAATCGTGTTCGGCTTGTCCACAAAGACTAACGACTTTACATAACCCTACAAGAAATAATCAAGAGGCGTTAAATCGCAAAAACTCACAGGGCCATTTCGAGAGATAAGTTGCTCACTAAATTCATCCTTCAACATTTCCATTATTTCACGAGCTGTGTGGCATTTGGCACCATCTTAATGAAACCATGTTCAATTCAGCCAAATGGGGCGGAAAAAAATCGCGTATCAAGGCTCGATATCGTTCGCCGTTGACGGTAACATTTCTTCCACTGTCGTCTTTGAAGAAAAATTGACCGATGATGCCACCAGCCCATAAGCCACACCAAACTGTCATTTTTTCGGGATGCATCGGCAATTCTGGGGGGCGGAAAAAAATCGCGTATCAAGGCTCGATATCGTTCGCCGTTGACGGTAAGGTTTCTTCGACTGTCGTCTTTACAGAAAAATTTACCGATGATGCCACCAGCCCATAAACCACACCAAACTGTCATTTTTTCGGGATGCATCGGTAATTCTAGTATGGCATGTGGCTGTTCATCACTCCAGATGCGACAGTTTTTCCTTATATACGTATCCGTTGAGCTAGAAATGAGCCTGAGTTTGTAATGCCTGAAACACATGTGCAGAATTCTTCTTGCAGAAAAGATAGAACACACAGTTTTTAATGGGAGCGAACACATGTAAAATCTGCAAGCGTTGCAGTACTGCAAGTTGTCTCTATTTCTAAATCCACTGCAAAAGGTCAAGGGCACCACAACACAAAAGAAAAAAACGTAATTTTAAACTCTTTGGCATCATTCGTTTATTCCGCATAAAAAAAAACAAATCAACAATAAATCAAAACAATGGAAGAAAAATTAATTGATTTTGTTAAAGAAAATGCTATTTTCTGCGACAAAAGGAACAAAAATTATTATTATAAAAAATATATATATAAAAATTATATATATAAAACATATAACTTTGACAGATTAATGATATGACAGGAGCCACTGCACTGCATGTATGTCAAACTAAAAACTATGCACGTGTGCCTGGCTTGCCGCACTGCGTGCCGCACTCCATGCAGAACCACTGCACGTGTATTTCAGGCATAAATCTTTCCATGATTAAATGGCAGAGTATACCTACTGAAAACTTTTCACTTTGACAGATTACGTTTGGACGCCTTTACTAACCAGTGCTGCCAACCTGAAAGCTTAACTCTTTAAAAATCACCCGTTATTAATTAATTACATACCAAGACATTAGAAAGTCGCGGAAGTGATTATGTTCCTTAAACCAGGAAAATCGCCGAATGAAATAAAATCTTACAGGTCTATTTCATTTCTTCCAATAATTTCAAAAGTTTTTGAACGGATATTACTCGGTTGCTTACACCCCATAATTGACCAGAAACGTCTTTTACCTGACCATCAATTTGGGTTCAGAAGTAAACATTGAACGGTGGACCAAGTACATACATCGAATTACAGATGTAATTGAAAAAGCTTTCGAAGAAAAGAAAATTTGTTCAGCCATATTTCTTGACGTGTCGCAAGCTTTTGACAAGATGTGGCATAAGGCCTTAAGTATAAAGTAAGTCAAGTTCTACCAGAGCAATTAAATAAAATCCTCGTGTCGTATCTTGAGCATAGACTCTTCCGTGTGAAACTTGGAAGCGAATATTCCGAGTTCAAAGAAATAATGGCAGGTGTACCGCAAGGAAGCGTCCTTGGACCAATCCTGTACCTCCTATTCACTCGTGATATCCAACAAACAAACGATACAATAGTTGCAACGTTTGCTGACGATACTGCTATACTAGCAGTTGGCACAACAATAGAGGAAACAAATATCAAATTACAATACGCTCTTAACGAGGTTAATGAAAGGACTAAATCCTGGCGGATTGCACTTAATGAGAGCAAATCGATCCATGTAGATTTTTCGTATAAACGGACAAACAATTTGCCTGTATTTCTAAATACGGTTCGAGTCCCCTTTTGCAAATAAAGCGAAATACCTCGGTATGACACTCGATACAAAATTAAAATGGAAGTCGCATGTAAAAAAGAAATGCGAAGAACTTAAGAATAAATACAGAGAACTGTACTGGTTGCTCGGAAAATATTCGAAGCTTAACCTTGATAACAAGCTGCTATTATACAAGCAAGTGCTAAAACCGGTTCGGGCATATGGTATACAACTATGGGATTGTACCAGTGAAACGAATTTAAACATTTTACAAACTTTTGAAAACAAAATGTTAAGATCATTCGTCAATGCGCCGTGGTACGTAAGGAACGAAGATCTACGCAGAGATCTGGGTATTCCCGCGGTTAAAGATGAAACAAAAAAATTTGCACGAAAACATAAAAAACGTTTATTAGGACACGTTAACACAACAGTCCTACAAATTCTTGACGAAACATATATATTGCGGCGTCTTCAAAGAACTAAACCCTTAGATTTGGCCCGATAATAACAATCCGCGCTATAAAGATAAGTCGAATACTTAGTTGCAATAGAAATACAAAATGGGTGGTGGTTTTAGTGAGTAAAAAGCTCACACTACTTTGGGCACGTGCTCATCGTGTCTATGAAGATTTCCACCAGCCCACGTAAAAAAAAATTAATTAGGATTACGTTTACAACACTAAAATAACCGCTATTGTTGATTAAAATGTTTAAAAGATTTTTTTTCTCAAGAACCCCTCTAACGTGTTTTATTAAAATTCATAGCTAAGGTAGGTATTGTTGATGAATTAAATAAATCTACTTACTAAAATTCGTTCTTAAAAATTATTATTTCATGATGGTTATTATTATTATTATTATTAAAATCTTTTATTATTGCCACATATACTAAATCTACATTACAATTACATTTTACAATCTTGTGTTGACATACATAAATTAAATAAGTGTTACGATATTACATTTTACAATTAATTCTTCTAAGATCTGAATGTTCCGTAATATTTGTCTTTAATATTTAATACTTTTTAGTCGTTGTTTCGGTTGGCATAAGCCTCCCCCATTGTTGTCCATAGATTCCTGTTCTTTGCGTCGCTGTACCAGTTGCGATTGAATTTAAGTAGGTCATCATTCAATCTTTTCTTTGGCCGTCTGGGCTATTATCATCCGGTATCCATTTTGTTGTTATTTTCGTCCATCTTTGGTCCTGTATTCTTGACATGTGTCCTGTCCAACACCATTTTTATTGTTTTATTTTTGTTTCATCATTTTATTTCATCCTTTCTGAATCGTGCTATATGTCTAATATTTAGTAAGTGTATTTCAATGTCCGTCTGGCAAATTCGTATCTTCTCGGTTATGTTTGCTGTCAGCTATTTGTAATTCAACTGTTGATCTCTTTTTCCTCCTGATTTGAAAATGATTTTATTTGTCCTAGATATAAATAGTCTTCAACGGCATTATCAGATAGTATTATGGGATATTTTATATGATTTGTCATAGCTTTAGTTTCTGTCAAATTTATACTCAGTCTCAGAATTTTACATATTGCTGAAAGTTGGTTAAGCATTGTCTAGATGTTGTCGGATTTATTTGATATAAGAATGATATCGTCAGCGAATCTTAAATTGTTCAAACGTTGTCCATGTAGTTTTACTTTATACTTATTGGTCCAATACATTTGCATAAATATATCTTCTAATACAGCTGCTAAGAGGCGATATTGGATCTCCTTGTCTTACTCCGTTATGAATTTTGAACAAAAATACTTACTTACTTAAGTGGCGCTACAGTCCAGAATGAACCTGGGCCTCAACCAACATGCCTCTCCAATTAGCCCGGTCCTTAGCTAACTGCCTCCAGTTGCGCACTCCAAGTTGGTTGAGGTCGGTTTCCACTTGTGCGCGCCACTTAAGGCGAGCTCTTCCTCTACTACTTCCGACGACTGGCTGGGGCATGTCGCTGTACAGCTCGTATAGTTCTTGGTTGAATCTTCGTCTCCATAGCCCGTCAACGTAAACGGGACCGAAGATTTTCCGAAGAATTTTCCTCTCAAATCGACCAAGGATTTCTTCATCCGCTTTTGATACGGTCCATGCTTCAGCGCCGTAGAGCAGGACTGGGATGATCAGGGTCTTATATAGGATCTCCTTAGTAGTTCGAGTGCGGGCTTTACTACTAAATTGCCTTCTTAGCACGAAGAAACAGCGGTTGGCAAGAGTAATTCTTCTTTTAATTTCTGACGAGATGTTGTTGTCAGAGTTAATAGCGGAGCCGAGGTAGACAAAGTCTCGTACTACCTCAAAGTTATATCTGTCAATGGTGACGTTCTGTCCAATTCGTCGATGTTATGAGTCCTTTCGTGTTGACAGCATATACTTTGTCGTACCCTCATTTACTGCTAAACCCATTTTTTCTGCTTCCTTCTGAATACTAGCAAACGTGGCTATGACATCACGTTGAGTCCTACCAATGATGTCAATATCGTCAGCGTATGCTAGTAGTTGCACCGACTTTTGGAAAATTGTGCCTCTGGTGTTGGCTTTGGATTTTTGCACAATCCTCTCAAGAATCAGATTAAAGAAGTCACATGACAGCGCATCGCCTTGCCTAAATCCTTTTTTGGTATCGAATGTGTCGGTGAGGTCGTTTCCGACCCTGATGGAGCAGCGAGAATTCTCTATCGTCATCCTACACAAACGGACGAGTTTGGGCGGTATACAAAAACTAGACATGGCTCTGTACAGTTCGTCTCTATAAATGCTGTCTTATGTGGCTTTGAAATCGATGAATTGGTGGTGGGTATCGATTTGGACTTTTTGGGTTTTTTCCAGGATCTGCCGAAGTGTAAAAATTTGATCGGTTGTGGACTTTCCTGGCCTAAAACCACACTGATAAGGGCCAATCATGTTGAGGAGACTGAACTAATGGGTTGTTGGCATCGTTGCAATTGTTCTTCGACATTAGATGCTGGGGGTGTGTTGTGAGCCGAGAAGTTGAGGGATATGCGTTGCGCGAAGGTCTTGGCGGTCTCTGGCGATTGCAGTCTTTCGCCATTAAATTTTTTCACAGTATTTCTGTTTTTTTGTGGCGTGGTGAATATCCGCATCCTTACATTGGCTACAACAAGGTAGTGGTGCGAGTCGATGTTAGCCCCTCGGAATGTTCGGACATCTAAAATACTGGATGCGTGCCTCTTGTCCATCGCAATGTGATCAATTTGTTTGACTGTTCGTTGATCTGGAGACCGCCATGTCCCCTTATGGATATCGAGGTGAGGAAACCGTGTGCTGGCTATAGTGGCATTTCGTTCCGTAGCAAAGTCAATTAGCTTAAGTCCTTTACCAGACGTATTGTAGTGTAGGCTATATTTTCCGACGGTACTGCTAAAGATGTCTTCTCTTCCTACCTTTGCGTTAAAATCTCCCAGCACGATTTTAACATCGTACTTCGGTAGTCGCTCATAGGTTTTGTCGAGGAGCTAAGCAATCCTTAGCTACATCATCTTTTTCTTCCGTCGGAGCGTGAGCGCATATAAGGCTTATGTTGGCGAATTTGGCCTTGATGCGGATTGTTACAATGCGTTCGCTAATGTCTTGGAAACATAATACTTCTTGCCTAAGTCTGGCACTTATAACAAATCCGCATCCGAATAGTCGCTATTTCTGCTCAATATAATATGGTCTGTAGTAGATGTCACAGTTTTTCATCCTCTTTTTGCCCGGCCCATCCCATCGTATTTCCTGGATGGCAGTAATGTCTGCTTTGTAGCAGTTTAGGGCTTCCGCTAGTTGTTCGCCTGCACCTCTCCTGTTTAATGTTCTCACATTCCAGGTGCAGATACGAACGTTGTCCTTTTTTCGTTTAGCAGGGTCGTCAACAATAAAATCAGTCCTTGCCGAGGCTATTGGTTGCTTCGTAACAATATTATTTTCTGTGGGTGGGTAGTTAACCCAAAGCACAACCCCCAACCTGGAGGGCCAGTTCCAATTTATTAGATACCCCTAGGACACGGGGCCATCGGTATCCACTACGGGATTGAGCGCTGCCGTTGGCCTTTCGGTTCATCCGCCACCATCTCTGTTCAAGGGGCCTGACTAACCGTTGAAATTCCTAGACAACCTGTTGTCCGAATATGTCAGAGCAGCTCATCGAGGTTCGCCTGGGACAGCAGGCCGGGTATTCATCCGTGCCATTCTCAGCAGGGTGTTTATAGTGTTGCTGTTTTTCGTCGTGTTATCAACACTCGCACTTATCGTTTAGCAAGTCAAATCCGGTTGGATGAGACCAGCACCCGATGGTTACCACTTGGAGGTAAAAATAAGCACATTTGATGTGTAGTCAGAGTTACAACACTGGGCATTGCCAAGTTAACGCCAATCAGAGTCCACGCTCGTTCTACAACACCCAACCATCAGCCAAAAATACAGCCAAAATTAAAAGTGACTAAACGGGACGTCAGTTTTAATTCTGGCTGTATTTTTGGAATAAATATTTTTAAATGTTGATATGAAGATCGGTCAATATTTTGGTTCTCCAACACCGTCCCAATACTTTTGTGTTCTACCATTTTGGGATGGCAAGTGCATATTATTATATAAATTTGATGTAAAATTATATTATTATATTGATTATATTTTCAAATCAACTTATGAGTCGAAACTGTTATAAAATTTACTTCCGATGTTTTACTGAAAATTATTAAAATATTGAAACAGCTGATAAGATTTTTAGCGAAAGTGCATTTGTTCAAACTCCATATCAAACACATTATACTCTTCTACACTCTTAGGGAAGTTTGTCCAAATTGTGTCGGACCTTTTATTAATACTTCATTATTTTTTGCTTTTTAGAGCTTTTTTATACTGTTGTGATGAATCCAGATCTATTTTTTTTTTTTCAGATTTATTTTCAAAATTTCAATTGGAACAAGAATCGGAAACATTTCATTTCAGAAAAGAAATTGGCAAAAGCTGATAACCTATTTATTTATTCTGATTGCACTGTGTGAAAGATTCGACCTCAAGTTCATCAAATTTTGGCCGAAAATTATAAAAATCGAACATGAATTCTTTGTTGATTCTAGGGAAACAAATTTAATCATTTTAAAAATATGGCCATTTCCACGCTTACTTTTTAGACACACGTCGATTTCGGTCAAACAAAAAAAAAACAATTTTTGGGAGAAGATAAAAAACATTCGAAAAAAGTTTGGAAAAAAATATTTGGACAATCTTTTTATACCCCTATTAGCCATGTCTGTCTGTCCGTCTTTTTTGCGCCACCTTGTATAATTGCTGATAGCCTATCACTCATGGCATGATCACATATGCGGCTATTGGTAAAGAAATTTAACGTGGCGTAACTCTATGCGATTATTTTGTATATAGACAAGCCTTTGCCTTAGAAGCAACATATATAGTTGCTAATTGGGGTATGTCGCTCTTTATTATGCGGGAAAAAAAAATTAAAATCATACCGTCGTCCCACTTTCGCGACCATTTTCATTTAACTGCGCTAATGCTAGTGAACCTAAAGTTGTTTCAATTTTAGGCATCCAAATATATTGTTCGGTCACATGAAGCCTTTGAAAGTCTGATAGTTCGTTCGGCGTTTTACTTTATACGATTCGCTAGCTAAATTTTGAAATCCAGGATAGAAGGGCGTAGAGATTGTAATACCATTGTTGTACCCTCAGATACATTGTAAGTAAGTATGTATGTAAGCTAGGATTGCACAGTAGACTATAGCCAGACATAACGTACATCCATTGCCAAGTAACAAAATCCTTCGTCAACTAAAGCAATCCTAAACAATCATTCTTGTTAAAGCATTTCGCATCACTATTAAGGACTAATTAAGGGTAGTAGTCTGTTTTCAAATGACTTCATTGAAATGATGTTCCAATATTTGAATAATCGAAACCTAACCTTCCCCCAGAAGGTTCAAGTACATATAAGTCATATGGTAAAGACGTTTTTAATCTTCTTATATGAAACCAACAACACAAGGACGAATTACAATTTGATAATCGCTAACCATCGCACACCATCACTATTCATCAGCCTCTGGCAAACTGGATATCGACGATAAATTCCAAGGAAAATTCATCGCCTTGCACAACATTTTCACTATTGAAGCATCAGTGCTGCATCCAAACTTGCATTCCACACTTTTAGACTACTCACAGGGGCACTCCATCTATAAAAGTGGATTCCAATCGAAGGACGCATGGCAAAGCTTTATTCTCTCTAGTACTCAGTTCCCAAGTTGCTCAATATGAAGGAATTGAATCTCTTAACTTGGTATATTCCAAGGGTTATATTTAGCAGTCTACCCTACCCAGTTGGTCTACGGTGTGCAAGTGTACAACCAAGGTTCGCATAGGCTGTCCTGTGATACGAAGCTATGTTAATTACTCTGACTAAGAGCGTGGGTAGCAAAGTGGCAGATGAGTGAGTTCGTAGAACTTGCCTTTTCGGAGACTGAGTGTGTGTTGTGTACACAAATGTATACCCCAGTGCGAAGCGGTTTTTGACTTTTTCAACAGGTTAATAACATATTTAGAATGTTTGTGTGGTATGGAATCGCTTTGCTGTTGAAAGCATTCAGATTGAATATCTTTAAATATTGCTTTTAAAATGCCTGATTATGCAATTAGATTAAGAAGATAATAAGCTCTTCGAAGATTACTTTTTTTTGTTTCAATTAGGTTAATCTATAGGGATTTATCAGTCCCGAATCTGAACTTCTCTGTATACTTAAGAATATAATTTGAAGAATACCAAGAAAATAGGCTTTTGGAAAGATTATATGATTTGCGTTTTACAATTCCTGGAAAATGTTTAGTGGTAATACGAATCGTATCAGCTTCATCCAGGATTAATATTTCTTTTAATAACAACATACAAACAGTTTACCGTCTGCTGTACGAATTATAACCTCACCTCATGTGCAGGGTGGCTCTTAACGTATCACGCTCAGCGTTACCACTTGTACTACATATTTGCTTGATTTTTGAATGCCGTACTACATACTAGATCATACTACTCTAAAGTACTACATTTTTAAGCTACGTCTATTACTATCATTTTTTTATTTCACTATAAACTTTTAATTTGTTTTTAATTTATTCTCGTTCGTTTTTATATCTAAATAAATATAAAATGCAACTTGGCATCACTTTTAAGTAAGTCCAATTCTTTGCTGATACTGAATGCTTCCGTTTACGTACGACATGAAGTAGTGTCTACTAGTATAAGCTGACAGCTGATCGTCAATTTAAATTTGTTTTGTAATTGTTGATTGGTTTTATATTGTTTCACCTGCAAGCATCTGCAAACATGGATAGGACTTTGAATCATGTTTGGGATTCGGATACTGAGAGGTAGACTTCATACGCTTAAAAAGAACATAACATAATTATTCCAGCCAACAAGTAGAAACATCGAATGCAGAAAATGAAATAAAAGTTCGCAGCCGCACACAAAGATATCGCAAGGACTGGGAAAACCAATTTTTGTGGGTCGAATGTGTCTGGCAAACCTTTTGGTCGCGCTTGTCAGAAGTCATTTGTTTGCAATAGGACTTTGCTCGTTAGCAATGAACTCTTGCCAATACACATTTCCAATTATAATAACGCAAAAAAAAACCCAAGTGTGCCCGACTATTTTAAAAACAAAACAAACAAAAACAACGTATTGTCTAAAGTGCGTTTTGAAAATTATTTGTGTGATGTACTGCAGGGAAGAAAATCGGCTTTTCAGAAAGAAGAAAAAAAAGCAAGAAAAGCGCGCCATCGAGGATATAGATAGGTGCCACTCCAGGAACGATGTTCGCAAGTTTAAAACGTCAAAGCCAAGGCTCGAACAGAATCCTGTCGAGATGAACAAGGAAATATCGTAGTTGAGACACATTCGATGCTGAGGATATGGAAGAACCACTTCTGCAGACTGTTAAACGGCGATGACGAACAACATTCCGCTGTCAGGCAAAACGAACCATTCAATATTGGCAACGACAGCGAAAACTGCAACCACCCGACCTAAGTGAAGTGAGGATAGCTTCATCTAAACTCAAGCTTAATAGGGCCGCCGGGAATGACGGCCTTCCCACTGAGCTTTATAAAGCTGGCGGAGATGACTTGGTAAGCAACATCTACCAACTCATAAGCCAAATCTGGTCGGTTGAAAGCATGCCTGAAGAATGGAACCTCAGCATCGTTTGCCCGATCCACAAAAAAGGAGACCCTCTGAACTGCGCTAACTACAGAGGCATAAGTCTACTCAACATCGCCTATCTGCCGTAATATGTGAACGCTTGAAACCGTTTACCAACAACCTGATCTTCCCTTATCAGTGTGGTTTTAGGCCAGGAAAGTCCACAATCGATCAAATCTTCACACTTCGGCAGATCCTGGAAAAAATCCAAGAAGTCAAAATCGATACCCACCACCTATTTATCGATTTCAAAGCAACAACATCTCGTCAGAAATTAAACGAAGAATTACTCTTGCCAACCGCTGTTTCTTCGGGCTAAGAAGGCAATTTAGTAGTAAAGCCCTCACTCGAACTACTAAGGAGATCCAATATAAGGCCCTGATCATCCCAGTCCTGCTCTACGGCGCTGAAGCATGGACCGTATCAAAAGCTGATGAAGAAATCCTTGGTCGATTTGAGAGAAAAAATTCTTCGGAAAATCTTCGGTCCCGTTTGCGTTGACGGGCTATGGAGACGAAGATTCAACCACGAACTATATGAGCTGTACAGCGACATACCCCTAGTCAAAAAACTCCGCATTGGACGTTTAAGATGGCTAGGACATGTAGAAAGAATGGACACCAATACTCCGGCTCGATCCCCAGCCAGACGTCAGACGCAGTAGAGGAAGACCTCGCCTTAAGTGGCGCGCACAAGTAGAAACCGACCTCAACCAACTTGGAGTGCGCAACTGGAGGTAGTTAGCTAAGGACCGGGCTAATTGGAGAGGCATGTTGGTTGAGGCCCAGGTTCATCCCGGACTGTAAGCGCCACTTAAGTAAGTAAGTAAGTAAGTTGGCAAATGGTAGTAGTAGATGCACAGATTTATGGAAGGCTATGCCTTGGTTATTGGCTTGGGATTTTTGCTCAATTCTCTAAAGATATTAAAGTAATCCCGTGGAAATGCGTCACCTCGTCTTATTTTTTTTTTTACTATCGAACGTTTTGTATTCCTGCTCAGACGTATGAAAACTAAAAAAACTCAAGATCTTGTTTTATGCGGGTTTCATATCGATGTATTGGCGGTATCGTTTTTGACTTCTTTTTTAGGATCGGTCGAAGAGTTGTGGACATTTGGGGACCAGGTTGTTGATATTGACAGATCAGGTTGTTGTTAAACTCTTTCAGGTGTTGACTTATTTGGAAAGAGAGCATTTTGTAAGTCAATTAGCAGGAACTTAAAACGTTTTACATTTTGTTAAAACTTCTAAATATCGTTGTCTTGATTTTAAGCAGCCCTTGTCTTCATCTAAATAGGTTCATTGTATATGTCTCATTTTTAGTTGCGAGCACCCGCAAATATTTTTCGTCAAACTAGGGTTTCTTAATGGCAGTTATGGTTGATCGTTTGAATTACTGTCAACGGCGGCATTAGTCTTCGACATAAGATGTTGTCGATTATGAATAAGTTACACAAAAGCAAGTCATCTTGTCTTCTGACGCCTTAGGTAACTAAATTTTGTGAATCAATTTGATCAACCTTCATGAACATTTGAACTTATACTATTGTCGTTATGACATTAGCACTAATTTCAACATTCTAGGTTACAAATTTATTCCAATTTTAATAAACTTTGGTTAAAGTTCATCGAGAGCGTATGCTCGCTGGCCTAAAGCGAGGAATCACATTGTAACGACTCTTACTGCTTAAATAAAAAAGTCATGACCATTTTCTCATGAAGACTAGTATAGTGGGAAGATTCTTTTTTTATACCCTATCCCATAGGGGGGTATATTAGTTTTGATACATAGTTTGTAACATAGAGAAATAATTTTGCTACATATACCTCAAAGTATATGGATCGACTCAGAATCGCTAGCTGAGTCGAATTAGCCATGTCTGTCTGTCCGTCCGTCCGTCCGTCCGTCCGTCCGTGTGTCCGTCCGTCCGTCTGTCTGTTCGTCACCGATTTTTGGGCCTTAAATTTTGAGCTAGGATAATGAAATTTGGTATATAGGATCCTTGTGCGAGTCACCAGAACAAGTGTAAAAATTTTTGAAATCCGCCCATTGCCACGCCCCCTTTTTAGAATAACGTAATTTTTGGCAAAACCGTAAAGAATTTTAAAAAAGTGTCTGAACAGCATATTTACAGAATCATAATATCTATATTTCGTTCATATAAAGTTTTTTGCCACGCCCACTTTTTGGGGGCGTTTTCAATAAAAAACTGTTTTCGGTCAAATTTTAAATTTTTCGAAAAAATTTTTGATGCAGAATCATTAACATTATTAATATGAACATTTCGTCTTTATGCCATTTTAACCCACGCCCACTTTTTGGGGGCGTTTTTATATAAAAACCATTTTTATACACTACCCCATAACATATACAGGAGAAAACCTTGTCTTTTGTAGAACCGTAAAAGTGTTTTGTAAGCAGCCTGAAGAATTTGTTGTCACTAGCTATATCATTTTTTTTATTTTATCCACATCGTGTTTTTAGCCATGCCCACTTTTTTGGGGATTCTAGTTTTATGGATAGGATGGGATAGGGTATTCAACGATCCGCACAGCGGATTGTAGCCTTCTCATATGTTTTTTATTATTATTATTATTTCTGACGCCTCTTTCCCCCCCAGATACCGCGCGAGCTGTGGTCCATTTTCACCGAGTACGACGGCAGTCTGAGCTGCAAGTCATATCGGCACTTTATTTTATATTAGCTATTTTATATATTATTTTACGGTTGCTGTAAAAAATTTCGCACAATCCTGCACGTATTAAGGATTACAGTTTTTAAAATATCGTGTAAAAGGTGTTCACATCTGATGTTTTTCAATTCGTCGACAACAGTTTTTGCAATGATCCCTGTGCTGGATATAATAACTGGTACTATACGTATTGATCTTAATGTTTCTCGTTGTTTGATCTCGTGAGCGAGTTCTACATATTTCCCAATTTTTTCAGCAAAGGTTCGATTTATATTATTTGATAACGGCACTGCAATATCTATTAGGTATCCATTCCTGCTTTTTTTATCGATCCATATTATATCGGGTCTATTTGCTAATATTGAGTGGTCAGTTGTTATAGACCTGTCCCAGTACAGTTTATAATCTGAACTTAATAAAACTGGGGAAGCTTGGTATTTGTAGAATGGGATTTGGGATCTTAGTGCTAATTCCTGATGGATGATTTTTGCTACGTTGTTGTGCCGTTGGAGATATTCGTGGTTCGCCAATAACGAACATCCAATCGTGATGTGTTCGATAGACTCTTGACTGTGTCCGCACCGGCGGCAAGTGCTTTCGATGTTCTCATGCAAAATAGCACTCCTGTACTGACGAGTCGCTATGATTCCATCCTGAATTTCTAAGATAAATCCTTCGGTTTCTGGGAACAGCTATCCTTTCTGCAGCCAGATGGTGGAAGCTTCCTTATTGACATCCAGGGACTGGAGCTGGTGAGGGTATTTTCCTTAAATTGCCTTATGTTTCCATTGTTCAATAATCTCGCCATTTGAACTGATGTGAGCTAATGGCTGAAACTCATGATCATAAAGATGCGTATAGTTCCTATCTAATTGGGTAAGTGATTGTAGAAGAAGCATCTCAATTTTTCAATTTGTGTTAGATTTAGATTATGAATGTTAGATATCCCTTGTCCTCCTTCAGCCCTGGGCAAGAAGAGTCTTTCCTTAGCAGATATAGGATGATGAAATCTGTAAGACGTCATAGTTGTTCGTAACATTCGCTCTATATCATCTATATCCGTATGACTCCATTTTAAAATTCCAAAGGAATATGACAGCACAGGAATAGCAAAAACGTTTATTGCTTTTGAAAGATTTCCACTGTTCAGTTTAGTTTTAAATAGGCATTTAATTCTTTCCTTGAACCGTTTTTTTATGTTGTCCTTCATTACACTATGTAGTATACCACGCATTTGCTGAACACCGAGATATTTGCAACTTTCTTCATTATACAGACACTCGATTGAACCATCATCAAAGGTGAAGCCTTCACTATGCATGATCTTTCCTTTTACTGTTTCTATTGATTTACATTTGTCGAAGCCGAACTCCATTAATATATCGCTGATTTTTTTTGACAATATTAAGGAGTCCCGATAGATGATGTTTTGACCTTGCAAACAATTTAAGATCATCCATGTATAGAAGATGTGTATAGCTGTAGTGTAATCCTCCAATTTTTATTCGATATCCATTTGATGACTCGTTTTGGACTCTGCTAAGTGGGTACAAACACAGACAAAACCACAGTGGACTAAATGTATCGCCTTGAAATATTCCCCTTTTGATTTTAATGTCTTCGGTTTTCATATTTCCAAGTCGCACATTAGTTGTCCAATTACACATTGTGTCTGTGAAAAAGGATATAATTTTGGGATTTATTCCGTACAGTTTTAAAATGTGGAGTAAGTACGAATGAGGAACACTGTCAAAGGCTTTTTTGTAATCTATTTATGCCACACTTAGATTTCGCTGTTTTATTACTGTATTTTGCGTAATAATGGCATCGAAGGTTATTAATTATTATTATTATTATTATTTATTAACGTGTAATTTTAAATTACAGCGTAATATAAAGATTATAGAACCTAGCTGCGGAGACTATTGGCTCTTATTTGATAAAATTATAAAGTTAATTTAAGAGTTTCAATAAATTTATTTACATTTTCAATATTTGTAGAGTTTGGATTTTTTAATATTTCATAAATTGATTTGTATTGAAATATGGATTCTATTATTGGTTTTGAAATTTGACAATTTTCTAGGAGATGTGGGATATTTAATGTTGTGTAGCAGGAAGTGCATATCGGCGGGTTGTTTTTGGTGAGCAGATGTTGGTGAGTTATTGATGTGTGACCGAGTCTTAGGCGAACGACGTTTTAGATATTATTTTTAGATTGGTTTGTGGGGTATATTGGGTGAATTTTTTCTTCGTTTACTTTTTTATAATGGTGGTGATAGAGGCTCCATTCAGTTTCTTGCTTGGTTCTTAGGCTTTTTACGAATACATGTTTGAAGATCTTGTTTGGAAAACACAATGAATAGGTAAACTGGTGCGTCTTTTGCAGAATTTGCGGCTTTATCAGCTTCCTCATTTCCACGAATATTTACGTGTCCGGTGGTCCACATAATTTTGATTTTATTTGGCTTCATAGCAATCTTGTTTCTGATTGCAGCAACTAGTTCAGTGTTACTGTTTGGGTTGCTTATTGCTTTTAAAACCGACATACTATCGGAGCATACAACAAATTTGCCACTGTAGTCCAAAGTCGCCTTAGTCGCTTGGAGGATTGCAAAAGCTTCTGCCGAGAAAATTGATGTGAAATCCGGGAGGGTACCAATGCTTAGAATATAACCATCTTCTAGTGTAACGGCAAACGATGTATTGTAATGTGATTTGGATCCGTCAGCAAACATGAATTTCCAACCTTTATTTTTAAGTTTTGATGAGATGTCAGAAAATAAAGAGCAATATTGCGCGTTGTTGGTATTTGTTTTTATATAGCGAGCCAAAGACAACAAAACCGAATCGGGTTGTATATGCCATGGCGGGTAAGATAAAACATAGTTTTCTGACTTTTTTTTTATAGGAAGTTACATTTTTTGCGCTTTCTCAAG
This sequence comes from Rhingia campestris, assembly GCA_932526625.1. NCBI lineage: Eukaryota > Metazoa > Arthropoda > Insecta > Diptera > Syrphidae > Rhingia > Rhingia campestris. The sequence continues at coordinate 139,893,664 of OW052183.1, forward strand.
GATTTTGCTTATTGTGGACGGGATGAGTTTTTTACATTTGTGTCCAATGGATTGGTGAATATCCTTATCAATAACGGAGTATTTTGAAAAAGCCAACTTCGCAATTAACATCGATGTTATTTCTTCGTAACGTTGTTCGACTGATGGAAGGCCTACTTCTGCAAGTAACAGGTGGCGCAAAAGTAATCCTCCTATCAGAAAATTTTGCGATTGGCCCCTAATGTCAGTTCTGTTTTGACATTTGTATAGTAAACACATGCGAAATACACGTTAATAAGCAATGTTACGCTACACTGCTCCAGAACTTATTTGTCAAAACAGAACTGACATTAGGGGCCAATCGCAAAATTTATAGCATTTTCTGATAGGAGGATTTCTTTTGCGCCACCTTGTATATTTTTTATTGGTGTTGTGGGGAAGGCGTTGATGGTAAGTCGGCAGGATAATTTGAAGAGTGGTTTTAGGAGAACTGCCGTAAATATAAATTCCATAGTCAATTTTACTTAGGACTAGCATTTTTGTAATATATGAAAGGATATTAATATGCACATGACTTTTCTTACTTGCTAGATAATTAATGATACTGACTCTCGCAGCTAGCGATTTTTTCAAACTTAAGCAGTGTTCCTTCCACTTATTATTAAAGATTAATCGTAGAATACTAATGGTTTTTACATTTTCGATTTGTACACTATTTATAGTAAGAGTAAGTTCAGAGCAATTAATTTTTCTGCAAATATGAAGTATTTTACATTTTTGTAATGATAATTTTGCTCCTGAAGTCCCGTCAATAAGGAAAGAAGAAATTTCTCAACAAAAATTAATTCTATCTATTTTGTCAGGAAATTTCTTCCTGTCTCATCGAATCCTTGCTGTGATCACCAATCTTTTCCTATAATCGTAAAAAAAAACTCTGCGAAATTAAGTCCTCTCGTCGAATATACCCATTACTGTTCTCATCTAATAGCCGATGAATAAAATCCCTAAATTTAGTACCACACATACTCATACTTATCTAAATAAAATTTCCAACCACAATTCAATGTTCATACATCTTTTTTATTCAATTTCTCCCAGCCGACCTTGACACAATACAAAAACCTGGCTCACTGACAAATTCATTCACTTGCTTTTCAGAATTTCTTAGAATACACTCAACTGTACACAACACAGAATAGTAAAAGTTTCAATTTGTAATAAAAGATACAAGAACGCCGCTCTCTTACCGTTATAAAGAGATTTCCACTCATTATTTAACAAAACCAACTCAATGTTGAGTGAATTCCAACGTTCATTGAACCTCAAAAGAGGCTTCTCACCGAAAGCTTCGTGCTCTCTTAAACATGATTTTGTCTCACAAAAAACCAATCTCATTGCTCTCCTACATTCGTTTCGTATCCTTTTCTAGAGCATAATAAAACATCTGAGCTCGGAGGCATTTATAAAGGCGCAAAAGCTATTCCCTCACGATAAGGACTTTTTATACACTACGAATCTTTCGAATTTTACTAGTCTCACATTGAATGCACGTCGTAGTGGTACACATCGTCTGTGCTAACGGTTATTTTTTTTTTAAACTAAACTTGTCAAGGATTACATTCCAAATAAACAAAAACAAGAGAATAAGGATTCTTCTCTAGCAGCGATACGGTTTGGTTTGTCTTGTGTGTTTCGGTTCGGGATAGATTTTCATCGGTACTTTGGTCGTTTCGGGCTATTTGTTTTGTGTTTTCCCTTTGAATGGGAACGGTGTATTTTAAGGAGGTAATATACTCTTGGTGTTACGTATTCCTTTGCAGTTCTGTATGCGAATTTCAATTGCAATCTAGTTACGGTGGGTTGTAAGGCAAAATAAATAAACGACGGTATAATTTGAGTTAAAGTGTCCATCCTAAGTGCTTTGATTTTTACGACAAAAAAAAAGTGATGTTACGATAGAATATATATATATGTATACATATCTATATCTATCAATCGGAGTGTGCAAAGATAATTGGAAAAGTTAAAAAAGTTGAAAACATATTTTATTCTGTTGGTCCGGATTGTTAGCCCCCAGGGCTTCGTCTTCTCACAAAAATAGAAATAACAAAATTGCGGAAATCTCTTGTGGATACTTCCTATACCTGAAGTCAGATATCTGATTTTCTCTTCAACGTCCAGCAGCTGTCGAATAATCCAGGGATCAATCTGCGTAGGAATATACAAATTTAGGTATACCTATACCCCACATACAGATACTTGTTCAAATCAAAACAACAAATAAAACAATTCTCTGGCATAGATTTGTCTCTGAATAATTTATCGGGTAATCGTTAAGGACTTCTGAGATTATGTTATGGTGGCACTCCTTGTCTCCATGTAGCTAGCTTCCCTTTTGTTATCTCATGGAGTGTTTTCTTTTTTTTTTTGGTAAGGGTGGCGAAAAGGATGAATAACATTTTTAGGATCTCACGAAGGGTTGTCGAATATATCCAATCCCATCGCTATTCATGTATTCCATTGGCCGTATACGCGTTTATATCCTTGAGTTTGCACGCTACCGACCACTTTGGAATTTGGCATATTCATTAGGGGTGTGGGTGCGGGATGGTTTCTGCTAGTGGGCAGTAGTCGCGATAATTGTGTGATTGCGTTTTTTTTTTTTTTGTTTCGTTGGATATACAATTTTTTTCGTTTGCTAGCTATTTTGACCCAAATTTCATGCCACAATAAATTTGTAGATATTTTCAGTTAATAAATTTATTTATTGTGTTTTGGGAGCGCGATTGTGGTAATAAATGTTGTGGCTGAATAGCCTAGGTATGTGTGACAGTGAAATATGGAAGCAGTTTTTTTTCTCATTTTTGTCGTTTTTTTTTTGTCTCGATTTCTGTTTTTGACTAATTATACGCAAAATAATCGGTGGCAGGAACGGATATATAGGGTTCGTGTTGGTAATACGCGTTTTAATTTCAAAATTCATGTGCGTGTAGACCCCGGTTAGTTTTTGTTTCGCGCGCGATATTAAATTGGCTAATTAGGTACTTTAATTGAATTATTTCATTTAAATGCGCTTGCTGGCATATCTACTAGGACATAGCGAGATATTGAAATCGGTTTGCAGGATAGCTAATTGTGACTTTCTTTTGTATAGTCCTATCGTGTTAAATGGTAGTCTAATTGAGGTGAATTAAGACATGCACAATCAATGAGACGTTATGCATTAAGAGATAGTAGCACTTAAAAGATACGGATTGACAATTTTAAGTCAATTTCATGGACATTGGATATACCTAATGAGCGGATTACCTGTTGCAGTGAAATTAATGTAGGTGTACGCAAAGTGAAATAATTGCAATTACTGTCATGGAGTAGCATGCTAAAAAGGTAAAAAAGGAAAGATAAAATGAATATTTAAAAACCATAGGATAATGGGGTTTGACTCTTAATGATATGATACCATGTTTGCTTCACAACATCTGATTAAGAAATTATGATAGGATATTAGTGGTAGTCAGGATGTTTTGCATTTTAATTTATGTATGAACTATATGGAGTATCCCTCAAAAGTATGGATATACTGTCGTTCAATCTAATTAAAGAGGACACCGATGGTACCATGCTCAACTTCTTGCATTTGTCTTATCGTTGACTCAGCAGTGACATTGTTTCCTTATACCAATTATTATCGCGACTAATTTAACCTGCTTATCTTAAAGCTTTTATTGGATATAACACCCGAGAAGGATTTCATAATCTTCCTAATCTTCTGAATAGAAACAAGTAGTGGGTGCACGACTGGGTCATACATACTTGCTCGACTATTCATGAATTATTAATACTGAAATTAAAATGAGTGAACGCTTGATTGCAGGAGAAAATTGTGATTTTTCGTTGTTGGCCAAAACAGAAAATTTCGTTTAGGGCTAACACTGATTTATTATGATAAAACTGATCCTAAGGCATAGTTAAGAGGTCAACAGTACCAATGATTTTCAATTTAAATCAACCAGACATGAGAAATAGATTATGAATTTATATAAATAAATTAAATTGAAAATAATTTATTAAAAATATGAATACATATAAATTTAACACGTTCACAATTTTGTTAAGTTTAATCGAAATTGTTAGACCCATTTTCGAAAATTATAATACCAATTAAAAATTGTATATACGAGGTTCTTGGGTCAGTACCCAGAGTATTGACCCAAGAACCTTGTAGGTACCCATACACAATTTGAATTAAATCAGTTCAGCCCTTTAGATTCCAGATGAGTACACAGTGATAGATAGACCGATAGACGGATAGAATTGTTTTATTTACTTAATTTTTCGAACTTCTCCATTATCGTAATTTTAGGCTTAATATCTCAAGTTAATTTTCTTTTTGACAAAACGATACTTGCTATCCTAGAAGTAAGTAAAGTGAAATATCAGGGATTAATACCTCATATAGGGTTTCAAATCGATCGTCTCCATACATTTATATGTGTGAAGTTTTTTTTGACGCAAAATCGTTTTGTTTTTTTTATTTTTGAACGTACAAACCATATTTGAATATATTAACAGATTATTTTAGCTTAATACTAAGTATTTGATAAATTATGAAAAAAATAAATTTAATTTACTAATTGGTAAAAAAAAAGACATACATGAAGGGAAAAAATATGTGTTTCATAGAGGAAAAAAAACGTTTCTATGAGCGAATGTATGTTAGTAACGGGTGTCCTATAATTCACGAAAAATTTAAATTTTGCGCCATTTAATAGCAATGTGTTGTCAACAATGTGACAGCTAACAGTTCGGGGGTAATAAAAATGGAGCTCTATACTTAACTACCTTGACTCCAGGTTTTGTTAGTCCACTGTTACCCCAATGAAAACTCTATTTCAAAAATAAATTTTCGCTATTAATAGAGGTAAGGATCTTTGAAATCAAAGGAATTTCTTTTCAAGAAACCTAGAAATGAAGTCGCCCTTGAAATTTTTATATCATAACGAATTAAAAGAACATTTTTCGTCAAATCGAATGACAAGATCGGGTATTTTATTAACTCGTTCAAAAATAGTTTCATTGCCTGCGTAAGTGAACATGTTATCATCTAGCCGCCGGCCGTGAAGGAATAACGATTTGCATTTCTTTACATTAAAAGTTAAAGACGGGCTCAGTGGAGCGATGGTTAGTGCGATGAACTGCCGCGCAGATGGTCTGGTTTAGATTCCCAGCCGCAGCAACACCCAAATGATTTTTCACTGGCCCTCCTCTCGTGATAATCTGTTAAATCATCAATGAAAAAAATGTATGTCAGTGACTTTCTTCAGGTATATCACTGTTGACACTGAAGGGTAGAGATGCTGAATTACACAGTTTGACTATACGTTTTCAATTTGGCACATACGAGGACAACCACTTTTTGAGGCTACGACTTAAGAGAGAGGTTGAATATCTTAAGCAATGGACTTACTATTATAGTATATATTTTTTTTTTATAATAATTGGAAGACTACCATCAACCCCAAAAGTCGATTTCTGTTTAAAAAAAGATCCATTTTGAAATAGAAATCTTTGATATTCATTTCGTTCTACAAAGACGAATTTAAAATATTCTGCAAATAACTCGCATGTCGATATTTCATCTGTTGAATTAGCCCCATTGAATTCCATAAAATTCCATTGACATTGTTTGTTTGGAGTTTATTGAGCACTAAAACGATCAGCAGTTGTGCTTTATATTTGATTCAACGATTAAAATATAAATTGCTTGTATAAAAATCTGTGAAAAAAATCACTTTCTTTCCGCAGCCGAAGGAAATAATTGCAGTCGCCTGAATTATTAGATTACTCTTTTCAAATATTTTGCAGGCTTTATTTTTTATAATTTTTTGAACTTGGTTAGTCTTCTATCTTACCAACATTTTTTTTTCTTCGAAGCATTTACACGAACTGAAACAAACCTAGCTAGTGAGTATTTATAAAGGGTGTCCCTTAATTTATGGAAAATTTTCGTCATTTAATAGTACTTTAACGCACTAAAATACAAATACAATTTTTTGGCGCAACAGGCTCGTTAGTACCCAGGGCCTAGCTTTCTCACAACCATTCATGTGTGCATGTGTACTTCTTGCATGATGACGGGACCTCCTGATTGATGACGAATCCGAACGGCTAAGTTGAGATAAGCTACCCTTGACAACTCACAAGTAATTGTTGAGAAACAATACATCCACAACGCGTGAATGTTTGGTGCGGATTTTGGGGTGGAGGAATTATCGGACCATTTTTCTTCGAAAATACGTAATAATTAATGGTGTTCGTTATCGTGACATGATAACCCTGTTTTTAGTGCCTTAATTGCAAAACATCGATGTAACCAACATATGGTTTTAACAAGACTTCCCACTGTCATACTCTCAGAGAAACTATTCAATTACTGCATGAGTCATTTGCTAATCTTGTAATCGGTGTTTTTGCGACCAGTATTGGACATCCAGATCTTGCGATTTAACGCCATTGGAATGTTTTCTTTGGGGTTTTTTGAAGTCAAATGCAAACAAGCCCACGATCACCAACGCCTTGAAAGAGGAATGTGGGAGATGTATTAATAAAATTAAGCCACATTTATATGAAACGATCATAGAAAATTTCAAAAAAACAGTACGTACATGCTAGCAAAGCCGTGGCGGCCATTTATCCATTTATCTGTCTACTCTATGAATCAAAATTTAGGCTTTCTAATTAAAAATCTGTATTTATTATCAAAATTACATTTTGCGTGAATTATGTGACACCCATTATATTTATAAACCGTGTAAACATCTAATTCAAATCTGACGTGTTTAATCCATTATTCCGATTTATTGATATGAGATATGATTTGAAAGATGAAAAATTAAGTTTTAAAAAGTTAATAGAACAAAATTTCAAGTGCTTTATGATAAATGTTATTAGGCAAAAATGAATTTAAAATTTCCATTGGGCATGTGTACTTTACAGTAAATATATAGATACCAAATCTAAAACATTGTTTTATCATGAAAACAGCGATTTCTGGTGACCTTGTAACATTTTGTGGAATAAAGGTGTTTGTTTCTTCCTCCCTTCACCAAAGAATTTTATTTAAATTAAATTCGCCCTCAATACAAGGTTTTGATTTGAAGAAGATGTTCTAAACTCTATCAAGTTTTTAAGCAACCGAGTTAGATTTGAGAGTTGTAAAAACATTATCAGGTGTGTTCAGCTATTGAAATGCTTATGAGCTGGTGTTCATCAATTTT